>JAINUG010000042.1:770000-1245000 GCA_029706075.1 Aldrovandia affinis
ACAAACTGAACATGTAGAGAAGCACCCTCTTTTAACTTTAAGGAACACACAAACAGTGTACGAGTGACAGTGCAATCCCTGACAGATGTATGGTTTCTGTTTTGTACGATTTAACAGGGTGTGCCTTCACAAATGTGTGTGTGAAAGTGTAATTTTAGTAGTGCGTGTGTTAAGTGTGCCTATCACATTTCCAGTTCTGTGTCCTGCTTGAGCGCCACTCGTGGAATGAAGTGTCTTGAGATATGTGGCATCTGGCCAACCGTTGCTAATGTTTATCTGTGACGTCAAAGTGGGCACAGGCGTCACAGAAAAAGATAAGGGCTGTGTGGCCAAATTTTATTTTACCACAAATGTTTAAACCACCATACCCTACAGACAAGAAGCACCACGTTGTTATAAGTCCCCACTGGCAGTTCTGTAGAGCAGAGAGCTTCCTAAACTTTCAGAGCCTGTGACCCACTTACTGAACAACTACACTTTCTGTGATCCACTTATTAAAATGTGTATAAGGGGTGGTAGATAGCATAGCAGTCTAACGCACCATATTTTGGCTGCCTGTTATGGTGTGCGCTGCCTGTTAGGGACACGGTTCGAAACCCATCTCTACCAGACCGGCCCTGGTCGTCGTCAGCCCCAATCGGGGGCGGCATTTGGCTGTCTGACCCAGGGGGAGGGGTGAGGTTGAGCCGGCTTGGATCCGCCGTGAAGCATGTAAGGGAGTCTCCAGAACGTGGGTGTGCGAATTCCGTCTCGAAGGAAGCAGAGTTCGCTGCCCTTGGAGAATTAGCTTGCCTCGTAGAGACGAGCGGCGGACTCGTGTGGGGAGGGTAAATCTAAATAATGGAGGGTGTAATTGGCTACTAAATTGGGAGAAAAAGGGGAAAAAATCTGAAACAATTAAAAAATAATAAGAATGTTGCATATATACAAATATGGAATTAAAGCATTTTAGCATGTCAAAGCAACAGCATGTATATTATACCTGTGTTTAACTTGACTGGTGTGAATGTCAGGGGAAAGTGTTATATCCAGTAAGTTTATTTTGTCATGTGTTCCCTGTGACCCACCTGAACCCTTGCCATGACCCTCCAGTGGGTCTCGACCCACAGTTTGGGAAGCACTGCAGAAGAGGACGCCCAAGTGTGAACAAGATGGGCATTAACCCTTCTGGCAGAGAGCACATAATATTACAAAATAAATATACTTTTATAAATGAACTTTAAATGATCTTCAGGGTGATTTACCCACGAGACAGCTGTTCTGTTACAACCCTAGAGATGGAAATTGTCTTTTTATACCATTATTAATATCAGTCCTTTGCAATGATCATGTTTTATAGGAATAATTCTTATAATTTGTATTTTCTTTATAATGTGCATTTTTGGAGTGACAGTCAATTTTGTTTTTTAATGAATATTTCGTATGAAATGTTTTAAAATACATATTTTAAATGAAATGTTGCCTCCACTTTAATTCTTTATTCTCTTCAGTAGCCTAGTAGCCTACACATGCTCAATATTGTCATTAGATCATAATGCAGTGCGCATGATTTTCCCAAAATCTGGAAATTCCCCGAAACAAAGCTTCCGATATAATCACTGGTGAATTGGGTTGCGCAATATTATTCAGACGCGCGCTTTGTAAGTCCGCCCCACCCACAGCACGGTTAATTTCTTTGCTCACCTGTGCCTGTCTTATACACAGACACTGTGAAGGTGAGGGGATAACTTCCGGAGCTTTAAAAAAAAAAAAACAGGAGGGGGTGTTTTCGGGTACAATGGCCGAATCTCAACTAATGTGCATGGACGATGGTCATATCAACGAAAAAATATCGGAGTCCAAACCAGAGTTTTACTACAGCGAGGAGCAACGCGCGGCGCTTGAACAACTCTTGAAAGACGGCGAGTGCGCTTTTAAAAGTAGGCTAAAAGCGGACAACGTTAACGATTTTCTGTCTGCCCCGGAGATTAAAGCTATTCGAAACACTTTTCAGGAATATGGTATGGATGATGAGGAGGATCTGGACTCGGTACCGGACTCCGGTAAAACAGACTCCGGGATCCACTCCACGTACTGGCCAGAACTGTCCGATGTCGAGGTGCCACCCTTGGACATTGGCTGGCCAGACGGTGGCTTTTATAAAGGGGTGACGCGAGTAACAGTTCACGCGCACCCGCCGAAGGAAGATGGGCCGCACATTAAGCAAGTGGTTCGTAAACTGATCCAAGAAGCCAATAAGGTATGTCCACTATTGCACAGAATCACACAATAACATAATAATAATAATAATAATAATAATACGCTCTGTAATTGTAATCATAATAATCCGTGCCCAGTGGCCTCAATTCTCTGTGAAGAAACGACTGACCCATTTATGCCCTTTATTTCCACAATACAATTGGGATGTTTACATCACGTGACTCTTTTGAATTAGCAGAAGCCTATACCTATATCTGTATGTATTAAATGCATGGTTCATTAGGGTTATGTTCTTCACAATAACCAAATAACCCTATACTCATTTAATGGGGGGAGAGTTGAGGAGGAATGAAACATCATAACTACTGCTATTATAAAGGACAATGCAGTTTGGTTTGAAGTCCTGTTTTCACGTCAAGCCGAATACTGAATGTAAAAAAAATGAAAAATATCAACCTGTCAAAAATTAGACTGATCGCATGTTTGCTTCAAACAAGTTTGTCTCCATTTCAAACCTTTTCCCAAGGGACTTCCTGGGTCCCTTGGCTTAAAAAAAATCTGTTCACGCTCAACATCTGATGAGCATTATCTCTCCAACAGCCATCTTGGGCTCAGGGGAGACTTCGCATCCAGAGAGATTAGTGAAAGTAAAGTGTTATTTTTAGGATGGAAAATGACTCAGGTCTTGAAGGAATTTCAGACATTCAACGACACGGGTGTTCAGGTTTGTGCTAGCATGCCAAGTCCAAAGAGCTTCCCTCTCCCCTAAGTAGCAGCAGCAGCCAGTTAAATCAAGGCAAGAAACAAATGGGCCTAGTTTACCCTGTAGATTTCCAGTGGAGTTTATAGATCTTGACTTGGTGTTGAGAAGGTCTGTGTCAGGTGACCTGCTGTTTATTTGTGTTGACTATGATGTGTGCCTTGGAAGAACTGGAGCATATCCACAAAGATATGTCCTTACCAGTAGTTGCCTGTATCTTGTGTACAGTGGTAACTGAAGTTCTGGAGTTGCTCCTGGTTTTTGTTTTTCATTTATGAGGCAGTTGTAACAATATAGGTGGCCATGGGCTCTAGGTACACAGCGCCTCACCATTAAGAGAGACACAGGCCTGAATCAACTTCCACTCATCAACAGTTTGACAAGTTTAAAGATCACCAAAACCAACTTGAAGAAAAAAACTAAACATAACACACAACATATATTTGTGAGCCAATGTTAAGCAAAAATGCTGATTGAATCCAAGCCACAGACATCCTACAGGACCGTGAGGAGGGTGCCTATCCCAGGCCTATGAGGCCTAGTTTAATAAACCTCACTGTTGCTACGTCACTAGTTTTAAATGCCACGTCTGAGCAAGCCTTGCAGCTGTGGTGTCAGTCACACTAGAGCAGTTTTGCTTTGTCACAGTGCAGGGGAATGCTGGGTTAGCCACTATGTACAGGTTTCACAGGTAGGGTTTACTTTGAGGGAAGGTGCAGCTGCAATAATAAATGTCTGGAGGGAACCTGCCTGTAGCTACCTTGAAGAAACACTCTCACAAGCTAGGTCACATTCACAAGCACCAATGCACACACAAATGCACAGAGACATAAACACACACACACACATCAGGGAGGGGAACATTTTCTCAATTTCAAACACATACGCACACACAGACACACGGACATCCCACTTCTCCCGGAAGCTCCAGGAATTTAGCATCAGGTCCCTGTCGCCTGTGCGAGGTTCTGTGGTGGAGATTTGCGGGAGATTTCTGACCTCTCACATGTGCCAGGGAGCTGATGCGAAATTCCTGGAGACTCACAGAGCTTCCGGGAGAGGCGTGACGTCTGGACACAGATGCATCTGTAACGGAGTTGGTTCTGCCTGTAGCGAGTTTCGAACCGAGGATCTCAACACGACAAGAGAGCAATTTAGCCCGCTGAGCCAAAGACTCAAGTCCCTAACTCTTGGGAACTAATCACACTCTTATCGACGTCACATTCTGTATCGGACACTCACGTACCAGAGCTCATCCGCTACATGTACAAACACACACACACACACGTGCACACATACACAGAAAGGAGACCAACATTTGGTAAATATCAAATACATGCAACAAATGTACGCATAGAGACACATACACATACACACAAGCACACAGTAGGTAGGGTACATTTGCTGAAATTAATATCAACACTCATGTTTCATAAAAAGTGACACATTTTACTCACAGCTTAAGCAACCAATTAAAAAATACAAAGCTATGGCGGTGGCATAAAATTTGATCTGTCTGTATGTATACCACATAAATATATTTGAAAAAGGTTAGTAGAACAACGCACTATGCTATACTGTACACACATATACATTACCAGTCAAAGGTTTGAGTACACCTGCTGGAAACTTGGTTTATCTCATAATTGACAATGTTTTACACTGTATACATTTCTGCAAATACTTGAAAATGACAAAAAACACGTAACAATTAACAAAAGGAACATTAAAGCAATGTTTAAGAAAATTGAATTGAAAATTGAATCTTGGATCTTGTTCCCTCTGGCTTACTGAAGTGTTGCCTTTATTTCGCCAGTTACCTGTACAGCACACAGCCATTTTATTTTCTTAAATTGACTGACTTTGGGCAGCTCTCATTCTGATGGATAGGTCATGCAGAGGTAATCATAGAGACAGAATAATCTGAGCCACTTATTTGAGTTTCCGCAAGTTCTGCAGTTCTGTCCTCCAACACCAAAAGGTCGAAGGAGGACTTTCTGAAGCTACTTGTTAAGCAATCACCGCATTGCGATCGCAAGTCAATTAACACAAATGAGATGCAGATTGCAGTGTAGTAGACTAGTCAGCAGTTGGCACTGCACACACCCACACATAATCATACTGATTGATTTGTAAGTAGGCTACTGCTTTCAATTGTGAAAATATGTCTGTTGACACTTCTGTAGGACATATCATGCCTGTCCTGGAGCAAAGAAACTGATATGTTGAAATGAGTGGATGGATATTTTTAAACCGCACAAACTTATAAAAACAATTGAAAGCAAAAGGAAATGGTTTTTTGATAGCCTAAAGGCAAAATATAAATATGAAGAATAAAATTGTTATTGATGGGATGCCATGATTTTAACTGAAATTCAGTTAAGGGAGCACAATATTTTTTGTCAGATAATGTGTTGTTTCCTCTTTCATGACTTGTCGTAGAGGTGTAAAAACATGTCTATAAGAGGAAACACTCCTCTCTGCCTCAACAGAATTGTTGATAAATATTGATTTGCCATTTGTGTCAGATTGGGAAGTGATTGGCTTATTTCAGGACTGTTCCAGAATTCAAGCATAGACAACTTACAACTGCCGCTATGCTTGCGTCACTTACATATTCTATCACCTCAGTCATCATCAAAGCCAGGAATAGATTCTAAGGGAAGGATCTGCACACTTATGAAAAAATTATGAGCCGGTTGAACAAATCTTGGTTTCTGTTTTAACTGTTCGACGTTGAAGAATGCGTTGAGTTTGATGGCGACTTGACTGAATATTTTGGTTGGGAATTCTGCCAGTACCACGTGCTAGTAAAGGGAAGCAGAATTTTATATGGAGATTTAACATGTGGCTACAAACCTGGTGTAGGAAAGAGGGGTACAGGTTTATGGGGCCCTGGGACTCCTTTTGGAACAGTGGTGACACAGGTCACAAGCGGGACAGGTTACACCTGAACCGGAGGGGTACAGCTGTATTGGGCCAGCGTATTCTTAGGGTAGCGGAGGAATATTTAAACTAAGGACTGGGGGGCAGGGAGGGAAATTAGTAGTAGTATTAAAGATAGGGAGGTACAGACTGCCCAGATGAAAGATATCAGGGCGGAGTACAATAATAACTGTGAGGATATAATTAATTAAGATCTTTTAGATCATAATGTGAATAGAGGTGGTTCAGCACAGTTATGTGTGGAGGGGAAGGATCCCATCGTTGGGATTACTGACACATGGCTTGGTGCAGCGGATGGGGATGAATATCGGCAGTGTAGTGTAAAGGTTAGGGTACTGGACTTGTAACTCAGAGGTTGCTGGTTCAATTCCCTGGTGGGCCACTGCCATTGTACCCTTGAGCAAGGTACTTAACCTGAGTTGCTTCAGTACAAATATCCAGCTGTATAAATTGATTGTATGTAAAGAAATGTAAACTGTGTAAGTCGCTCTGGATAAGAGTGTCTGCTAAAATGTAAAAAAAAGTAAATGTAATATAATGTGGAGGGGTACAAATTCTTTAGGACGGATAGAACTAATAAAAGAGGAGGGGAAGTGGCCCTTTATGTGAAATACAGTCTTAATATGCAAGAAATTCTGTATTAACTCATTCATTCCTTGTGAGGACATCTGGATTAGATTACTGATAGATCATGAGAAGGGGCTTAATATAGGAATATGCTACAGACCTCCAGCTTCAGACAGCAACATAAATACTATGCTCTATGGCAGGGGTATTCAAATCCAGGCCTTGAGGTCTGCAGTGTCTGCAGGTATTTGCTCCAACCACGCACTACACCACCTGATTTCACTAATTAGCTCGCTTCCTGGACAAAGGAAGTAAACTAATTATTCAAAAACCGGTTGTGTAGTGCGTGTTTGGAGCAGATACCTGCAGACACTGTGGACCTTGAGGCCAGGATTTGAATACCCCCACTCTATAAAACAAGCCTGTGTGGAAGGAGAGATGTTAATAATGGGCGACTTTAATTACCCCTCTATCAATTGGGAAGTAGTGTCAGGTCAGGGTAAATGTGAAGAGGAGTTTTTAGATTTGGTTAATGACTGCTTTTTGATACAATCTGTTACTCAGCCTACGAGAGGGAAATGAATACTGAATCTGGTTTTGTGTAACAATCCTAAGAGAATTTGCAGCACAGAGGTAGTAGAACCACTAGGGACAAGTGATCATAGTGCAGTTACTTTTGATATTTCTTGGTAAGTTAAGATGGCCTCTTCTAACTCTAGAATTATTAACTTCAGACAAGCTGACTTTAATAAAATGAGAGATATGTTATGTATATACAGTATGTATATGTCAGTCAGTCATTTTCAGAGTCAATATTTTGCCCTCCAGAAATCTATAAAATGTCAAAACAGTGACACAATGTTCTGTAAAGAGAAGGAATTGTATTATCTCATCACAAGTGGCCAGGTTTTTTGTGAAGCTATCTTACTTTTGGGACAAATAAGTGGATTTCCATTACAGGTATTTAGAAGATGCTCTTATCCAGATTGACTTACACTAGGGTGGTCATTTCCAAAACCCCAGAATAGAGGACACTTCAAGCAGTGGCAATTTAACATGTAATTATATGATCAATTTAAAACCATAACCTATATAGACTAACTGAGGTTGAAAATGTGTACTCACAATAGCTGGATGGTCTTCTGTCCCTTCCTGGCATTTTCCAGAAGCCTTCTGTTGGCCAGGAACTTTTTGGTAACATTCTGTGCACCCCTTAGTGACGCTTCCACGCCCACCTCACACCGACACATTGTACAGATAATCGTCTTTTCTGCTTTGAGAAATAAATCCTGCTCTTTTGACCACTCTGGGTTGTATGAAGTCTTCCGTTTCGGTATTTTGCAGGACTGGCTATGATAGCCCTGGACACTCTCCGATAGCACTAAAAGAAAAATCTTGTGGCTTGCCACTCGCGCCCATAGTGTACGTAAGAACGTCATATTAAAAGCGCGGCATTTGTTGGCATTTATTAGACCAATGACACAGGTGATTCATTATTTGACAAATACATAAACCAATAAGAAGCACATTCAAATCTTCCAATGTGATTTAGTGAAGAATTGAATGTTTTTCTAGTCTAGACTTCAAAAGGAGGACAAATGGGCATCCGGCAGAGGAACGTGCCGTACGGAGGACAGAGCGCTTGAAAACCGGACTGTCCGGCATAATGCTGGACGTATGACTACCCTAACTTACCCAGTTTACATTACTTTACTTACAATCAATATATACAGCTCTTTTTTTTATATACAGTGGCTTTGGAAAGTATTCAGGCCCCTTCACTTTTTTCACACTTTGTTGTGTTGTAGACTTAATTTAAAATGGATTAAGTGTATTTATTTTGCCATCAATCTACACACAATACCCCATAATGAGAAAGTGAAAACACGTGTTTAGAAATTGTTGCAAATTTATTACAAATAAAAAATGAAATATGCCATTTACATAAGTATTCAGGCCCTTTGCTATGACACTCCAAATTGAGCTCAGATGCATCCTGTTCCCTTTGATTATCCTTGAAATGTCTCTAGAACTTGACTGTAGTCCACCTGTGGCAAATTAAATTGATTGTACATGCTTTAGAAAGGCACACACCTGTCTATATAAGGCCCCACAGTTCACAGTGCATGTTAGAGCAAAAACCAAGTCATAAAGTCCAAGGAATTCTCCATAGACCTCCGAGATAGAATTGTGTCGAGGCATAGATCTGGGGAAGGGTATAAAAATATTGCTAAAGCATTGAAAGGTCCCAGAGGCTCCATCATTGTGAAATAGAAGACGTTTAGAACCACCATGACTCTGCTTAGAGCTGGCCGTCTGGCCAAACTCAGTAACTGGGCAAGGAGGGCCTTAGTCAGGGAGGCGACCAAGAACCTAATAGCCAACTTCAGAGTTCCTCTGCAGCGATGGGAGAACCTGGCAGAATGACAACCATCTCTGCACTCCATCAATCAGACCTTTATGGTAGCGCTTGGCATTCAAGCCAAAGAGTTACATTTTTGTCTCATCAGACCAGAGAATCCTTTTTCATGCTCTCAGAGTCCTTTAAGTGCCATTTGGCAAACTCCAGGCGGACTGCCATATGCCTTTTACTCAGGAGTGGCTTCCGTCTAGCCACAACTATAAAGGCTTGATTGATGGAGTGCTGCAGAGATGGCTGTCCTTCTGCCAGGTTCTCTCATCACTGCAGAGGAACTCAGCCATGGTGTATTGAACATGAAAAGATGCTATAGAGGTTGATAGAAATGGTAGTTGCTTTAGGAAGCAGAAGCCATGTTTTGGATGGATGGAGGTTGCACTAATTTCATTCTCAGTCTTATTTGTGTGGTGGCAGATTGTCCTCACTCTGTTCATATTTCTTGACAAATATCTTTCCTATATTTATGGAGAAAGGGTTGGTCAATGACAGAATATTGTGAAAGTGAGAAAGTATAGTATTTGAACGGGGATGTATTCTCTATTCCAACCGGACATATAATTGAATCTAGTTCAGATTCAGAGTAGTTTCCTACACCATCAAAAGGCACTTGGAAACTGGAGGAAACTCTGACAGGAAGAGGTCTGGCAGACCCAAAGCCACAACAAAATCAGTTGAGTTTCGGAGAGTCAACAGCTTGAGTGATAGGTGGCTCACAGGACAACAGCTTCAAGCACAGCTTAACACTGGTCGAAGTAAGGAAGTCTCAGTTTCAACTGTGAATAGAAAACTTTGAGCTGCAGGTTTGACAGGTCGAGTGACAGTAAGAAAGCCATTGCTAAGATGGCAAAATAAGAGAAAGAGGCTTGCCTGGGCCATGAAGCACCGCCAGTGGACTATGAAGACTGGAAGAAGGTCTTTTTGATTAATCAAAAAAAGGTTTTTGTAGGCCGTCAAGTAGGCGAAAGGATGGTTCCTCAGTGTGTGACACCAACTGTCAAACATGCGTGATGGTCTGGGGCTCATTTTCTGGATCCAGAGTCGGCAACTTGCACAGAGTGACTGTTAACCAACATTAACCCATTACTTGTTCCCTGAAAAGGGCCTTTTTTATAACTCTGAAATGTACATTATTTTTCCGTTTTTGGTAACCTAAACTTTTTTTTTTAACCTCTGTCAGTTTACCGCTTACCTTTGTACCATTTTAGGTTGTTCACTGGACTTAAATTTGTACTGCTTGTAATGCTAAGGTTGCAGATTTGATTCCCAGGTGGGGCACCTGCCATTGTACCCTTGAGCATGGTACTTAAGGTACTTGCTTCAGTAAAATCTAGCTGTATAAATTAACTGTATGTAAAGAAATACAAAAAACTGTAAGTCTGATAAATGCCTGTAATGTAATGTAATGAAAGTGTGGTGTAATAGGATACTAAGCTCACAATATAGCATGCTCAGTATATAATCAGGTTCATTCATCACGTTTTTGAACACTATAGAAACCAATTTAAACTAATAACTGGAAGACAAACAACTGGATGGGAGAGTTTATCCATATATATTCTTGAAAAACCTGTTGGGTTAGATCTTAGGGCAAGTAAAGTTCAAAGTTAGTTTTCTTTCCTTCATGTATTTTCCTTCACTTGACCCAGTTTGCGATATTCTACCTGCATAATTTCTAAACACACTCGTTGAAGCTAAAAACATTTTTGAATGGTCCAGTCTCTAACAAACATATGCAAAGTTTATGCATTATAAGATGAAAAGGAAATAATTTAAAGTTTAAAATGGGTTTGAATGGTGTAATACTGATTTATTACAGAAAAAAACATAGTTGTAACACATCTTCTCCACCAGCGGAACAGCATGAGAAGGGATGGTATGATTGCAAACCAGCCCACCTAACTTCTCTTTTCTGTCATTCATTCATTATCTAACCCGCTTATTCCTGGTCAGGGTCGTGGGGGGGCTGGAGCCTATCCCAGCATGCATTGGGCAAGAGGCAGGAATACATTGTGGACAGGTCACCAATCCATTGCAGGACACATACACCATTCATACTCACACTCATACCTACAGGTCATTTAGACTCTCCAATTAGCCTAACGTGCATTTGGACTGTGGGAGGAGACCGGAGTACCCAGAGGAACCCGGGACCTTCCTGCTGTTAGGCGACAATGCTATTCACTGCACAACCATGCCACCCTCTTTTCGGTCATGTATATTTTAATGGCAGAATGGATATTTTATATTTCATTAGTAAACATTTAATTAAACTGCAGCACAAATACTGAAATGAATTCTGTTTAGAATTTCAGAATTTTCCTTCTTGTCCGATGATGACTAACATAAATGTTGGGCTGACCTGTGCAGAAACTATAGACTGTCACAAGGAGAATTCTAAATAGTAAAATATGTATGCAACTCACATTTGGTATCATAATCTGTGTATTAATCACATTCTGGGAAGACAGTCTGAGTGGCATCTGATTATGCTGTAAAATCACTTTTTCAGTGTGAAAATGAAAATGAAAGTAAAGCTAATGTTTATATTACTGTTTAGCTTTTGATCCCTTATAATCTGTGGGTCAGGTAAGCAGCCTTATATAAATATGACAAACACAGCAGGCAATGATGCACCAACATGCATGCTGATCCATCTCTGAAGGTTATAAGCACCTTGAATAGCACAAAACCCCATAGCAAAATGAGAATTCAGTATAATGGCTCATCGTTTTGCTCCAATTCTTCATTGATGACACATTGGCAGGCACGCAAAATGGTAGGCAAATAAGCCTATCTGGAAACTGAACTGGGTGCCCATCCCTTCCCTTTGTGTGTGTGTGTGTGTGTGTGTGTTTCTGTGTGTGAGTGCGTGCGCATTTGTCTGTGTTGAAACATTCTGATGAATGCAATACAGTGTGTATAAAAAGTATTCACCCCCTTTGGCATTTTATTTCTTACTTCATGGAATCAACATGGATATAATTGTGATTTCTTACCACTGATCAACACAAAATACTCTATAATGTCAAGGGGGAAGGATATAAGAAGATTTCAAAGACTTTTAATATCCCAGAGAGCACAGTTAAGTCCATGACAAAGGAATGAAGAGAATATGGCACAACAAGGAGCAAGATATAAACAAATATTTTAGGAAAACAGGCAGTCTGCAAGAGACCTGAAGATTTATATTCCAGTAGGACAATGACCCAAGGCATACAGCAAAAGCCACATTGGAGTGCAGGTACATTTCTCAAACATGTACCGTGCAACATTTTAGTAAATTAAAATCGCTACCATATTATGAGGTAAATCATGACACGATGAACCTCTGCTTTTCTCTGGAGTGATTTTGGGAAGATGATCCGGAGAAACGATACAATTAACATAAAGTACATTTAGACAACATATACTGCGGACATTGTATTTGCCCCTGTCCCTGTAACAGCCATATAGGAGTCGAAGGGCTTAATCTCTAGGACCCACGTTATAGAAACTATCTATAGTGAGCTTGGTACCCTGAGATTCAAGACTTAAAGCATTCGCTGACTATATACAGTCAGTGGCATCAGAACTTAGAGCATTTCCTGCCGGCATACGCAGCTACTAAGATAATTCTAAGTTTTATAGAATAGTGCTATCGGGACCTGGAGCATTCACTGTCTGTATACAGTAGAGCTACTGGAGACATTCCAAGCTCACTACTCTAGGCACGACACAGGACTGACTACACAGCGCAGCGGGACTGATGCCGTACCACAGGCCAATTGCGGCGTGTGAACAGTCCTTGTGGCCTTGCTCCCGGCTTGTTACACCTTCCTTACTAGCACTAAAGAGAGAGAAGACTTAGATTGAAACAATGATTTGCACATTTATTTATTTATTAGAAAACTTCACATAACAGACATTAAAACACAGTAGATAGGAAGAAAATAAAGACAAGATGAAAAAATATAGAACACATACCCTAAGACAAACATTGTACCCAGGATAAACAAATGTACACCTCTGACCAGTCTAGACAGTACCCCATCTGTTGACTATTCTAAAGAAAACAGTTTTTTGCATGACACATCAGATTTCTGGTTTATTGGGCTAGAGCAGGGGTCGGCAACATGCGGCTCTTTCACCCTTATGCTGCGGCTCTTTCATCCGTATGCTGTGGCTCTGCTTGGCTTGGGAAAATAAATTATAAGTATCCAATTGAAGTGTATTTTATTTGTAGTTCTAAATTTCCTCGCGCACGAAAATCCGAGGGGCGTAAGAATTTTTCGCGTAGCACCCACCCCCCACGCTACGCCACTGGCGGCTCCCAGTGTTTACTTTTCCGTGGAAACCGGGTCCAAATGGCTCTTTGAGTGTTACAGGTTGCCGACCCCTGGGCTAGAGGAATAGTGGGTGCCCCCCACTGTGAGGGTATGGACAGTGGAGGGCACTCACTATTCCAATTGCCACAGGATAGTCCCAAATGCTTTGATGGCTGTAAAACCTTTGAAGACTGTTTCTCCCCAGGCCAATCAACTGTGGGAAAATGGGTTCTCAGGATGTTATAAAACGATATATATATATATATATATACACTACCGGTCAAAAGTTTTAGAACACCCCCATTTTCCAGTTTTTACTTAAATTTAAGCAGTTCAAGTCCAGTGAATAACCTGAAATGGTACAAAGGTAAGCGGTAAACTGCCAGAAGTTTAAAAAAAAATTAAAAAAAGTTTAGGTTACCAACTTTACGTATTAGTGGATATGTTGATAGGATTGTGCTAACAGCTTAGCTGGTTCTAATATTTTTTGTTGCGCCATCATTGGCTATGGCGCAACTATTCTTTTCTGTGTGCACTGCTGCTCTTATTAGCCTGCTGAATGTACGTATGTAACTGCGAAAACAAAGGAAACACCAACAAAGTGTCTTAATAGGGCATCGGGCCTCCACGAGCCACCAGAACAGTCTCAATGTACTGTGGTGTCCCCAGGGGTTAGGCGACACGCACGGACCTTGCAGAGGGCGTAGGCAAGTTCAAGAACCAGGAGGAGGCAGTATTCAAAACCAAAATTATAATTTATTATATTATATTATTTCATATTATTATTTATTTTTAACCTCTGGCAGTTTACTGCTTACCTTTGTACGATTATAGGTTATTCACTGGAATTGAACTGCTTAAATTTCAGTAAAAACTGGAAAATGGGGGTGTTCTAAAACTTTTGACTGGTAGTGTATATACACTGCCTGGCCAAAAAAACACCTGGATTTAACTAAGCAAATAGGTAAGAGCCTTCCATTGGATAGTAGTTGGTCAGGTCTAGGTTCAGCAACGTTATGTGCCCAAAGAATGAGGTCAGCTGACTACCTGAATATACTGAATGACCAGGTTTTCCCATCAATGGATTTTTTCTTCCCTGATGGCACGGGCATATTCCAAGATGATAATACCACGATTCATTGGGCTCAAATTGTGAAAGAGTGGTTCAGGGAGCATGAGACATCACTTTCACACATGGATTGGCCACCACAGAGTCCAGACCTTAACCCCATTGAGAATCTTTGGGATGTCCTGGAGAAGACTTTGCGCAGCGGTCCGACTCTCCCATCATCAATACAAGATCTTGGGCTAATTAATGCAACTCTGGACGGTAATAAATGTTGGAACATTGCAGAAGCTTATCGAAACGATGCCACGGCGAATGCATGCAGTAATCAAAGCTAAAGGCGGTCCAACTAAATATTAGAGTGTGTGACTTTTTTGGGGGGCGGGCAGTGTATAAACTATTGAGAATCTGTCGAACGGTTTGAAAATTACTTTTCAACAATGGTCCCCATCTAACCTGATGGAGCTCGAGCAATTTTATAAAGAAGAAAATTGCAATGTCCAGATGTGCAAAGCTGGTAGAGAGTTGCTCAAATAGACTCACAGCTGTAATTGCAGCTAAAAGTGCTTCTACCAAGTATTAAGTCAAGGGGGGTGAATACTTATGCAACTCATTATTGTCTGTTTTTTATTTGCAATTAAGAAAAAGGTGTTTTTTGTATTTGACATTATACAGTATTTTATATTGATCAGTGGCAAGAAATCCCATTTAAATACATTTTGATTCCAAGAAAATGTGAAAAGTTATTATAACTTTTTATACCCACGGTATATGGGTCACAAACAAAGACACAAGCATTAACACATTTTTGTGTGTTATCCTGTCATCTGATGACACCACAGTTTTTTTTTCCGGAAAACAATTCGTGAAAAATTATTTTTAAAACACACAGTATCTGGTGGGGCCCAGCACACTTGCTGCTTCAGGCTTCAATGAGAAATGTTCAGCTGGCAGCTCAGAAACTTCCTCATTCTGAGGGGAACCAGTCCACACTCAGATTGCGGCACAGAGAGGAAGGCAGAGCTGGAACTTCCTCACATGCACAGGCACCCTAGCACCTGGTACAGACACAGGCACACTAAACATCATAGGTACTGTAAACCGACACATACACAGTAAACAGGCAAAAACACAGACACACTAAAAAGATACAGGCACAGACACACTCAACAGGCATGCTGGTGTAAGATCATCTACAGTTCAAATCATAGATGATAACACTTGATAGATCTGTGAAGGATTAAAGACAGAGGAAGAAAAAGATGGCAAGCTAAATACTGTGAATCTCTGCAGTGATGGGAGAACCTGGCAGAAGGACAGCCATCTCTGCAGCACTCCATCAATCAAGCCTTTATAGTTGTGGCTAGACAGAAGCCACTAGTAAAAGGCATATGGCAGCCCGCCTGGAGTTTGCCAAATGGCACTTAAAGGACTCTGAGAGCATGAAAAAGGATTCTCTGGTCTGATGAGACAAAAATGTAACTCTTTGGCTTGAATGCCAGGCGCTACCATAAAGGTCTGATTGATGGAGTGCAGAGATGGTTATCATTCTGCCAGGTTCTCCCATCACTGCAGAGGAACTCTGAAGTTGGCTGTTAGGTTCTTGGTCACCTCCCTGACTAAGTTAAGCTTTTGTTCCATGCAGCACTAACACACCTGATTCAAATATTCATTGTCATGATGGGCAGTGAAATCAGGTGTGTTAATGAAGGGCTGGTGCAAAAGCCTGCACACCCAGTAGATCTTCAAGACCGAACTTGGACACCTACTATACACTTCCATAGCTAAAAGCTCCCTGACTTCAGACTCCATCTCCATCAAGGCTTCTCAACCCACAATCTTCTTTCCTTGCACTTTCTCAAATCTTAGCACTGAGAGATGCTACTGGATATGTTGATAGGATTATGCTAACAGCTTTGCTGATTCTAATCTTCAGCTATTCAGCACTGAACTTGAGCGCCCCTGGTGTACAGGGTACAGCCCTGATGCTCTGCTGTGCTGCAGGTGGTGGCGATGGCCATGGACCTCCTCACAGACCTCCAGATCCTGCAGGACCTGCTGGACGCAGCCAGCAAGCGCAATGTCTCTGTCTACATCCTGCTGGACGCTGTCTGCGTGCCTCACTTCCTGGACACATGCAGTCGGCTGCAGATCGGTGTCCTGCACCTGAAGGTGAGAAGGAAACACGGGGCTCACCTTACCCGTATTGTCAATAATTGTGCTTGTAAAGCGTTGAGTCATGCTCAACATTTCCCAGTTAAGAGGAGGCTAAAGGTTCAAAGGTTTCGGCATGCTGCCTTCATCAATGCAATGGTGGTATACGCTGATGGCAGACTTCTATACCCTAACTTTTCTATTAATTTTTACTAAGTTAATTTGAGAGATAGGCCTACTACCAATCTATTTGAAAAATGTATCATCAATACTATTGAAATTGTCTTGTATAATCTCTGTATAATCTCAGTTTTTATCTCAGAAATCAATAATTTCATTATTCTGCTGAGGACATGAAGCTAGGCTTGGTCAATAGTTTGCAAATAAATGTTGCCGTAGTTCTCATCCATAGGCTTTACCCCCCTCAAATTCATCAAGAGTGAAACAACTTCAGTTTCCAATTTTCTGTCAGCAGAAACACATGTAGGTCAGTTTGTGTCAAAAGACAATTGTTACTGTAATAAGGTCCAGCGTTACTTGGCACCACTCCCAGAAGTGGAAAAAAACTATACAAATGTCACAAGGGCTGTTCCAGGTAAATATTTGAATGGTGTCAGTGTGTGTTTTGTTTCCCGACAAACATTACATCTGGTGGTTATCAAGTGGATCTTTTTGTATTTAAAAAGTTTGGCAGTTATTTAAACCTTCAAGGGGATTTGCCTTTAATGAAATAAAAAAAAAAAAAAAAGTAGGGCTCTTAGGCAGTGAAACTTAATGTTTAGATACAGCAAGGCACTCAGGAAAGTGCACCATGAATTAACTCAGTACAAGCACAGGTCAAGGGCCAGCTATAGAACAAAGATTTCATGAAAATAACCTCAAGAATGTAAAAAAATAATAATAATAATAATTTCCCTCAAAAATGTTCATTTCAGCATTTGTAGCATAGGCATGTGTCAAATATTTGGATTAAATATTCCATTCTGAGCTGCTGGTGTGCTATTACCAATGAAGTATATGACCAATGAAGATTTGCACACCTATAAAAATATAGCACGTGTGTGAGATAAAGACAGGAGATGAATGGACAAACAACCCTCCACTGTTCAATAAAACACTTAAGCAGTTGTATAATAGTGGTCTACATATTTCTGGAAACTACTTGCCTTTCCTCCATAAGTTATCCAGCTGACCTGAAGGGTTTTCCTCGCGGTTCTATTAGTGACTGGTGTAAAGTGTAAATTGTCTATGTGTGTGCGTGTGTGTGTGTGTGTGTGTGTGTGTATGTCTGTCTGTCTCCCTCAGAATATCCGTGTGCGGACAGTGCAAGGGACAGGTCTGTGCCTCTCCTTTGGGAAGCTCCCTGGCAGTCTGAGCAGTAAATACATGCTGGTCGATGGAGACAAAGTCATGTTTGGGTCTTACAGGTCAGTGCTCACACTTCCTGTTTAGTGCAGCTTCCTGTTTAGCTTCTAGAAGGGTCTGTGAGGGAAAAACAGGGAGAAGTTTTCCGATGGATGTTCCAAGAATCTTTTATAAATCCATCTTGTAAGGCTCATTGAATGTTTTTGAAGTTCAAATTCAAGTTTAAAAAATGCTTAACGCAGGCAGGCAATCAAGCAATCAGGCTGATAACAGCCTTTGGAGTTATAAGTAATCATGTGCACAGAGGCAGCAGAGTGGCATAATGGTTAGGGAACTGGACTTGTAATTCAAAGGTTGCAGGTTTGATTCACAAGTGGAGCGGTACTGTTGTACCTTTAAGTGAGGTATTTAACCTGATTTGCTTCAGTAAATATCCAGCTGTAGAAATAGATTGTATGTAAAAGAAATGTAACCTGTGTAAATTGCCTAAGATTAGAGTGTCTGCTGAATGCCTAAATGTAAATTTGCACGTGTAATTTAAGACTCTTTCTTATTGCCTGTTTTTCAGCTTCACTTGGAGCTCCTCCCGGTTGGACCGGGGCATGATCGCGGTCATGACGGGACAGGTGGTGGACTTTTTCGACCGCGATTTCCGAGAGATGTACGCCGTCTCCGAAAGCGTGGACCTTTACAAGGAGCTCCACGTCGTCAAGCCTCGCGCGGCAACGCCCGTGCCCAAGCCCGTCCCTGCGGCGCCTCGGGCAGAGCCCAAGGCCATTCCCTCGGCCTTTGCCTCCACCTCCCGCTTCCAGGTGAGCCTGGGAGCGCCCGGCAGGAGGGCCCCAAAATCCCAGCACACAAGTACTACAACCCCAAGTACTCCCTGGTGGTGGGGGCCGATGCGGCCCTGACGGGCTCCCTGAAGGAGCTCCCGGGCCAGAGAGAGTCACCAGGCGGGCCGGACTCCCACACCGCCGTTCAGAGGTTTCTGCAGGCCGGCAGCGAGCACTGGCTCGCCCCTCCGCCGCCTTCGCCCACAGAGGCTAAGAGCAAAGAGGACGGGAAGAAGCCCAACGGACTCACCCCAACAGGGAGGAAGAGCAGCTTTCGGGTCCGCCTGAGGGTGAAGGCGGACAACTTGAACTCGGGAGACGGCGACAGCATGTCTTCCGGCTCCTCCCCCACTCGTGCCGGGCGAAGGTCTCTTAGCTCCTCCCCCACGCACGGCGCCACGGAGACCTCCTTGTGGGAGGAGCAGGGGGACAGATTTGAGAACGACATTTCAGACAAGTCAATGAAGCCCAAAGGAAAATACAACGCCTTATCAAAGCTGTCCAAAAGCATATCTCTACTGACAGTTAACACACCAGATGAGGATGGTAGGTGCATTGCATTTTTTCAACACTGCTATTTTTATAATACTCATTTGCTACTTTGCTAATAATTTGCGGTCGCTTACCCACTTGCTGGGTCTTTGTTTTAACATTACGGGGTCCACCATTGTAAGAAATTTGACCTTTTTCTACCTTTCAGGCTCAAAAGTATTGAAGCGACCACAAAAGAAGGGATGTATGCAATCCTGAGAACAAAGAAGGGAGTCATCAAGGATCAGCTTTTGGAGAGATGGATTTGTGTGTTGTGAATTTCCAAGGGAAGGAATATTGTGGGGGAAAGAGACTTTAGTGGACTGCAATAGTAAGGCAGGCCTCTCATGCAATACAATGTGCTCTGTGGTGTTTTGGCGCTAAGATTAAGTAATGAACTTTGATAATCACTGTGGCGTATGTTTACCCAGTGCAGTGTTTATATGTCATAGATGGGCAGTTCCGGCCTTGAAAGTGGTAGAACCTGCCGGTTTGCATTCTGCCCCAGATTTTAACTGTCAATTGAAGTCGCTGTTTTTACAGAAATTAAACCTTGCCCAACAACACAAACTAGCTACGAACACTGGTTACAAAGTGATGACTGTTAAATTGCCATATTGGGTGTAAAATTGTTATTAATTGAGGCCTATAGCTGGCAATATATATAATATATAAATAATGATTTATTTGAGATGTAGGGGTGTTACACGTTCCTTCTTTATTAATACAATATATGACACTTATCTTAGTATTAAAGCTAGTCTCAAACATGAACTGTGACTTTTTTATATTAGTTTTAAAGGTGAATTATGTGACTTGGGATGGAGATTTTCTATATGCTACATCATTGTAATTAAATAGTTTGGGCCTTTTTATAAGAGCTCCAAATATCTTAGCTAGCAATCCTTGTTGAAAGGTTTTGTACAGAGGGCGTGGTATGAAGGCAAGAAGAAAAGGTTGTGTTAATGTATTTTAAAGAGAAAATAGTTTATAATTGTATGTATTTATGCTTTCCTTCACATACTTGAACTAAGTGTTCATTTTGGTTGTCTGAGCAAAACGTTATAGAAAAGTTATACATTTGAAGTCTCACACTGAATACATTCAATGTTATTTACTACCAAACAGTTTTTTAGATTTGATACATATTAGCATCTGAAGCAGCAAGCGATAATCATTTATGACTAGGCAAATGAGGACAAGTCTATGCAGGTCCTTATATTTTAGAAACCCAATTGAGAGAGTTTTTGTCAAATTTGTCAAATTTAGTTGGATTGTTCTCAAAATTCACCCTTATAATATCAATAAGAAACACATTAGGGTGAAACCCGACTGTGTCAGTCCGTCCCTGGCCGGGAGCCCCAATTGGTGGTGGCTTTTGGCTGTCCGCTCCAGGGGGTTGGGGGAGGGAAAGACGGCACGAGCCCGTCGAAGAGCAGTATGGCAAAAATTGGAAACAAAATTAAAACAAAAAGAAAAAGAAACACACTAGGGTGGAGTTCCAGTCTGGCACTTTACAGTGACTGCAAAGATAGTCTACATACAATATAAACTACAATAACTTGAAAACTGGATCGAAAAACAATTGCACTCTCCGCATACCCCAGATTGCACGTCACTGTTGCTGATAGCAGGTTGGGTCTGAAAGGGAGTGAAGAGTTATCTGCCAGTGAAGCCCTAAATGAATTGATTGTATTGAATTGATCCCATCTTATCAGTTTGTTTTCTGTGGGTGGGTAAATCTTTATTTTTTCCCACCCATGTTTGAGGGGCGACAAGTGTGAAAGTTCACTTGTACACAGTTGTATAGACCTGTGGTATAGGCTGGTTTCCTGTATGTGCCTCCCAACAGTGTTTTTGTTAATATAGCCAAATGAAGAATGGTTTTAATGATAATGGAAGCTCTGTTATATTTATTCATTGTCTATTACTCCTGAAAGTACGTAGTGATCTGTATCCAGTGGTGCAATGATGCTCCAGGCTGCTCAGCTGTAGTTTGCTTGTTGGGCTTGGGTTACTGCGATCACACAACATGGTTAAATTAGAGGCCCATGACCAAGTTTATACACTGGATCCAGTCCCATGAGTACTGTATAATCTGTCATACGTATATACATGGGGTTACCATGGTTATCATCAAGCCGGTGCACTGGTGTACTTTCCTGTTTGCAGATTGTGTATATATTGTGTACAATGACAAGTTGTCAGTATCAGTTGGAAATTAATACTGAATAAAATGTAAAAAGAAAATGTGTGGTAGACCACTCTGCAGTGAGAACCACAAGAGTGATATGTAGACAGAGTGAGTCTTTGTTTGTGTTTGTGCATGTTCATGTGTGTGCATGTGTGTGTGTGTGTGTGTGTGTGTGTGTGTGTGTGTGTGTGTGTGTGTGTGTGTGTGTGTCTATGTGAAGTAATATGTACACTGTGTAATTTTTTTCTGTCTGTGTGTGTGTGTGGAGTAATATGCACACTGTGTAATATATATTCTGTATCTGTATCTGTGTGTGTGTGTGTGTGTGTGTGTGTGTGTGTGTGTGTGTGTGTGTGTGTGTGTGTGTGTGTGTGTGTGTGTGTATCTGTGTGTGTGTGTGTGTGTGTGTGTGTGTGTGTGTGTGTGTGTGTGTGTGTGTGTGTGTGTGTGTGTGTGTGTGTGTGTGTGTGGAGTAATGTCCACACTATATACACCCTCTGTGTGTGTGTCCTGTGTGTTGCAACATGTAACCTCAGAGGGGAAGCGCTGCCTTGCAGAAGTTGCATGCAGAGATGGTGTAACTCAGAGACAGGAAGCTGAGACGCAGGCCAGGGGCGCACAAAGGATGGCTCACAGCTGGGTGTGATCTAACAAACAAAACAATAAAAACCATGGCAGCGGAGTTTAGATGCATGACAATCTGTGACGTAAATAAACGATAGCCCCCGATTGACCTGACTATACCTGACATTCTCTTGTCTTTCACTTTCTTGTTTCATTATAATGACACAATTACAAGAAAATATCTATTTGAGATTAAACCAAAACATGCCACAGCCATGTATTATATACAGAGAATCACACCTGATCCTCTTCCAATGCATTGGAGAAATGTAGCAGGGCTGAGAGTGACAACACAATAATGTCTTCTCAAGCACCCACAGTACAAACTGCAATTGAAACATGTGTGCAGTTCCTAAACTGGCCAGCAGAGGCCACCCTCTAAGAACAGATGAGAGAGGGCTCATAGCCTCACTTCCTTCCTTGCTGAATTTCTGTAGCCTCAAAACAATGCTGCGTGGTGAATAGTTGTCATTACAAACCCTTGCCCAGACTTGTGGGCATGAGTTCTGCTATTGTTACTTTATACTTATGTCACTGTGTGAAACAGACAATAGTTCAAGTTTAAAGGTATTTCCCAAAATACCTATTATGAGTGTGTTGGTGGAAAATACCTCCACACCCAAACATGCATGTCTCATGTAATAGCAGTTCAGTTCTGTGAGATTCCACAGGTAAATATAAATTAATATGTAAGTCAGTTGCTGGTAGAGCCAGTGCACTTAGATAAAATTAGTCCACGCATACGTGCTTTGTGTGTTGCCTACCTTCCTCTCTCAATACATTTATATCGTCTTTATAAAGAAAGAAGAAGTAAGGATGGCAGAGGGAAACAGCTTTAGGTTTTGTTTTGTGCGTGTGTGTGTGTGTGTGTGTGTGTGTGCAGGTGCATGCGAGATCAAGTGGAAATCCATGTGTCACTTTCCCTTGGACCTGAAATGAGAGTTGCCATAGAGTTAAGGCCTCGACATGCTCAAAGGACAACAGCGCGACAGCAACACAACCAGGGCTCTGCAACATCAATGCAACCTCTGCAACCTACGCAGAGGGGGTTTCAGAGGGTGTCACGTACCTAGCACAAAAATCTAACTCGCGACCGCAGCGCAACCGTTCATGTAGATGTTGCGCATCATTGATTGGTTGGTTAGCGAATGGAGGCGGAGCTGTCATAGTCCTAGTTCATACGTCACAGTTCATCAAGCTAGTAGCTAACGATATAGGTAACTAGCATCATTTGTTCGACACGGTATGAAATGAACCAGCTTCAGGAAAGATTGGATGAAGAAGTTTGAAGGTACAGAAACCTTTATGACTCATGTGCTGACTACAAAGACAGCCAAATGTCCATCGATTCTTGGAAAAAGGACACCATGTTGCATAGGCTGCGCATAGCCTTTGCAGACGTATGAATTGCAGAGTGCTTGCAACATTGTTGCATTGCATGAGCCGCGTAGACATCGCACAAGTTACGTAGAAGCATGTAGAGGCTTTTCAGCCATGTGAATGTTGCATTGCTTGGGAAGGAGAGGCCTGTGGGAACAAGGTTTAGGCCTTCTGCTTGTCGTCTATGGGGCGTTAGATCTGCTATTGCCACAGGAGGTACAGGGTGGAATAAGTTGGTGTTGAGGTCAAAGATGCGGAAACGTGTAGTATAGGATATGACATCTCAACTGCTACTGATCTTTTGTGAAAAGTATAGTTGTGAGGTTTTTAATGAGCCCCCCACGACCCACCCTTTTTCCTTAACTTAAAAAAATAATAATTAAATACATTTTCATTTTTCCCAAGCTGCTGTCCCTGACAGGCTCAGTGCACAGTTCAGCTCAGTGTGTGTGTGGCTCCTTTAAGAATCATGACATCACCACCTACAGCAGGGCTGTTCATCTCTGGTTCTGGAGGCACACAGTCCTGCTGTCTTTACACACAGTAATGCATGCTATCAGGCCTGGGGAGGAAGGGAGGCCTGCACTGGCACAACAAATAGAACATTGAACTTAGACGTAGAAATTTGAACTCCACATTGCAGCGATCACCCAGACCTGCCAATTCTCCCTCCATAACATCCGGAGGATCCGACCGTACCTCACCAAAGAGGTCACAGAACTCCTGGTCCAGGCCCTGGTGATCTCACGTCTGGACTACTGCAATTCCTTGCTGGCAGGCCTTCTGGCCTGTGCCATCAAGCCACTGCAACTAGTCCAGAATGCTGCCGCACGTCTGGTGTTCAATCAATCTAAGTTCACCCATGTCATCCCTCTACTCTCCTCTCTGCACTGGCTCCCCATCGCAGCATGCATCAGATTCAAATGACTGGTGCTGGCTTATCAAGCGGCTAGAGGAACTGCTCCCCCTTACCTCCAGATGGACCAGGGTTGAATAAGGCCACTGAGTTACTGAGAAACATATCTTCAAGACCAGTGACAAAGGAGCTTTGATAAGGGCTAGTTCCTTACAAGAGATGACAATAGGCTTGTCATATACAAATTGATCTGACTTGATAGGCAGCAGATGCATTTGCATTGGTACTTAATTTATTAAATAATCAATTTCATATGTACAAAAGAAGTAGAAATGCAACAGTGATCCCTTTTAAATATTTACAAAGTAATGTACATTTCAGTTTTACATTTTGTATATATATCACATAATGCAAAAGTAACTAATATAGACATTCAATAACTGTATATAAGAAATCCCAAATTCTTAAACATGCGGTAAGAACTCAAATAAAACTTGTGTGATTGTCTAATTGTGTAATTTGTGTGAAAGTGTGAAACCAGCAAGAACAGAGCACACAGTGGTAACACATTGTTTCTTGAGCATACAGTAAAAGAGTTTGCATACTAATTTCAAATAAGTATTCTAACTCCACATTTAGGTTATTTTACATATACATATCAAAGTCACAGGCATAAAATAATTGATTGTTGCTGTGCAATTGCTGTATTGCTGTACAAAAACATTCACCTTGAATTGGTTTTAATACTGAGATATAGTTAACATTCGCTTCCTTTGATCTGTGAAATCTTGTTTCACATATTTACGTTGCATCAACATGAATTGTGTTTTTTAGGACACCCTGGGTACATCTGTGTTGCTGTTTCATTAGGAAGTGCAGTATGCCATTCAAGGAGGGTGGGGTCGGGTAAAGATGAGTTCGAGCAGTGGCGTGAATGACAGATTCACATCACACTTACCATAGTACCATGCACAAATCCTGTCCTTATAGACGATATTAAAAATGTACCTTCAGGGACATTATGTGGACCAGGATGTAGGTCAGGATGTAGGTCCATTGTAGGTGCCATGGCTGTTGGCCCCTTATACACACACTGTCTGTTAACACTGTCACTGCAATGCACAATACACAATACACTGCCTGTTAACTGAGAGTCCTCACACCAAAAGTGATGGGTTGTCTTCTGCTGCACTCAGCTTCCTCTTGGTATGTTTGGTGCTAAATATACTGGGCCAGCTTAAAGGGAAGTGAGAAAAGCTGAAGTGGCTTTAGCTCTAAATTCAGCGGCTCCATGTTTTCTTCCGGATGTGGACGATTCGGTCTCCTCTGCATTCGTAGGTGATAATATGCGCTTCTCTCCTACACACTGAAAGGAACAGAGCCACTGAAAAAAGAGCCACACTTAATCATGTGATGTATCAGTACAGTGCACAGTGAGTGTAAATGGTCAACGGCTACATCGCAGGTAAACAATTGAGCATATTCAGCATTTATTTTGCCCCCTTCTCTCTGTGCACCCATGAAATGCTACGGCCATGGAGGAAATAGGACAGCATGGTCGTAGCTTAATGTTTTTCTTTGGTCAGCAGGGTCGGCTCAAGGCACAGGCCATACAGGCAGCTGCCTGGGGCGCCATGTCGGCTAGGGGCGCCAGGTCGCCCTCACAAAAAAACAAAAAAAATCGCCCTCTCCTTTCCTCCCAATGACAAAAAAATGAAACTTTGCACCCCTGTTCTGTTCCTCACACAATATTTCATCTGGCCTGCACTTTGACAGAGATGCTGTTACAGGCGGTTCTTGTGAACGAACTAATCATGGACCATAGTTTTGACCTGATTAGTTTCACTGAAACCTGGCTTCAGTTTCACTGAAACCTGGCTTAGGCCTGACGAATACAGTACACTCAATGAGGCATCCCCTGATGGTTATGCCAGCTGCCAAGCGCCGCGTCTGTCTGGTAGAGGGGGCAGTGTTGCTGTGATTTTTTCGACAAAATTTAGTTTCACACCTAAATGTGGGGATAAGTTCTCCTCTTTTGAATCGCTTGCTATGCTTTCTGGACGGTCAAAATATATAGTTACCTCAGTGCAATCCTTCCTCTTAGTAACTATTTATAGACCACCTGGACCGTATACTGTCTTTCTTTCTGAGTTTGCAGAGTTTCTATCAAGCTTGGCAACTATGGCAGATAAAGTTGTGATTGTTGGAGATTTCAACATACATGTTGATAATGACCCTTTAGGACTGGCTTTTGCAGCTATTATTGACTCTGTTGATTTTATTCAAAATATATCTGAACCAACCCACCGCCACAACCATACCTTAGATTTAGTCTTATCCTATGGTATCGATGTCGAGAATATCATTGTGTCTCCCCATAATCCTGTACTATCGGATCACTTTTTGATTACTTTTGAAATTCAGGTAAATATTCCTATTAAATCGGAACCTAGATACTATTCCAGCAGGAGTAGTTCCTAGATACTATTCCTCTATAAATTCATTGACGGCTTCTAAATGTATAAATATACTTCCCGAATCGTTAGTATCAAGTCAGGACCCAAATAACTTTTTGTCAATTGATCATCAAACAGATGCGCTAAATCATATTTTACGGAATACACTTGATGCTGTCGCACCCCTTCTGAAGAAATGCAGTCAGAAGAAACTTGCACCCTGATTTACTGACCATACCCGTGCCCTTAAACAAGTTTCCAGGAAATTAGAACGCAGATGGCGCTCTACCAATTTAGAGGTTTTTCGCTCTGCTTGGAAGGACAGCCTCATAGAATACAAGCATGCCCTTATTACAGCTAGGTCATCGTACTTCTCAAAATTAATTGACCAGAATAAAAACAACCCAAGATTTCTATTTAACACAGTAGCTAAACTGACAAAAAAACAGTCTTCAGTTTCCATCAGTTATCCTTCTAACTATAATTCCAATGACTTCATGAACTCGTTTACTGATAAGATTGAGACAATCAGAGAACAAATTATGAAAATGACTCCAACATCTAGCACTCCAACTCTCGACTTATAGCACAGGGCTATCAGGAGCAGGGTTGCGTGAAGAGATCTGCCCTGTTTGAGTTTTTCAATGAACTCCTTGGATCTGGACAAATTTAGTAAACTGATTATGTCCTCCAAATCATCTACATGTCTGTTAGACCCCATACCAACAAAGCTTATTAAAGAGCTTTTGCCTGTGCTAGTACATATCAATGAAACCAGCCCATGTTAGATATCATAAATACATCCCTATTATTGGGTTGCGTGAAGAACCTCAGGACCTTATATTTGTTACCCCCTTTCTGACTACCTAACTCAGGAGGGGCAAAGTCTTTCAGCCCTGAGCCACCTTGGACTGACCATGACATGGTCTTTTTGGACATACCCTGTGCCGGCCAGAAGAGGATGGGCTCCCCCTTTTAGTCTGTTTCCTCCCAAGGTTTCTCCCTACTAAGGAGTTTTCCTGTGCCACTGTTGCCTTTAGGCTTGCTTTTGGAGGGGTCTAGGCCTGGGTTCCCCCTCTGTTAAGCGTTTTGTGACAATTCTATTGTGAAAAACGCTATACAAATAATTTTGATTTGATTTGATTTGATTTGACTGAGGTGGGGGATATGATGCCTGGCTGCTTGCTGAAAGTGGAGGTTATGTGCGCGCATCAGAGACGTGCTGTGCTGTCGGGTTAAGCGCAGGTGACGGGGTCAGAGAGGCATGCACTACTGATGCAGTCAGGCAGAGAGCCAACATCAGCGTGAAGCAACATACATATCAGATCGATGACAGATTTTATATTTGCGCAATGACTTTGAAAAGGCACAAGCCTTCAGGTGCGCAGGGGAGAAAACTGAGGAAGGAGGAGGAGGAAAAGAGAGCCCAATTAAGAGGTAGGCTATGTCATCAAAATGCCGTTTTGTTGTGTTTCTGTGTTATTGTAGGAGGCTAGGGAGCTAACTAGCTAAGTAATAAACAAGCTAATGCTATCTAGATAATGCGATGCTAAGAGCTACTGCTAGACTCATACAGATTGAAGGATGAATGCATGCTGATGCTGAGTTACCCTCACGTTTTGGCTTGAAGCTTATTAGTACCCACCTTTAGTTATTACCAAAACTAGGCTACTACACCTGATTTGCAGAGTTGCAAAACCCTCATGCTTGCCTTGAGTCTCAAGCTTTATTATTAGGCTACCAAAATTAGTAGTAGGCTACAACATTATATCAGTGATAATAATGTGGCTAGCTATCCATAAAAAATCGATTTAAGTTGTTTGTCCTACAGCTGCTTTTGCTTGTAATAGGCTAATAACTGTACCTGTCTGACATGGTGTAGAACTCTGACCTTGATAGAGAGATAGACTTTGTTAACAATTGTGTTAAAAGTGAGTTTTCTTACCATTTTCTCTTATCCTCCCTGTTTAAATGAGACTTTGGTAAATGATTTGTTTGAGAAGTGATTTTATTTGAAAAATTAAAAAAATTAATCATTTTTGTCTTGAATCCATGGTGATGTCTGATTGATGTTTGTTGGGGGGGGGCACCCAAATGCCAATCTCACCTAGGGCACCAAAATGTGTAGAACCGGCCCTGTTGGTCAGAAATGACTGGGCCTGTAGTTAGAAGATTGTGTCAGTTTATCTTGATTGTGTCAGTTTACTACTTTAAATGCTAGTCCTTGTTCTTAATAGGGCAAGGACTAGCATTTAAATGTTAATTGCATACCAAGCGTACCAAGCAAGACAACAAACTGTTGAAACATAATTTAACTAACATAACATAACTAACTACCTCACTAACTAAGTTAATTAACTTACCTGTGACTGATCAAACTTAAAGTCGCGTATGTTTCAAAAGTTTGTCGTCTTGCTTGGTACACAATTAACGTTTGAGGATGCAATTAATGTTTGAGGATGCAAATGTGTACTGGCGTACCACTTATGCGCACCCCTGTTAATAGGGTAATATTTGACACCATAACATGTCAAGATGCTGACCTAGGTGCTATGGGCAGTGGAGGCCCACAGGTATCGGTGCTGGGACCTCTGTTCTTCCTTATTTACATAAATGATCATAGGGATGTTAGTAGAAAAATAGTAAAATTTGCAGATGATACAAAACTTGGGGGTTTAGCAAACACTTTAGAATTGACTACGGTAATCCAAGATGATTTAAACAAAATCCAAGAATGGGCAGAAACATGGCAGATGGCATTCAATCAAGCAACATACAAACAACATTTCTCACAATTCCTTCGTACCAACATTTACACATAAAAATTGGGATTTATCTAAGTTTACGCACAGAGTGTGTGTAAACTTCTATGCAGTTCATCTTTTAACTCGAATCTTTCACTTTTATTTATGAAATTGGTCATTAAATAGGCTTATTTGTCTACATATTTTGTCCTGAAATATTGAAATATCATAAAGAAAGATAAATTATGAAGAAACTAACATAAATTGGTTGTGAATACTATTTTAAATAAGTAAAACAAAACATTTTGAAATGAGTAATAGCATTACAAAGAATTATTATGATTTCATAATTGCAGTTTTGTTTTTTAAATAACTAATTGAGAAATACTATTTAAAGGGCCAAAATGCTGTAAAGTTCAAGCTTGCAATGGCGGACCTTGCACTATTAGAGGAATTGGCGAGAGCGCTTCGGGCAAGAGTGCATTTTCAGGAACTGGTCTGACTTTTTTGCCAAGGATGACGAGTGGCTCATGAGCTGGTTCCGATTTCCTAGAACCCTTCTATTGAGGCTGTGCAACATCTTAGAGCCAGACTTAACAAGGCAAACAAGATCTTATGCCATTCCAACACATGTCCAAGTGCTGTAAGTGCTTGGCTTTTTGGCCACGGGCACTTTCCAAAGGGAGATTGGCGACCGTTCTGGAATATCCAAACCCTCCATGAGCCACATACTGCCCGGTGTGCTTCATTCTATTGTTAAACTAGCCCTATAGTGTGCAGAGCCAAATTGGTGTCAAACAGGCCTTTCTCAATCTGGCCGGCCTTGCTAATATGATCGGTGCCATAGATTGTACCCATGTGCACATTAAAGCTCCATTCACCGACACCTTTGCCTACTATTCCCCTTCTGGAATAATACTGGACAGCGACACCTCACCGATGATGGCATCGATGCGCTCCTCTGTTTGGGAGAGCTTATCTGGTGTTCCTTGGCCTCCTTCAGTGGCTTTATTCGTTTTTTTGTTTCTAGTTTCATATCAAACCATTTAAGTTTGACTCCTTGTACATTGTACAGTCTTCTTGCCCAATTTGGACCTTTTGTGGAGCAGAAACCCCACTGCTTCTGCTACTGAATAATACACTCTTGTTCTGTTGAACAGTATCAAGTATTACCTCCACCTCTGCATCTGAGAAATTATTATTCTGCCTCTTTGACGCCATTTCTCACCTGATGATCATCTTTGTGGGTTCCCTGCGCTTCCAATTTACGAATGATTGGGATTGATCAACATACGCACAGGATACGACTGAAACAAAGTGCCTCCGAACGTTTGATAAATGCGGCGGAAGTTGTTAGTTCATATAATTTTACAGGGAAACTTATGTGCATATTTACAAAATTATTGATAAATGAGGCCCAAATATAGCTAAATGTAAAGTTATGTATGTGGGAAATAAAAATATAAAACAGGAGAAAAATGTGTAGGTGTTCAATTTGAAAAAGACTTAGGAATTGTAGTTTATCAAAGCCTATCTGCATCAAAGCAGTGTGTTACAGCAGTGAAAAAGGCCAACAGGATGCTGGGATACATAACAAAAAGTATTGAGTATACATCAAAGGAAGTTATATTAATGTTATATAATGCCTTTGTTAGACCTCACTTAAGAGTACTGTGTACAGTTCTGGGCACCACACTACAAGAAAGATATAGAAGCTCTTGAAAAAGTTCAAAGAAGGGCAACTAAATTTTTACCTGGTATGAAACTTAAAGGTTATGGGGATAGACTTAAGGCACTCAATCTATTTATAAAACTGAGACTTAGGGGAAATTTGATTGAGGTTTTTAAATTCCTAAGAGGCATTAACAAAGTGAAGATAAGTAGATACAGTAAGTTTTGTTAGCAGAACAAGGGGCCACAGGTGGAAATTAGTTAAAGGCAAATTCCGCACGGATATTAGGACATTTTTCTTTACACAGAGAGTTGTCAATGACTGGAACAGCTTGCCAGGTCAGGTAGCAGAGGCAGAAACACTTGGGCTATTCAAGTCCAGGCTAGATGCAGTACTAGATACTCTTTAGATTAGGACATGACAAGTCTAGATAGGCTGAACAGCCCATCATTATGTATTCTTATGTTCTTAAGATTAATGATGACATCACCCCAAATCTAGCGCATCACTGTTTTCCTTTTTGTCTTGAAATCATGTCCCCATCAAGACGAGTAATTACAATGGAATATGGTCCATGTAGGTTTTCAACCGTTTCAACCCCCGTGCTGGTATCTCAGTTCACTGCAGGCACAGAAAGGGAGATTAGTCCTGAGATTAAATCCACAGAGTTTGCGGATGCCCAATCTAAACCTCACGTGACTCACTGTAATATGAGTCGCAGAGAAATGGCAAATGAAGGACAATATCCGCTTATCCGTTTCGAGAGAAAAAAAAAGAAAAAACTGAATTTTCCATGGAAGTACTGTACTGTAAACAAAAGTAGGCAGTTGCATTCCATCTCCATCGTTCCCTTTCCCTTTACCCGTGCGCAGTCTGTGTTCATGTGCAGCAGGTGTGCCTGACCCTACAGTTCCTCAGACTGCTTGTCACCTGTCTCCTGTCTTCACTGCAATGTTCTTGTCAGAGATCTCCAATCCCCCCCCCACCCCAGGGTGGGGCACAGCAGGTGGGCTTGTCCTCATTCCTCTGTCATATTGTTGATGACTTTCTTCTTGCGAACCGTCACCAGGTCATAAAAGGGGTCCTTGGTTATACTGGCTCTGCAGGGAGTGTCAAATAACAACATTTTCTTGTCAACAATGAAACTTGTACCCTGAAAACCATTACGCGTACTAGGGAGAGTGCTGGTTCTAACCTGATTGACTCGATCCAGTGGTCCCGGTCTTCGGCCACAGCAGCTGATATCATGTAGGACTGGTGCTTCCCCTCCACCACCCGGCCATCTGTCTCTGTCTTACAGGCCTTGATCTTCTGGCCCTTACTGTTGGGATTGTAGAGCTCCAGGCAGTACTACACACACACACACACACACACACACACACACACACACACACACACAAAGACACAGAGATTTATCTCTGCTCTCTTAAGGTCAGGGAGGTGAGGGGGACAGACAGATGAGCTAAGGCACATGGAAATACACACACTCACATTAACCCACACACATGCAAACCCATACACACATGCGCACATGTACATGTACACACACATATGCATGCACAATTTCCCCTCATCCTCACTGCTGTACAGCAGAGAGTGTCTCTGAGACTCTGGGTATGGCACACGTACCGGCTTGCGAGGGTACGCCACCTCTCTCACACACAGGTTCTCCAGTGGAATGATGCCTCTGGGCTCCTTATCCTGGGGGATAAACACACCGTCACAGCGTTCAATTTCATAATGTCCCCTCTACCTCAAGGGCGTAACCACATATTAAATATTGGGGGCATAATTAAAGGGAATGTTACATATCTAGAAATTATTGGGGGGAACAGATATTACATGTACCCCCCCCGTCCCCCATCCCCTCCACTCATTACGCCTATACTCTACCTAATTGACTACTCACCCCTGGATCGACTACTACTATCCCCGCGTCCACCCAGTCACCCCTCTGCTACCCCATGCATTCAATGCTTATGCCTGTCTGTTCTCATGTAGCCCAGTTCCTCTGTCACTTTTTTTGCATGAAACCAGTGGTGTGTCAACACCTCAGCTTTACTCAGGCGACTCACAGGGCCCAGCAGAGTTATGTTTCCCCCAGAGGGAGGGACTTACAGGTGAACTCAGGGTTATACAGGAAGTTACTCACATTGGTGTATGCAAAGCAATACAGGAAGTTACTTAGATTAGTCTGTGCAAAGCAATACAGGAAGTTACTTACTGTGGTGTATTCAAAGTAATACAGGCAGTTATCGGTCAGAATAAACCATCTCCTCTTCCACGTCTTCACTCTGCCTCCTTTTAAAACAAAAAGAGATCTGTTACCGCCTGCCTGCCCTTTTAGACTCTTTCACTCTGTAAATGCCAGCCCGTATTGGCGTACCAATTTGATAATCAGATAACTTAACCATTCCAATGTACACTTTATTTTAAATGGAATGGATCCTGTTATTGTACCGTTTTTGTATTTCTCCACAGTTTAAAACATGATTCCCAGCTAAATCTTCTGTTATCATTCAGTCCTCTAATACTATTTATATAGTCAAAAAATAATTATTTACATTGAAAACTGAGTTGAGTTGATATACAAGTAACTGCTGAAATAAAGGAAACACCAACATAAAGTGCCTTAATAGAGTGTTGGGCCACCTTGAGCCACCAGAACAGCTTCAATGCACCTTGGTGTAGATTCTACAAGTTTCTGGAACTCTACTGGAGGATGGCTTTGTATTTATGTTTACCTTGCCCAGTAAGGGATTGAGTGGGCCTAAACCATGCCAGGAAAATGTACACCATAACAGAATCACCAGAACCTTTAATTTGCATTTATTTTGGCAGTTACCTGTATACAGTCAATAAAGAATTATTGAAAACTGAGTTGAAATATCTTGAGATATAAACATATCTTGAGTTGATATCAGTTGTCAATGAGGCATCTCTTAAAGTAAAAATATATCCTAGGGAGAAAGGGGCAATGCAGTATGCCTCTCACTTACTTAGTCATCAACAACTTAAAAGCCAAAAATAAATTAAGGTAATTTTATGGGAATATTTACTAGGCCTGCTTTTGGCATTGTGCAGTCTTATTCTGATCAGAAGCTGTTTTGTGAGGTTTAGTGTCTTACCCAGCTTCAGAAGCCAGCCCTCCCGGTCAGGGTTGAAGAAGGTGTGGGTGAGATCGTTCCCATCATCCTCTGGGATTTTGAACGGTTCACTCCGGATGCTCTCATAGAGGTTCTGAGGGCACACGGGAATGTCAGAAATGTGTTCCTGTTTAAGGGATTTTCATGCATCTTATTTGTGTGATTTCCCCCTTTGGTCATGTTATGGATATGGCAAGGCCTGCCCCTAACCTTACAGCACTATGGTGATGTTACAGCAGCTGATGATGGACCATGGATTAGTCTGGTCAAGTGTCTTATATGGTGTGAGGTCTCCTCTAAATTCTACAGTTTACAACTACCATGTTCATTTGGAAGTTGAACAGACTATGATGGTCACGGCTCATTCACGGTGTATTCAGATGATATTACGTTTGCAGATAGAAGCACAGTTTCAAAAAACACACAAGAATAGAGTTGTGGTAGTGAGACCGTAATCGAAAGTAGTCCACTTTACTTTTCTTAAGCTGCTACTATCCAAAAATGATATGTACATATTCAACTTTTAAATGAACCACATGGCTGAGCGACTTTTACTGTTACTGGGAGGTAATTCTGTGGCTACCTGTGGATATGCAGACTGGTATTGTTTTCAGACATTGATGCTAGCGAATCTAGCCATTTGGTGGATGTTGGTTTGTGTGGAAATAGAATTCACTAAAAGCTCTTTTTGGATGTGTAGTACATCGTATTGAAAGGGGAAGAAATGATACCTACATCGATTTTGTGTGAGCTACCACTTTAAACCAGATGCTGATCCAGATGCTGATCCAGACCAGACAATGTTAATGATAATGATGACTTTGAGCTAAATTGACAATCTCAATACATTTACATTTTACATTTTAGCAGACGCTCTTATCCAGAGCGACTTACACAGTTTACATTTCTTTACATACAGTCCATTTATACAGCAGGATATTTACTGAGGCAACTCAGGTTAAGTACCTTGCTCAAGGGTACAACGGCAGTGCCCCATCTGGGAATTGAACCAGCAAGTCCAGTTCCCTAACCATTACATGCCGCTTTGGGGTAAATTAAATGTACCCCATACAAGTGGTGGTGCAGTAGGTGGAGAGGTCAGTTATGGCAGGCTGGGTTTTAAAACACTGTGAGAATAACCAAGCCAAACAATAATAGCAATAATGGCCTTTACTGCAGACGAAGGTGTCAAACTTTCCATCCGTGTGATATTTGCTCACTCATCCCCCTCCTGGAACCCTCCTCCTCCACCCCACTGTCCCAAGCTCCCCGCCCATCCCCTCACCGCCAGTAGCTCGCTGGCCAGATCGCCCCCGTTGTTGATGCCTCTGTTCATGCTGATGAACCTCTCCAGTGTGGTCTTGTCCTTCACATTGGGGTTGTGGAGGCTGGTGTTCAGCATGATGATGGCAAACGACAGTATGTAGCAGGTGTCTGACAAGAACAAACCCACAGGCACAGCCCATCATAAAGGTTTACAACGCTACACTGACTCACTAAGCAGCAACGTGAAAAAACACAGCCATCACCTCACGCCACAATTCTTAAACTATGCTACTCATGATTGTTTCTGCTGCTGGTGTGGTGAGGCCAAATTAATTAACCGCCCTGTTGCTCAATCTAAGTAGATTCCTGATGCATTCTCCCATTATGACACCATTGTAAAATTGATGCATTTCCATGCACACAACATCCATGCTCCTGCAACTTTGAGTCTGCTTTTGTTAATAGTGTCCAATAGATAGGGATGGTGTTGTGTTGACCAGGGCTCACGGTAGCTAAGAAGGCTCACCTGTGGACTGGAACATGTTAGCATTGCAGTCGCAGTAGCGGGTGGCGAAAGCCTCCATCATGCGGTCGATCTTCTGCGCCTCACCCGGGAGGCGGAAACTCCATAGGAACTGCCTAAGACAGACAAACAGATGGACAGACGGACAGTCAGAGAAGGACACATGCACACGGACCGTCTGACGGATATGTGCATAGCCATATTAAGTGGCATTACCATCCATCAGTATTGCATATGAATAAATGCCAATAATAGCAGTAGGTCATATTTAAAGTCATAACAACCAAACATGTGTGTCAATATGTATGAACACATCTGTCATTAGGGTGAGACTTAACCCACCTTAGCGCCTGTACAAGGTTAAGGTCCGAAAATTTGTGTAGCTCCACAAAAGCTTTCAAAGTTTGAATATGTATGTCCTCCCTGTGAACAATAAGAAAGAGAACAGAGCTACACGTCAGAGTAGAACAAGCCAGAGGGAGAGTATCTTCAGAATGCCCCAAACTGATAAATGAAAAAAAGACAATTAATTTAATGCAGTATCACAGCATGACATAGGAATATATATGTCATTTGGCAGACGCTTTTATCCAAAGCGACTTACAGTAGTGAATGCATACATTTTTCAGTATATGTGGTCCCAGTGGGGATTGAACCCACAACGTAAGCATTGCCAACGCTGTGCTCTACCTACTGAGCCACACAGAACCACATAGGACTTGCAGTTCTAAACAACACTATATGGTGAAGGTCATCATAGACATCACCTTCACCGTCAATGTCACCGTCATCATCATTAGGACCAGTAGAACTGAACAGTTAATTTAATCACCAACGCTGGCCTTTAAGATGTGAGTGTTTTCTAATCTTGACAATACTGTTTGAGTCTTTTGTCAAGTTAGACACATCTGGTCCAGCATTGCCAGTCCTTGTAATTATTTTGGGTAAAACGTCTTCAGCGGTGCACAGCGATCTCTAGATGAACTTAAATCAGCCTCATAAAGGTCAAATCAAGTTCCTTCATAGGATTCTTCATGTGCATGCAGAAGTAAAATAATCTGGCTCATGCGGTGTAAGAGACTCCATTAATTTCAGTTTCACAATTCAAGTGAATCAAGGCTGGTTTCTCCAATCGTGGGAATCAAATATTTCTGGATCACAAAAAGTATCAGCAAATCAAACAAATAAAGAAAAAAAGCTGAAATCTGGCAAGCCTAATCTTCAGCTTGGCCAGAATTCACCACCATCCACCACCATCATCATCATCATCATTATAATACCTCTCTCCCAAGAAGTCCCCTATAGCGGTCTTGTTCAGGCCTTCCTCTTTGTACAGGAACTCAGCCATCGCTAGCGGTTTCCACTCCAGCAGATTATTGTCAACCAGATACCGCATGCCCTGAAGTAAGCCACAGAGCAGCATTGACAGAACAGGGGGAAAAGAAAGCACTTTAAGAAATACAGATTCATGAAGAACAGCATTCTTTTTAGCACACATGTTTGAGACGTGGTGTTCTACACTGAAGATGAACACAGAGGCCAGAAGAACATGCACCGCACAGATACACGAATGCCCTCTACAAGACCGGCAACGTTTGGAATCTATATAAAGGATTATTTGGCGGCACGGTGGTGCAGTGGATAGCACTGTCGCCTCACAGCAAGAAGGTCTCGGGTTCGAATCCAGGCCGGGGGCCTTTCTGTGTGGAGTTTGCATGTTCTCCCCGTGTGTTTCCTCCGGGTACTCCGGTTTCTTCCCACAGTCCAAAGACATGCACGTTAGGCTAATTGGAGAGTCTAAATTGCCCGTAGGTGTGAGTGTGTGAGTGTGTGAGTGTGTGAGTGTGTGAGTGTGTGAGTGTGTGAGTGTGTGAGTGTGTGAGTGTGTGTGTGAGTGAATGGTGTATGTAGTGCCCTGCGATGGATTGGCGACCTGTCCAGGGTGTATTCCTGCCTCTCGCCCCAATGCATGCTGGGATAGGCTCCAGCCCCCCCGCGACCCTAACTAGGAATAAGCGGCTGAAGATGAGATGAGATGAGATAAAGGATTATTTCAGCACTTCATCAACTGAAAATAAAGCAGGTGAATTGCTCATTCGTCTCGGTTGTTCATGACTTTGCTGGTACGTAATAATAATAAGAAACCAGAAGAAGAAGTAGGAAGAGGAAGAATATGATTTGTTGTCATAGCGCCTTTCACAAACGCAAAGTGATAAAGCACAAAGATGGACATAATATTTTAAAAATCAACCAGTAATCTGATTCTGCAGCTTCTTCCTTAACAACATAAGACACATCAGGCTTCTCCTCACCACCTACTCTGGCTTAAGGCCCTGCTACTATCTGGCCTGGACTGCTCATCCACAATGCAGCTACTTGGCTGGCGTTCAGCCTACAGTATGCCCAAGCCTCATTGCTCATTGTTCTCCACTGGCTACTGATCATAGCACACATCAAATTCTAGACATTGGTGCTTGAAGGGTGCAATCCCTCCAAATCTACCTCCATCACTAAACCCAACACACTTCCAAGTTCACTGGCCCCCTGGTGGTGGAATGAGCTACATGCAACAACCAAGACTGCACAAACACCCACGTCAGTCCTGTACCAACTCCAAACACACCTGTATGGACTACATCTCAGTTCCCAGAATGTATACGATTCCAGGATGGATACCTCACCTAGATCTTCCAACCTTCACTGCCCTCATTACCAGAGCTACATGAAGCAGTTACATAGGCATAGAAGGAATTCTAGCACACTGACTAAACCATGTGTGTGTCTGATAGAGGCCCTGAGATGGGGTTTTAGTAAGTGAAGCTGAGCTGTCCTGAATAGAGTGGGGGTGTTTGTGGACGTTCCTCTCCACTCGCACAGGATGTGGTTTGGTCTCTGCCTCCCTTGTGGTTAACAGACCTGCCGAGCGTAGGCTAAATATAGGCGTCGTCATACAGCCTGCATCTGCTTCGTTTAACTGTTTACTCATCATACAGGTAACATTCCGGTGTCATTGATCCTCTTTTTATATCTGTCCATCTCTGTGTTTATGTCCCGTTTACACTTTGTGTTTTGTCATAGATATGTTCATAAGGCCATCGTAGTGCACACTTGATGGCTTTAATTGCATGGCAGTAATACGTTTTTATACTGTAGGCATGTTGTGCTCGCAAAGCAATTAGGTGTGCTTTTAAAGGCATCTTGATGATACACATAGGCGGCTACGCTTCTGTGGAGGACGTCGGTCTCGGCCACGTGGGAGTGGCAGGGTTGCCTGTGTTTTACATGTTGTGGAGGCCTTTGGAGCAGGTAGACTTTCCGGGGGCAGGTTTGGCACTCTCACAGGGTGTGACAGTAAACCGTGGCCTGGAAGGTTGCTCCAAAGGCCATAATTGGTTTAATTATTATGTAATTATTTAATTGGTGTCAATCAGTCAATTGATATGGAAGTCAATTGGCTGATTGGGTGTCTGTGTGAGAATGCGAGTGAGTGATTGATGGATGGGTGATTGCCTCACAAGTCCCACCTGAGCCAGGCAGAAAGTGAACCTATTTAAGAGCAGGTGGGGTGAGTGGGGAATGAGTCAGTCTTGTGTGTCTGTGTGTCTGTGTGTCTGTGTGTCTGTGTGTGTGTGTCTGTGTGTCTGTGTGTCTGTGTGTGCGTGTGTGCGTATATGTCGTGGAATGTTGGATGTGGATTGTGGATTGTGGATTGTGGATTGTGGAATGTTTGATGTTGAATGTTGGATGTTTGATGTTTCTTGAGTTTTGTGCGTTTGTCAAAAGTGACTGAGTAGAGTGTTTCTTGTGTGTGTGGGGAAGAGGGAGAGGGGGTGCACTGGGAGTGTCCACCTCTCTCCCTCGGTGTGATTGTGAAGGAGAGCGAGAGGGTGCCCTGGAAGAGGGTCCTCCTCTCGCCCTCAATTTTAGTGAAAGAGAGCTCGCACTCGGCAGTGGAGAGTGTTTCTGGGCAACAGCCCGAGAACTCTCACTGGAAGAGTGGAGAGTGTCTCGGGGCTGGTTGAAAGAAAACTCTCATTGTGGGGAGTGGCGAGTGTCTCTGTATGAATGGGTAAGAGAACTCGAACTGCAAAGTTCGAGTGTCTCTGTATGCATGGGTAAGAGAACTCAAACTGCAAAGTTTGAGTGTCTCAATATGAATGGGTGGGAAGCACTTGAAAGGTCACTGGATATGTTTGTGCCTGGGGAGGTTCCAGGGGAACTCCGGAGGAAGAGGCGTGGTGTCCCGTAAATTTGGATTATTTTAGTTTGTTATTTTAGTTTGTTGTTTTTACCCGAAAGCTTCGCGGCGTGTAGGGTGAAGATTTTGTGGTTGTGTTTGTGTTTGTCTTTGTTATATGTTAACCTGCTACTCCCACTGTCTCTTCCCCATGCCCCATATAATAATCCGGTCCGTAGACCGACAAACTCCACTCCGTGTCTGGACTGCTCTGTTCCCGTTCAGGGTTTGTCACGTGGCGTGTGACAGCTTCTTATTCTCAACAATAATTATTCTGGGTTTACCTTTTTGGGATCCATGTTGAATTTCTTCTTTCCGCATGAGAACTGCTTGTCCCTCGCAATGGTTTTGCTGAGGGGCAGAGGGACAGGGGGTCACACAACTAACACAAGACACATTGTTATACTGACCTGTATTGCAACAATTGTGCAATGTAGTACAGGTAATGCAGCTAATGCACTTCCCAGGTGTAAGGGGTGGAGGAATACGATTATATACAACATTTCAATATGCTGTATAAATAAAAGGTAGAATACAACAATGAAAAAGGTTCTTTAGGGAAAGAATGTCATGGATAAATGCATTTCTGGGCTCTTCAGTCTTTGTTCATTATAACTCTTTACCCAGAAAGCCATGGGAAACGTGAGGTTTACTCTGGCACTCTTATGTTGGTGACACGCCATAGGGAAGGGAAATGGGGAGGGTGCTTCTCCGTGAAGTCCAGCACATTGCATGGGAGAAGAGAGAGAGGGCGACTCATTTGAACACCTTATCCAGCAGTGCAGTAATCATTAGGAAATCTTACTCACTTCTCCTCAGCCAGCTCAAAGTCTTGAATGTCGGACATGACTTTCTCAATATCCATCTTTAGCTTCTGCAAAAATGTTTCAAGAAAGAAAAGAGAAGGAAATCAGGGGAAAAAATGTTGTTTGACATATGTAAATGATGACAATCAGATGACGCACAACTGTATAAAACCAAGATAGGTTTACAGTGAAAGGGGAAGGGGGTGTGCTTTTCTCAAATAAAATTGATTTATTGCAATGTGCCATTTATAAACTTGATCTTAGCCGAAAGGCAGAGAAGTGATGAAACGTGCATTTTAGGACTGTAGTTTGTCTTCTTTACCAGACAAATTTAAAATGGCAACATTCTATGGTGTCTCTATTACCTCAATGTCATCAAAAAGATCACTCCTGTGCATTTTGATGTGTTCGATCTCAAACTTCTCAGCTGGAGTGAAATCGGAGGAATCTGTAAAAGACACAAAGATTGTAAGGCACTGCAGTAGTAGTAATAATTCCAATCACTGGCATCACCATCATAACAACACACATATGATATCAATAATTATAATTTTTTTTTTAAATGTATTTCAGATTCTTCTCCCGTTTTTCTCCCAATTTGGTGGCCAATTGTACCCTCTATTTTTCCAATTCACTCTCCCCCACGAGACCACCGCCCATCTCTACGGAACAAGCCCACCTGTCTTACAGGGACGCCCTCTGCGCTTCTCGGCGAGCTCGTGCCGGCTCTCCATTCTACACTAGTTGAAGCTGCTGCATTGAACAGTCTGGTAGCCCAACGAACAAAGCCTTATAATAGTCAAGTCTAGACATTACAAAGGCAGGCACCAGCATTTTGGCATCTTTCTCTGACAGAATTAATAAATCTCTGGCCTTAATGTCATGATGGGTACATCAGAAAAAGAGCAGCCCATCCATTGCTCAGACCCACAGTTTGCCAATGAGCTAAACACATTTTATGCCAGATTTGATCAAACCTTTCCAATGAGACATACAGTATCCCAGAGAACCCAATACTGACCCCTGTAACAATCTCAGAGAAGGACACCATTGCTGTTTTTCACAAGGTTAATCATAATTATAATTAATCATAACTCATAAGACTCCAGGGCCTGATGGTCTCAAAAGCAGGGCACTCAGAGACTGTGCAGCCTGCAAGCCTGACCCTCTTACACACAATATCTCAACACCTGGACCCCAGTGGAACATACGCACAGATTTTATTTACTTTTATTCTCTTCAGCCTTCAACACTGTACAGCTACAGTTATTAGTCAAACGTGTTTTTGACCTGGAGGTCAACCCAACATTAATAGCATGGATCAGAGTGTTCCTGCGTGACTGACCACAACATGTCAAAGTCCATGGTTGCACATAAGACCGTTTGGTCCTGAATACAGGCATACCCCAGGGCTGTGTGCTATCTCCGGTACTTTTCTCCATCTATATGAACTAAATGAGGTGCAGTGGTGATGGCAACACTGCAATACGCTGATGACATGGCCCTAGTGGCACTTCTGACTGGTGAGCACTCCCTGTCCAGGTATGTTGGCTCTGTGAACACCATGTCTTCTTGGTTTGAGGAGGACTCTCTCCAACTCAACATAACAAATACAAAAAGCTATGAATGCTCAAGAGTTTTAACATCTGAAGTGAGACACTCTCCCAAGTCTACAAGGCACTCATTGAGAGTGTGCTTACTTTTGTCATTGTCTACTGGTTTAACTTTTTAACAGTGAAAAGAAAAACTAAATTATGCAGGATAGTCAATCCAGCAAGCAAAATCACTAGGACCAGACAGACTCAACCCACAGACCTCTACCTCCAGGCAGTCAGGCGGAACTCAAACAAAATACTTGACGACCCTTATCCATCCACTCCACAGCTCATCTGAACTCTTGCCACTAGGTCAGCGATATAGGAAAGGAGGAACTGCAAGCAAGGAAAACTGTTACAAGAAGTCTTTCATTCCAACTGCAGTCTCAGTTTTAAACAAAAAGAAGTCTGCACTAAACTGTCTTCTAATGGTGTTAATGCAATGTGTCTTTTAATGGTGTAATGCAATGTGTCTTTTAGTGTTCTAATGTTACACAGTCTGACTTATTGTTATTTATTGTGATGCCTGTTTTACTGTGTTTATGTATTTGAGCTATATATATACCAGGGAGAGCGGCGCATGGATGAAATGGTTCGGGTACAGAGTGGTGCTACTGTCTATATTATATTGGAAAGAGTAGAGTTGTATAGATCAACTACCTCATCAACTAATATTGACAAGACACCGTTCAGTGCAGAGTCAGTAACCATATCAGATAGTTTAGCAGGATCGAAAAGATGTCTTGGTCGGAACACCATTGTTTGAGCCATACAACAGCAAGGGCCAGATCAATTTTAAAAGAGATTAGCCAAGATGGACAGCCCATTTTGAAGTGTCACCTTCTTATTTTCCCAAAGTAAGCAGTTTACTCTCATAATATTAGAAGGTTGCAAAACAGGAAATCTGTGTGAATGTAAAGCTTATTCACCCACTGCTGTACAAGTCCCTTAAAGACACAGCACTAAAATGGAGCTTAGGTGAAACAACAAGTGCTAAAGTGATCGAACAAGGTGCAGGCAGAAGAATTCCTTCTGTCCCTAGTCTCAGAGCTCATATCTGTGTAAGTAAAACCCCAGAGCAGATTACATAATCGATTTCTACAACAAATGACAATGTAATTATGTAGTTATTCACACTCCATGCGTAGCATTATTACAAATAAAATGTACAATGTGCAAAATATAAGTAATGCACGATGGCACGTATGCATAATAATACATTTATAAAGCATTAGTTGTTTGTTTTTTTACAAATATGCTTTGTTTTGATTGTGTTACTGTCTATTGTGTGTACGCCGATGTTGTAAGCCACTCTGAATAAGAGCGTCAGCATAATACGTACATATAAATGTTGTGGTTGTATACGTACTCACACTGAAAAAGGTTTCCAATTGTGACGTTTTTCCATGCAGCACAGGCTATGTGGTGAAGTCATTGCATTGTGTCACAGACAACCTGTTTGTTTGTCCAGCTTTGCACGACTGAGCCATAAACAGGCAGGACTGAATGTAGCAGGGGAATTCCAGCTACTGCCTTTCAGCGCACTGGTGACTTCTGCATTTGTATGTATTAGCACCACACTCACACTATGACTCTGACTGGAATCACATGACGAGCACCCACAGACCATGCACCATGGAGACCAGGCGCAGATCTCTGTGGTTTAAACATTATTCTTTGTTTAGTGGAACTTATTTTAGACCATAGAACAGCACGCCAGTGCTCACCATTTCAGCCCTGCATTGCATTACTGTACCCAGTACGAGGACGAACCCCAGGACGAACATCTGTTGCTCTTGCTTTACACTTCACCTTTCACTGGGACCTGGAGAATAGCCTTGGGGTGTTCAACCCAAGGCTTTCAACACATTTGGATACTCTCGAGATGGTTGGTAAAATGACAAGCCTAGATGGGCTGAATGGCCTGATCTTGTCATCAAACATTGTAAAAAAAAAAAGATTAATAGACAATCTAATGAGATTAACCCTCTTCTGAAATCACAGGCCTTAGATGGTGTTGAAGCCATAGTTATATCCCATTCATTTCTCCAGCAACAATGTCAACCAACATCTAAAAAAGACTGGCCAGCACTAGGAGACCGAATGTCTTTTTGTCTTGTAGTTTTGTCTTGTAGTCTAATATCTTACTGGTTACTTAGTGATGGGGACACTGTGCAGCAGAAGGTGCTTTCTGTCAGAGTAAATTTTGGATTAATGTTCTGTCTCCTTCTAGCACCCTTTGTAATTGCTAAGGGTGTGTCATTGTGGATCTATCAGTAATTCCATTACAAATCACATTAAAATTATATTGTGAAAAATGAAACCCACATTATTTCATCTCATTTCACCCTGTTCATGAATACAGCTGTTCGAATATTGAACCATAATAAAAAGGGGTGTATTCAGTGCTTTGTTCCAACACAGAACCGTCACAAAAAAAAACACGCAACACACAAACACACAACACACCTATTTAATAAAGAAATGTATTATTTTGTATGATAATGATTGAAAACAGTCTTGCACATTTTCCTATCAGTGTAAGAATCACTGCACAATCCCATCATGACTTCTCTAGAAAATGACTTGTTATCTGTCCAATTCATGATAAAAGACTGATCCAGTCTGTGACTAAAGGTAATTGCTCCTACAATCAACTGCTTCAAGTCCATCTATCTGTATCTCTGAACTGCTATTTTAGACTCCTTACTCCACCTCTACTGGGTATTATTGGTTAAAAATGTGACAATTACAATTTGTTTGATTTGCTCAGAACATTGGTAACTGCACATGCATTGTGTACTTTGCACAGATAGTGTAAGAGTGTAAGAGTGCCAAACTACTGTAGGGACTGCACATTCCACATAAAATAATATGTTTGAAATGCAATTTCAATTAATATAATTTTGAGTGCTTAACGTCTCCAATACACATACAATTACCTCATAAGGAACATACCAGGGAATCCCGATGACGTAATTCAGCCCTGGCTCGTCAGATACTATTTCCATGTACAGTGACCATACTGTAAAAGCGGAAATACGCAACTCTCGCAATGAATAAAACCAGAGAGCATTTTTCAGTTCGCCCTCTTTTCTCTGTTCCTCGGTTTTCCTGCTCTGTTCCTGTTCCTCCTTCCATCACCAGGACTTTGCGTCATTCCGTGTCACTAATCGCCTCAAACAAGAGGCCTTGTGAGGACCAGTTCTCTGAACTGCAGTGAAATCAACAGAGCGCTGTTTCCACAAATTTAGCTGCCAACAACGTTAATAGAGCTGTGAAAGGATACAGCTAACAATATCAGACATTTGAGTGAAGAACACAGAAGCGGCCAGCCCCCTTCTTCAAATCTCATCTCCAGTAATTCACTTTTCGCCCTGGAAAACGAACCAGAGACTTCACTGCACCCGTGAACAGTTGCGAGCCACTGCAAGGAAACCTCAGACTTGCTGAAGACGCCACAACCGGACTTCTCAACATTCGCAATAACTCCACAGTTATTATGGTGTGTGCAGTAAGCGCCATCTTTTATTTTGCCTTGGTTACAACCTAGCTTTAAAATGCCCTCCATCTTGTCTCTTTGTTCTCGATGCCCACGTGCTTAAAGCGTGCACACACATGTGCGTGACCCATGCACATGTGAGAGAACACACACTTGCATGCACGGTCAAGTGCCTCAGAAAGCTTGCCCACAAACGCGCCTCACACAGACACACACACAGATACACACATGCATTCACACACAGATACATACACGCATTCGCACATAGAGTTGTTGTTCATTAATGTATTGAATTGTGCTTTGCTATTTTCATACTTTATGTTCAATAAATGTCATATTTTTGTCTTAATGTTGCACTTATATTGAATTGAGTGAACCTCTTCTCATTAGAACTCATTGATGCCTTCAACCCCTTAGTTAGGTCATCAATGTTATACATTTGGTATTAACTAAATGTGTAATGTTGTGATTTAATTAAGATGAATTAACTAACAATATTTAATTGTAATTGTTAATTGTAATTGTTAATTAAATTATTAATTGAAATTCCAATTTGATAGTTAAGTATATTGTATGAGACTGATGTACTAAACCAAATGAGACTGATATTATAAGAATACTTGTATTTTTGGCTGCTACCGTGTTGGGAATTAACAAGCCTTACATTGTGGCATCAACCATATTAGCACCCTACACTACTTATCTCACTTACCTACTTATTTTATCTGTGTGGGCAAGTGCAGAAGGCACTGGGGGAGGAGGATAGATGGTCGGACCAATTCTTTAAAAAATATACTTATAATTTTCTCCTGATTAGCTGGGCCTGACAGAGCGCACAAACAGCGATGAGAAAGCTGAAACATTTGTAACTTTTGCCCCCGCCTTCGCACTGCTCCACTTGTCTGCTCCCACCTCACCACAGACAGTGTTGTTTTTACTGTGTATGGTCGTGATGACAGGGGTCTGTCTGAACCCCCACACCTCATGCAGCTCACCACTAATTCACACGGCTGCTTTGCTCTACTGCTGAAAAAACTCCAACAAAAAGACTTTTAAACTCTACCTACTACCAATTTTAAGGTCCAAAACCAAAATTGGGTAAAGAATGAGATTTATAATCAGAGTTTAAGGTTCAATTAGGGTAAAGACTATGGTTACACTAAGGGGTTAGGATTAAAGTTAGGGTTAGGGTTCAGGACATCTTTTCCTTGGACATGACTGCTTTCAGAAGGAGACTTCCTTTCTCCATCCAGATACAAGTACTCTTGTACAAGTGTAGAAATATATGACAATGTATTTGAGCAGACTGATCACATGATTAAAACTTCAAACATTAATACCATAATCAACATAAGAACATAAGATATACTTTTTTTTTAAAGCCATTTTCCCTTCCGTTATTGGTCTTTATCAGTAGGTTTCCATTCATTTGAATTATAGTTTTTTAAATTAAATTGTTTACCTGTTACCTGTTATTTTCTCATGATGCAATGTGCAATGCCACTATTTAAGCCTGCATTTTTTGCACCACCTTTGCGCTCTGTGGCCTGCAGACCGAATGCCAGTTTACCCAATACCATGTGACTGTGGTGCCACCTCTGCCCCTCTGCTTAGACCATAAGGAATTTCACTGTGTGTCACCATGATGCTGTTTGTCACTGTGAAGGGACATTAAGGCCCAGAGGCAAGCCACCCACAAGGCACTTAGAGCTTATGTTTGACTGCATTTTTAGTTACCCAGAGAAACCAATATTGATTCCAACTCCAGGCAAAGCCCTATAGCCTTGACCTACAGTCCTACATTGAGGGGTGTAGCATAAACATGTTGCTAGGCTGGGCTTTCATCTCCCAAAATCCTGCCTCTCTTTGTCTCCCTTCAGTGGCTTCCAATTGCTACTCAATCAAATTCAAGACCCAGGTTTACATTCATACATTTTACATTTTATGCATTTATCAGACGCTCTAATCCAGAGTGACTTACAAGATGTGCATAAATACATGGTAGGAACAATTATAGTTTGCGCAAGAGATCAGTGCAGTAATACAGCGATAGACATAATTGCAGGCAGCTGTGTACCATACCTGTAACACTGGGAAGGAAAAGGTTAGTACGAAGAGTAAGAAGGGGTATATAGTGTTGAGCAGGTAGGCAGTGGTGATGACAATTAGCTAGGTGTACAGAATTCAGTGGTAGTGGAGGTTTAGCGCACTGGGCAGTCAAGAGCACAGTTCTAAGTTCATCACCAGACCGTACATACCTGTATAAATCAAAGGAGGTTATATTAATGTTATATAATGCCTTTGTCAGACCTCACTTAGAATTATGTGTGCAGTTCTTGCCACCACACTACAAGAAAGATATAGAAGCTCTTGAAAAAGTCCAAAGAAGAGCAACTAAACTGATACCTGGTATGAAAGGTAAAAGTTATGATGATAGACTTAAGGCACTCAATCTATTTAAAATCAGCAAATGGAGACTTAGGGGGAATTTGATTTTGATTTGATCCTAAAAGGGATTAACAAAGTGAAATAGCAATTTTTTAAAATAAGTGGAGTCAGCAGAACAAGAGGCCACAGGTGGAAATTAGTTAAAGGCAAATTCCGCACAGATATTAGGAAGTTTTTCTTTACACAGAGAGTTGTCAATGCCTGGAACAGCTTGCCAGGTTGGGTAGTGGAGGCAGAAATAATTGGTCCAGGCTAGATGTAGTACTAGATACTCTTTAGATTAGGACATGATGAGCCTAGATGGGCCGAACGGCCCATTCTCATCATTATGTATTCTTATGTTCTTATGTATAAACTCCATCTCCATAGGTCCCTCCCTCTGTGGCCACATGTCCCAAACTTGCCATTCCTCCCCCAACTACCCTTCTGGTGGTAGAATGAACTACCTGATACCATCAGAACCACAGAATAACCTTATTCTTACTTTAACCTCGCCTTGGTTCTCCAAGCTTGGATCTGTGGCACACCTAGCACCCAGCGATCACTTCAACGCAATCTGCTAAAGTGCAGTGTAGCCTTTCAGGTGACTGGTAGTTATTTTTTGAGAATGGTAATATTAGGCAAGTTAACATTCCTCTTATGCACAATTGTCAGACACAATGTGAACACTGGCAGTGTAGTGTAATGGTTAGGGAGCTGGGCTTGTAACTCAGAGGTTGCAGGTTCAATTCTCAGGTGGGGCACTGCTGTTTTACCCTTGAGCAAGGTACTTAACCTGAATTGCTTCAGTAAAATATCCAGATGTATAAATTGATTGTATGTAAAGAAATGTAAACTGTGTAAGTCGCTCTGTATAAGAGCATCTGCTAAATGCCTCAAATGTAAATGTAAATGTAACACTATGATAAATGTATAATGTTGTACTTAAAAATGAGGCTCTGTGCATGTGCAGTACGATATATTTATCTTAGGGATAATTGTTAAGTACTACGTATATGCATTACATGGCTGTTGTATTCTTCATTGTTTGTTTGGGGAAATTATATATAAACCATTGACAGATATTTTTATGCAATCCATAAACACTGGAGAAATACCAGATGACTGGAAACAGGGTAGTAAAATTCTAATATATAAGAAGGGGGACCGTAATGACCCAGGGAACTATAGGTCTGTCAGTTTAACTTGCATCTTAGTTGCCTTAGTTAAATCAAGTAGGTAAGTAGAATCAGGTGGGTATATAATTGGGTACCAAGTTAACCAATCAAAGGTCAGATCTTTAGGAAAGAGTTTGGGTGGCACTCAAGCAAATCTACCTAAAAAAAACCTTCTAAGAAAATGCTCAGGAGACCTATAGCATGAAGTGGGTGCCAGACAGCCAGACAGCCCTCAAACCTCACTGAGTTGGCCGGGTTCTATAAAGAGGAGCGGGCGAGAATCCCACAAAGAAGATGCCAGAGTCTGATCGGCTATAGGAGACATTTGCTTCAAGTCATTGCTGCTAAAGGAGGTGCTACAACTTATTGATTGAAGGGGTTCACATATTTTTGAGCACATGGATATCTAAGTTTTTGTTAAATAAACCAGTTTTGTTCAATTGAGAATGAAAATATATCATATTTATTTGTTCTTTATTTGAGATATCTTTGTTAAGAATTGAGTCATTTTTGGTTATTGGTTATTTTTCTATAATATATAAAAATAATGACCACCCTCTGCAGGGTTCACAAACTTTCAAGCATCACTGTATTTGGACTTTCAAAAAACATTTGACAAGGTACCACATGAGAGGCTCAATTGTTCAAATGAATTCAGTAGGAATTACAGGAGTTGTTTCAGAGTGGGTTCATAATTGGCTGCAAGGGCGAAAACAAAACAGTTGGTAGGGTTGTATCTGACCTAGGTGCTATGGGCAGTGGTGTCCTGCAAGGATCGGTGCTGGGACCTCTGCTCTGCTTTATTTACACAAATTATCTTGATAGGAATGTAGTAGCAAAATGCTACTGCTACTGCTCTGTTTAGGTACTACTGTTTAGGTACTACTAGAGACCTAAGGGTGGAGCTAGCAATACTGCAGACCTTTGATTTGTCAAGCGTAATCGTCACAAAATCGTCACGCTAAATCTCAGACCGACTCAGACACAACCGCCATGTTTTTTTTTGCTTCACTTCATTTATTGGTAGTATATAGAGTTTGGCATTATTGTCAGGTTTGCGTGATTCTACAAGTTAGGTTTGTGTTATGAAAACTGAAATAAATATGTTTTCTTTGAAAGGACAAAGTATTGTATTGTCATTTTCTTCCACGCAATTAGAATATACTTTTTCTTTTTCTTTTTTTTTATACATTTACTTTTCAGATTTTACCCAATTTTTCTCCCTATTTGGTAGAAAAACGATTACTCCTGCTGTGCTTAGTTCAATGCCCTCCCTCGTAGTTCGCTGCCGTAGCCCTGTGACCAGCAGTGACAATGGCAAAGCACTGCCTCCTCCGAGACAGCACTCGTCATGCTGTCGACTGTAATTCCAGCACCCCAGAACCACTCCTGTGCGCAGCGAACTGTGTTGGCTTCCCTACCCCCTCCCTGGGGCAGACAGCCAATTGACCCTTCGCTAAATCACGGCCCCCTTAGTTACTCTTGCTAAGTCCGTCAAGCTTTCGGCGCCAGCATGGCGCTCCCACTGTCGCTAACTGCACTCCCTGGAGAAATATTGTCCAATTTTTGGAAAATAGAAAAAGCGATTTCAGAAGCAGACAGAAGGGTCTACAACATGCATTTGAAGGTTATATTCAAGATAGCTTAGCTGGCTAACACTTTTCAGGATTTGATTTAGGTTTTGGAAAGGGGAAAAAATGTATATCTCCTTCCAACCTCTCCGGGTAACGAGTGTCACTGTTACAAGTGCCCCAGGCACAACGTTTAACCATAACTAGCTAAAAATCCACAAAACCAGCTCGAAAATGAAGAAAATCTCAAACTTTTCCGTCAAAGTCAACGGAGCTCCACCATAAACTGTCGGACCTCTGTCGGAGCCTGTCAAATGCTGCGCTGTGATTGGCCAGTCTGCGTTTCGGGGCGTGGTTTAACGAAGGGTCAATCGCCGCCCCGGTGGCACTCCCGGCCAGAGCCGACTCTGGCGCGACGGGTATACATTTTCATAGTACAACATTTCCATTCCTCACATAAATAGATTTTTTAGGAAGATATGGGAATCGCTTTGATGCATTCCGACGCTCGAGCTAAACCCAGGCATTTGAAACAAAGGGATCTGAAGAGGTGTCAAATGTGTCAAATGACAAAGTGTTTAAACAATCGTGTGCCTTCATAAATCGACGCTCGCATTTAAAAAAATGTAGCTCGTAGCTAGGGCTGCACGATATGGGGAAAATCACACGCGCACACACACACATATACAGACACAGACAAACGCTCACTTCAGTCTCGCTCATCTGCGCTCAGCGCTGCGCTACAGTGCTCCACTAGCATTGGGCGGGCATGATGTGACTTTTTTGCCCCACTGCTTCTGCTGTCTGTCAGCCTATGGAGTCTCCTAGTCCTCACCTGCTAGAGTGGGGGTGGGGTGGAGGTCAATAGCGCCTCTCAAACTCACACTGTTCAGTACAAGTCAATCAATGAAATCACAAAATAACATTGCAACCAAATACGCCCCTGCTCTCCTAACAAACACAAGCAAATGTAAATAATATCTCAATAGCTACTGATATACAGCTACAATTTTGCCTGGTTTAAAATATAATGATACATGAAAATGAATCTATCTATACACCACCAAGGTGAAATGGTTTAATTTCTTGACCACTGCATTTAGTTTTATTTGTGTGCACCTTCAATTTTTAAATTAGTGTGCAATATGATTCAGTGTTATTATTTATTGTCTTGGACAGCACCTCCTTATTTTTGTTCCTTTTAAAAGAAGCATGGTATTTTTATTTATCTATTTATTGTTATTTAAATGAACAAAAAAATACATAAACCAACAAAACTTATCCTGCATATTGTATAATGCCCCTCAATATAGAGTCTATTAAGAGCAACGTGACTATTTTATAGATTTGAATTTGAGTACAATTGTTGTTGCAATGATCCCAGTAATGTATTTTGTTATTTCAAATTCTGGATATATAGGCTACTCAGGACATATTCTTACTTCGCCAGGCAAATCGATGACAGAGCTAAGGAAATGACTGATACAGACGGCTATCTGATTGACATTACGAAAAATATGAGTCAACTTACCCGGGTGGCAGTAATCTGTCATTGATGCGAAATATCACTAATATTTTCAAGCCCGGTAAAAAGTGTCGTTAAACTAACGGCAATGGTAAACAGAGCAGAGCCGGGACGGAGAGCTGTCGGACAACTTTGAGTTCACCAGCTGTGACACTTTCTGTGCGCTTCTCCCCTGGGCCACGCCCCCTACTGACTGGTGTGTCGTCGGCATTTTGAGAGCTGAAGAGGGCACCAGTTTCGGTAAATGATGTACACGTACAAACAAATGGCGTACTTGTTTTCTGTGTTTTTTATAGAGTTCCCAATATGGTGGGAAAATTGTGACTTTATTATTATTATTATTATTATTATTGTTGTTGTTGTTGTTGTTATTATTATTATTAACCTGTCAAAATGTATTATTTATTCGATATATTATTGTATTATTATTTAGCATTATTTCGTATTATTTATTCATTTATGTATTTATTTATTTATTGCTATTATTTTCTCTTATTATGTTAATGTCTCATACAAACTTTGCTGCAAGGGTATAGTCGACGTGTGTCTATTTGAATTTCCTTTATTACATTTTATTTACAGCCTTTAACTGAGTAGGCTATTTAACTCGAAAGCCAACTGTTTTTGTAACAGTGTTCTGTCGCGTGAAATGGCTGTTGCTGTCCCATGTATTATAGTCTGGCGCCCTCTAGTGGCACTAATTTGATTACAGCTCTGTCGTTCAACAATGTACTAATATACACTGCAGAAGAGCCGAAGATCTAGGTTTGAATCAGCTATGTTCTTCTAATCTCGTGTGGTTCTGTTGCGATTGTTTTACTTTACTATACTTTCAATTTTAATTGAATTAATAAGGGATATGTTAAGACTAAATTGGTATGTGTGTGTTTGTTTGTGTGTGTGTGTGTGAGAGAGAGAGAGAGAGAGAGAGAGAGAGAGAGAGGAGGGTGATGGAGAGAAAGAGAGCACAGTGTCTAATCATTTCCTATGTTACACCTTATGTACCGCTTAGATTTCCCTCTCCGGTCACAAATCTATGATAAATGAAGCTAAGCTTTGAACAATGCAAGCTATTAAATGCATCGTAGTAGGCGATGGGTAAGTCTTGTATTTTCCAATGTCTTTTTTAGTTGCTGTGTAATTCTGCATTCATTAAATTTGGCAAAATTACTGTTATCTTTAAAATGGCTTATTTTACATTTACTGTATGGCTGTTTTCAAACAATAATGTTAACTGTATTCATTTGAAGTTCTCAGCCAGAAACGTGAAACAGTTTGTGATATACACTACTGGTCAAAGGTTTTAGAATACTCCCATTTTCCAGTTTTTACTGAAATTTAAGCAGTTTAAGTCCAGTGAACAACCTGAAATGGTACGACGGTAAGCGGTAAACTGACAGAGGTAAAACAAAAAAAGTTTAGGTTACCAAAAACGGAAAAACTGTAAGTTATTAAAAAAAGGCCCTTTTCAGGGAATAAGTAATGGGTTAACGTGGGTTAACAGTCACTCTGTGCAAGTCGCCGACTCTGGATCCAGCAAAAGAGCCCCAGACCATCATGCTTCCTCCTCCATGTTTGACAGTTGGTGTCACACACTGAGGAACCATCCAGAACAGCATAGTTCTGTGTGGCTCAGTTGGTAGAGCATGGTGTTGGCAACGCTTAGGTTGTGGGTTCGATCCCCACTGGGGCTACATACACTGAAAAATGTATGCATTCACTACTGTAAGTCGCTTTGGATAAAAGCGTCCGCTAAATGGCATATATTATTATTATATTATTTTGCCTACCCGACGGGCTACAAAAACCTTTCAAAATTTCAAGATTTCAAATTTGATTCATCGGTCCATAAGACCTTCTTCCAGTCTTCAGTAGTCCACTGGTGGTGCTTCATAGCCCAGGCTAGCCTCTTTTTCTTATTTTGCCATCTTAGCAATGGCTTTCTTACTGCCACTTGACCTGTCAAACCTGCAGCTCGAAGTCTTCTCTTCACAGTTGAAATTGAAACTTCCTTACTTGGACCAGTGTTAAGCTGTGCTTGAAGCTGTTGTCCTGTGAGCCACCTATCACGCAAACTGTTGAAACTTGTCTTCTGATTTTGTTGTGGCTTTGGGTCTGCCAGACCTCTTCCTGTCAGTTTCCTCCAGTTTCCAAGTGCATTTTGATGGTGTAGGAACCTACTCACTGCCAAAAAATGTACATTATTTTTCAGTTTTTGGTAACCTAAGCTTCTTTTTTTTAACCTCTGGCAGTTTACCGCTTACCTTGGTACCATTTCAGGTACACTGGACTTGAACGGCTTAAATTTCAGTAAAAACTGGAAAATGGGGGTGTTCTAAAACTTCTGGGCCCGTATTCACAAATAATTTTATCTTACCACTAGGAGTACTTCTAAATCGCACTAAAACCTTTTAGTTAGGAGTCCCCCCTTAAAACCTATTCACAAAGCTGCAAAGACAAACTCATACTAAGGAATTCTTTGAATTTTCAAGCTAAGAGTGAGGGCGGGGTTGACGTCGTTGCTACGGATGACGTTGTTTCTCATGAACGAGCTTACTCAGAATGCACACAGCGATTGGCTGATATAGGGGATGGGTCTCTGCCCGCGATTTCAACCAAGCAAATAAATTATATGCTACTGTAAATGGGTATGTAGGACTACCTGTTCCTGTTATATTCTAGTGGTGTAACGGATCGCAGTTGATCCGTGATCCGTACGGATCGGCACGCATATGATCCGCGGATTAATAGCTAAATTGAACCATCATAGAGAAATACAGTTTTTCTGCCGCTGTTACGTTTTAAAGTAACAATTCCCTAAATTTCGATGCAGAGTTACAGTGAAGAGATAGACAACCATGTATGTTTTGGTTTGCTTTGTTTTTCATACTAAATGCCTTTCTGGGAGGCATGTTTTTAGAAACGCGACCGAATTAAATAGAATTTAAACATTAGCGATCTTTTAATTTTTTATTAAATCAATTTAGGCATAAGACCACCCTAGTTAAATCGCCTAAAGCGTACTGAATCTAAAAATGTATTTTGTGAAATTTTCGAATAAAGATTTAGTGAAATAAATTATCATTCATTTAATTCCTTGAGAATAGTTCCTGGTAATTTTTGGTGGAAACATGCCTTTGGCCCCCGTTATTTATTTTTTTGCTGATCCGAAAAATGATCCGATGCACCCCTATTATATTCAAATAAAGATTCTAAAATACAAATGTAGGCTATGTGTCACCGATTTAACATGAAACCAAGAATACTGACTAGTCAATTGGTTTCATGTCTGCATCTCGTAAACAATCAGCGGGTATCTATATATAATATATATAATATTAAATATATAATACCCTCGGGATTGAGGCGGTACCTTTTTATGAGCTCTGTATCATTCAATATCTCCAAAGTGTTGACGCGATTGCGACTAGACGATTGCCGTAGGTAGTAGGTCTTTAGCGACTTAGAAGTCCTCTTGACTGCTTCTAACTTCTCCTGGACTTAGGAGCTGTTTTTAGCTCTCAAACCCTTTGTGAAATACTCTTATCCCAAAAATTTAGGACTCCTAAATTTATGAGTAACACGCCCATTCGTTTTCGGAGTTGCTCCTAAATTGCGGAGTTACGACCAACTTTTACCCTTAAAATGCTTTGTGAATACGGGCCCTGACCAGTAGTGCAGTTTGTGATATAATCTAAATATTTGGGGGGCCTAGAAGTTTTCTGTCTGACCCAAATTCTTAGACAGCTGCTAATACTAAAGGAATATGTGATAAAATGCCCCCCTTAAGAATTATTTCCTTCTACCTTCTACATAAAAATGAGTTTGGCCTCCCGTGTGGTCCAGTGGTTACAACGTCCAACTTACCCCATACATATGACACATACAGTATTTCTATTTATTGTCAAAATTATATGCATAAATGGCATGCATGTATTACTCATGTAAAAATACAGAGAATGCATATGGTAGTAATTTATGAGAAAGTGCATATACCATATATTTAGAGATAAATAAAATCATGAAAAGTACAGAAGAATTGTATCTATCTACTAAAAGGGCGGCAGTGTAGTGTAATGGTTAGGGAGCTGGGCTTGTAACTCAGAGGTTGCAGGTTCAATTCCCAGGTGGGGCACTGCCGTTGTACCCTTGAGCAAGGTACTTAACCTGAATTGCTTCAGTTAATATCCAGCTGTATAAATGGATTGTATATAAAGAAATGTAAACTGTGTAAGTCGCTCTGGATAAGAGCGTCTGCTAAATGCCTAAAATGTAAAATGTAAATGTAAATGTAATTGGTGCCTTTTCATGATACAAAATAGGTTTGGAAAACACATAAATGCATGCACACAAATGGCCCGCGGTTGCGGTGGGCAACTTGTGAATGCTTAGAACCGCGATAGCATCAAAGTCAACAGAAAAAAATTATTCTGTGTCAATGGCAGGAAAACCACAGAATTAGCTATAACAAGTATGTGTCAAGAGAAAACGTGTGTATGTAGGAGAAAAGACCGAAGAAGAGATCGGTTGCACGATTGGCTTGAACTAAGTTACTTCCAAATTGTCATGTACTGGATGTCTGATATCCTTTACAAGTAGGCTCTCGTGGAATTGGTAGAGCCAATACCATAGGGCCACACTGCCATGAGATTTTAAATTGCTAAGTAATAGCATTTGACGCCATCTCCATATTTGGACATCAATGTCTGAGGTACAGTGCTTCTGTGAAGTATTGAACATAGATGAACGCTCTAAAGTTAAGTTCTGCTTTCCCCCCTGTTATTACAGAGCAGATTTCAGGATGCCACAGTCTTATAAACGGAAAACAGAGAGAGCATCAAACTCCCTTGATGATCTGAAAAGAGCAAATGAAGAAGTAGGGAAAGGGAGATCGATAAGATCAGTTGCAAAACAGTTTAAGATTGACCGAATGACTCTGAAATGATTCATTCAGAAAATACTGGATGGAGAGTCCGCATCTGTAGGATATGCAAGACTTTCAACATTGCATATGGTGTTTGACACTACCATGGAGCTAGAGCTTGCCTGCCATATTAAATTAGTCCCAAACCTTGTTGTCCACGGTCCCAAACTGGATGTTCAGGTTTTTGTTGCCGGTTTTGGAGCTGATGCTGGGTGGAGAGGGCTGCCTACAACACAGAACACAGGGGCTCCAGTGTCCTTCATTTCTGTAGCTTTGAAACCTCATTTAACTCCCAGTCACAATTTTAAGGAATGACAGCATGAGGATATTGTCTATGGCAGGTGGCATGGTCTATCTCGTGTTTAGATTTTAGCAATTACACGTGTCTTCCCCATAAGAACATATGGAGTCCACTGTGTAGAGACATGTACTTGTAACGGGAACTATGATTCCTGCTCCTGTTCCAACCTCTTTACACTTACTGCTTTTGGGCAACCAGGATTTTTCTGGTCTGTAGGTCTGCACTCTCCACGACCACCGGGTGGTGCTGTTCTTCCCTGTCCTTCAAAGTTTCCTTTTTTTATATATGAAATGGCATTGATTATAAACTGTACATCAGCAGAGTGCAGCTAACTATTTTGTTGACAGGATCCTCAGCAATGGTTAAAATTGCACTTGGAGCTTTTAAAAATGTCATTTTGCATCATTAACCATTTTGACGGCAATTTCTAGAGCCTTTATGCACTGTTCCTTTTCCTCGTTCTAAGAAATGCGTATGACACATTAAGCATTCTTCCAAGTATGTTTGAACAAAAAAAAAACCATTTAGAACTTTTGCAAATATCATTCTTGTTAGGGAAGAGCACTGTGTCAGCACTCTTCAAGGCTGTAAGGCCCTGATTTAATTGGACCTGTTGGGCCTCCAGGTCCTTGAAAGATTTCTGTTTCACATATTAAGTTGTGTAAGTATATAAATACTCGCAGGGGCAGAATTGTCGCAAGCACGCTATTTCAACCATGTATATGATTCCATGCCAGTCACAATTCATGATGGAATTCTGAAAATGAACTGGTCTAAATGTCTAAATCAGCTCCTCAAACAGGGGTTTCATATTAAGAGCTGAAGCTTGACACACACACACACACACATATATACACACACATATAATCATACACCACAATATTCTGCATTATTGATGACAATGAACTGGCGAAATGGCCCATTTCTTATCAAAAGCTCCTGGTATTGACACCGGACAGCATTCACTTTGTCTTCCGAGGCTGCCACCTGCTACTGTTGTACTTTTTAAAATAGATGGAACAAAAACACAAAACAATTAAAAAACAAGATTATCAATATTAAAAAAACAACTTCACTTCATGCAAGCAGAAGTGGCACTGAGCAGCTCAAATATGTCCCTAAGATCCAACACAAGGGAACTATGAGATACCAGCTTGTGATGATAATCAATTAAAAGGTGACTTGCAGCAATCGCATGATGGCGCTTTCCAAGGGGTCTGCCATCAAAAGGTCTTGTTGGTGAGCCGAACGAAAGGGAACAAAAACTTATTTGGATTAAAACACCAGCCGTTCCTTGGAGCGTCATTGAGACAATCACAAACCCAAGTTTATAAACAAAACAAATCCACATACTTTTGAAAATGGGAGTCTACATTTCATGGTTTTAAAGTACAGCAAAAAGTATGGAAGTGGTAAATAATCCCCATTAAGAAAGGCAATGGACTCCCATCTTTTCTTCTGGAAACAAGCCCAGTGTATCGGATGAACACATTCCATGAAGGTTGATAGAACTCACAATCTCCCAACATCAGGCAAAAAGTAGTTAAGATGGTGTGTGTAGGTTAGTTAGTTGGGTGAAAACAAGAGGAAGAATCTAATATAATGTACTAATCTATTAACCAATGCAACAGGAAATGTATGAATCTGTATTTACTTACAATTCCTGGGTCTGCAGTCCAGGGACTACAGTAGCTCTGTAGAAAAGGGGGGAAAAAACATTCAACAATTGACAATATAAAGCTTCTGAAAACCCACTCACTCTTGTAAAGCAGTTTGGTAGAATAATATGGCCTGAAGTATGGAAGTCTTCAGTGAGATGTGTCGCAGGCTCGCCATAAGGAAAACTCGCACCAGTCCCCGCAAAGCGACGATCTGTTGGAATGCTTTAACCGCACCCTCACCACGCAGCCAGCACTGCTCACGCTCATCTTTCTCTGGTCCTGCTGTCATACAGGTCGGCAGTGCAGGAGTCCACTGAGTGCACGCCAGTATCCCTCATGATGGGACGAGAGCTGCGCACACCTACTCAGCCTCATCTTCGGCTGCCCGCTGGACCCGGAACTGCCCCGCCAACCTGGGCTTGAGTATGCTCACCAACTACAAGACTCGACCTCGTACACCAGCTGGATCGTGATCATCAGCAGGGAGCGGAGGGGCGACAAAAGAGGAACTACGACATGCGCTGCACGGGTCGGGAGTTCCAGGCAGGCAAACAAGTGTGGGTATTCAACCCTCTACGGAGAAAGAGCCAAAGCTGGACAGTGACTTGGAAAGCCCCTGCCTCATCCTCGAACAGCTCTCTGGCGTCGTCTACAAGCTGTGACTTCATCTAAGGTGCCGGATAGTGGTGCTGCACCGCGATCGACCCACCCCGTACCTGGGTGATGAGGAATGCCCCTCGACCCCGAGAAAGAGACACTTGTCACCTCGTCACGGCTCACGGCCTGCGGATTTAACTCCGCTTCCCAGCGGCTCACCATCAGAGGAATGGACCCCGGTTTACCACCATCGTCACCGTGCTGCCGCCGGGTCCCGACCACAGACGCCACCGACACCTGCAGCGGGCCCGACATCACCGCCCAGACGTCAAGGGGGAGCAGGAGACCGCCAGCATGGTTCGATGCAGCGAGGACGCTGCTATTTTTTTAAATGGGGGGTAGTGTAACAGGGGTCAGCTAGCCTAGCTACGGAAATGCTAGCTGACCTCCATTGTACTTCAGGTATAGCATGCTAGGTGGCTCACAGTAACCTAGGAAACTGTAACATGTCCCAGAGGCCCTTCTGGCCAGCTAGACGTAGGATTATTAGCTAGCTATGTTAATAAATGTGTAAAGGTTCTAATGTAAAGGAATGAAAGCCCCTTTTCCCCTGCTGCGAATGATGTTTGAATGTGTATATGTGCCAACTAACCATCATTGTGGGTGAATGTGTTGCGAGTGTGCCCCATATGATTCTGTGCTTGTGCTCTGTACTTCCCATGTGCTACATGCTTTATTTTAATAAAGAAGTTGTACTGCAATGGAAAGTCTCATGGCTTGGTTTACAGCAATTTTCTAATCTTTCCACAGATTCTCAATGGGATTGAGGTCTGGGCTTTGAAGTGTTCACTGCCTACCCCCTCCTGCTGAATTCCCACTTAATGAGTCAAACACTGCCTATAGTGCTTTGATTCTAATGTTGCTTTTAATATCTGTTCTGTCAGTACAATATTTGTGAGGTACCTGACTGTTATCAGATTCAAATCACTGATGCTTACTTTTCAAGCGGCTAGAGGAACAGCTCCCGCTTACCTCCAGACACTCATCACACCCTACACCCCAGCCAGACCCCTCTGCTCCGCCTCTTCTAGCAAACTGACTGTCCCATCACTCCGGCCCCCCGGCAGCCGCTCTTCACAGTCTCGCCTCTTCTCTGTCCTGACCCCTCAGTGGTGGAATGGACATCCACAATCTGTCAGGACTGCGGAATCATCTTCTGCAAGAGATTCAAAACCCACCTTTTCAGACTCCACTACCACTGAATTCTGTACATCTAGCCAATTGTCATCACCACTGCCTACTTGTTCAATGCCTTTTGTATATGTATCCTTGCTTACGCCTCTTTTTAAAACGTATTTATTTATTTATTTTTATTACTAACCTTTTCCTTCCCAGCGTTACAGGTATGGTATGCAGCTGGCTACAACGATGTCTATCACTGTATTTCTGCACTGATCTCTTGTGTGAACTATGATTGTTCCTACCATGTATTAATGCACATCTTGTAAGTTGCTCTGGATAAGAGCGTCTGCTAAATGCGTAAAAGGTAAATGTAATGTAAATGTGCAGTGTTTGGCCACTAGGGGCTGCCATTTAAGATAGTCCCCTGATTAGTTTACAGCTATTCTTAGTTATTTCTTGATCTTTTATTCTGAACCCAGAACCAAAGGTTGTGGCAGCAACACACACTACCCAAAAATCCAGCTGTCATTACAATACTTGTTATCTTAGAGGGGACAGGGAGGACTGTAGTGCATTGCACAGAATGTCAGATTGAGCATCCTATCAGTATGCATCTACTAGTATTAACTTTGTATACAACTGACATGACAACATTTGGTTGCCTGTATATCACTATCTGAAAGTTCATTGAGCAAGTTAACATTACTGACTCCAACACAACACAAAACATGACACACACATACAATTGTATTAATTTATTTTGTTGCATTGCAAACCTAATAATGTGGTAAATAAATAATAATTTATTTAAGAAATAATTCTGTGCTGTTTACAATGAAATTGTCATCAATATATTTCACAGAAACTAAACAAGCACTGTTCCAAAGCAATGCTTCCCATATTTTCCAACATTCTTTCAAGTAACTTGGCCATGTGTTTCTTCATCTTGTCATCTAGAAGCTGAACATAATTAAACTTTAGTATTATAAAGGATAGCAGTTCCTTAGCTAGCCCATTTAATCTGAGTTTAAATCAGATTATGTTTATTCCATGTGTGACAATAAATGATAGATTTCAGAGTTTGTTTTTAGCTTTCAGTTGTTTTGAAACCTTTATGTTCAGTTTTTTGTTTTCTCTGTGTCTTGTTCAGTGAATTTGTTCAAAATGAAAGACAAAGCTTTTAGTAGGCTATGGTAAAATCATTTTTCTTTTTATAGAAAATGGTAAAATAATTGGAACATAAACCATTGGTTATTCATTCCTTACCATGCAGTGATAAATGTTTAGATATAAACAGCTGTGGATGTTAAATATGGATACACAACTATTAGACTAAACGTCTAAAAAATGTATAGGCCTAGTTTATATAAACGTTATATACTTCCTCAGAGGAAAATCCATGCATGCAGTGGTGGAAAAAGTACCCAGAATTTGTGGTTGAGTTAAAGTATATTTACTTTCTTAAAACATTACTCCATTAAAAGTAAAAAAGTCCCCCATTCAAACTTCACTTGAGAAGTTAAAGAAAACTTTAAAAGTAAATACTGTAATTCAACATAAATAAAAATCCTGTCACAATTAAGCATATCAGAGGGATTAAGAGATGGTGGTTTTGTCTAACTGTATGTAACTGACAGAATAGTGACAAAATAGATATACTCTGTAACAGGAGGTGAGGTATACATTTGACAGTTATTGAAAACTATTTTTCTGATCCATTGGCCCACAACGAGACATGCTTCCCTGGAGAGAGAGAGAGAGAGAGAGAGAGAGAGAGAGAGAGGAAGGGAGAGCTACTTTTGGTCAGCTAGTTAGACAGAGAGCGAAAAACAAACATTTTACTAAAAATATATTTTGTTGAGACCATGCTAGGGAGAAATATATGAGGGGGATGAGTGTGCACCCCCCCCCCCCAATCCTGAAAATAGTTTGATTGTGTCCCCCAATAATTAATTTTAAAAATGAAGTAGACTATGAAGCTATATGTTCCCTGGATTTTACATATACAGTAAGTGTTTAAAACTGACATTTATTGACATTTAAGAAAGGTAAAGTGTATTTTGATTTTGAGCTGTGCTATTTAATGTTTTGTGGATATCCCACCTACTCTCAATATATGATCCTGATAAATAGTTATCACATGATTAGTGGTGCATGTGTGTGTGTGTCTCAGAGGTACAGTACCTTTCTGGTATGTGTATGGGAGAAGAGATGTTTGTTGTAACCTCTGTTCTTTTTCTGTGGTGTTATAGTGTGGCAAGCTATATTATTTGCTCTGTGTTTGTGAATAGCTACATCAGCAAGGTGAAGAGAGTTGTCAGAATATTTTACTCCCCAGAATTGACATAAATTCAGGAAATGCAGTCTGAATTCTTAAGAGGGTTCTAAACAATTACTGAAGGTTGTTTTATTACCCCAAAGTTACAGAAATCATAGACACCTGCATGATTTGGTTACATGGTATGGTTACCTGCATAATAACGTTACGCCTTTGCATACACATTTGTGTAACGTTCGCTAGCTTAGCTGTCATCAATCATGCCGAGCCTGTTGGTTAGCCAATGAAGGAACACATGCAGTAGGTGCAGAATTTCTTCAGTCTGCAACTGTACTGAAAAAACAGCAGGGGGTGTGCAGCACCAGTGGTTTTTGAATGATACAATTGACAGGTTGACGCTGCAAAGTCAGGCTCATCCGCTCAGACATTGGTTTCAAACTATGTGTCAGAATTTTACATGGAAAATATCAAATGCAACATCGGAACTTCTGCCTGCCACGTTGCCCGTGTCTTTTTGATCATACATTGTTCACGCATTTTGTTCAGGCTGATAAACACCAAACACTCATTGGCAGCAGTAGGAGAAACGCAGGTGTGATGTTGATATGACCCAACGTTAGCTATTCCTCTCCATTGACATGTAGGCTAAATTAGATACTGTATCAGTGTTGCTTTTAAAAACAAAATCTCCCATAATTACAGTCAGCTACAATGTTAATGGTTGTAGCGTAGTGCAGGCATGTATACACACTCAGGTCAGTCTGTAACCTGCAGGCCTGTAATGAAGCATAGGCCTACATCTTGCAATATAATATTTTTGTGATAATGATTTAATTTAAAAGGACATCGGGGACTAAATATAATCTGACTTTACAATTAGCAACACGCTTCTTTTAATCGTTTATCGCAGAAGCTGATGGACATTACTTGGAAATTGACTACAGCCTCCCAGTTTTGTATCATCTGCAAATTTAACTAATGTACTTTCAATGTCCATATCAATGTCATTTATGTAAATGATAAAGAGCAGTGGTCCCAGCACCGATCCCTGCGGGACTCCACTTCCCACTATACCCTCCTCGGATAAGATCCCGCCTATTACTACCCTTTCTGTTCTATGCCCCGGGGGGGGAAGCCGGCTCGGATCTGCTGTGAAGCACGTAAGGAGTCTCCAGAATGTGGGTGGATGAATTCCATCTTGAATTAGCTTGCTTCGTAGAGATGAACGGCAGACTCGTGTGTGGAGGGCAAATCGAAATAAATAGACGGTGTAATTGGCTACTAAATTGGGAGAAAAACAGGAAAAAATCTGAAACTAAATTTTAGAAAATATGCAGAGACAGTGCGTTTCTTAATTTGCGTCAGGGTCATTTACTATTTGTCACTGGCCTTTACTAACTCCTCTCTGGCTTCGCTCGGTCTCAAATTCAAGCCCAAAAGACTTTATTGGGGAGACACATTCACTCCTCTCCTTTCACCCGCAGATGTTGCCAGGCTACGAAAACCTGCTGCTGGGTCACTCAAGCTGGTACACATATGCTTCCACCCTGCGCATGTATGAGCATTGGGACTTCAGACTGGCAGAGCCTCATGCTGCAACTGGCAAGATGTCCTTCAGCAGCTACCCCGGTCAGTGCTAGGGGGGTTACGGATGGAATTTGTGAATAATGGAATTAATGAAAGCCCTACAGTAAACTGTTTTTATTCGTACCCTTGATAAAGATGAAAGATCATCACGTATACAGATGACTTCTATGTCCTGGGCAGTGGGCTGCTGATGACCAAACGACCGACAGCATCTTCAACACGTCCCTGTTGTCCCTGGTGACGGCCCGCAGCCTGCTGGCCTGGCAGAGGGTGAGGCTGGCCAACACCCTGGCACGAGACGGGGAGTCGTGGGCACAGACCTTCTCCAGCTACAACTCTGGTGAGGGGCAAGCGCTTCCCACGGGCATGGAGATGGGACGCGTTTGTGATATATCAGGACATACAATTCAATTCAATTCAATTGAACTGTATTTATCCCACATGGGGCAAAGACAATGTTGATGCAAAAACAGAGACATAAGCACAGGAAGACAACATTAAGTAGTGGACACATGCATACATCACTACAGACAACATCAAACATGGAATTTGATTAAAGCATTTACATTTACATTTTAAGCATTTAGCAGATGTTCTTATCCAGAGCAACTTACAAGATGTGCAAACATTGAGCGCTCTACCAGTCGGGCGGGGGCTGGTGGAACGACGTCCCGCAATCGGTCAGGACCGCGGAATCACTTGCGATCTTCCGCAAGAGACTCAAAACCCACCTCTTCAGACTCCACTACCACTGAACTCTGTCCATCTAGCTAAATTGTCTTCACCACTGTTTACTTGTTCAACACTATACTCAAAAAAATATATATAATAATAATAATTATACTAATCTTTTCCGTCCCGGTGTTACAGGTATGGTACGCAGATGCCTGCAATGATGTCTATTGCTGTATTACTGCACTGATCTCGTGCGCTAACTATGATTGTTCCTACCATGTATTAAGGGATAAGATAAGATCGTCTGCTAAATGCTTAAAATGTTAAATGTAATGGACCATTTGTAATGGACCATTGTACATTTATTCAGCTCTGGAATGGACTGATACAATTATACCTACATGTATGTGTGTGTGTGTGTGTGTACATTTGTGAAAGAGCAAATACAATTTCTTAAAACGGGTGACGTCACTGTCACGTTGAAAACAACATGGCATCCCGCGTGTTGCCATAACGCCGCCTCTCTCCATATTTGGCATCCCCTCTGGGTCTCCTTCCAGGCTACTGGCCGTCCTACAACGTGCCCTTTCACCCCAAGATCTACAACCTCAGCAGCTACGGAGAGGACTTGTGGCAGAGGACTTCTACGACCTCTGCCCCCGGGCCAAGATTTTCCGCAGGGATCAGGCTGGAGTCCGAGATCTCACCTCCATGAAGCGCATCATGCGATACAACAGTGCGTTCTGCGGCCCGCCATGTTTCAGGGTCCAGTCTAAAGGCCAGCAATGATCTGTCTCCTCCGAGACAGAACTCACCCACCTACTTGCTAGAGACTCCCTTCGTGTTCCTCGGCAAGCTCATACCGGCTCACCCTCCCCCCTCCCTCTGGGGTGGTGAGCCAATCACCACCCCCGATCAGGGCTCTCGGCCAGAGCCTGGCTGGCGCAGCCGGGTTTCAAAATGCGGCTGCAGTGGGAAACCTGCACTCCGGGCAAATGCTTTGACTGTTACGCCACCCAAGACCCTCAATCCTTGACATCTGACGCGTACTGTCGGTTAGACCAGCTTTGCGTCTGCGCCTCCTTGACGCTGTCATTCTGTTGCCAAGTGTCTGTTGGCTAGTCAGTTGCTGCCTGTGTCTTCACTGCTCTCGTGGCTGTAGTGTACCCATTGCGTTTCAGATTACAAGAAGGCGTGTAAGACCATCTGCTGTCGCAACAACCTCCGACGGAAAGGACCCCGCCCAGGAGGCTGCTATGACACCAAGGTCAGGATGCCGTTTCCATGACTGCCACTCACCGTGGCTACGGCTGGGCCTGGGCTATGACATTAGCCACCTGTGTCTGAGAGCCCACTGTGGACAGAGTGGCCTCATCCCACCGGGGGGTTGGGTGGGTTTAAGTTGGCCAGGTTTCCTCGAGTCTACAGATGTGGCTCACAGGCGCCTTGAGGACTGCCGGTGATCCTCAGTGAGAGATACGCCTTATGCTTCTCTCCTCCAGGCGTTGTGGCCTATAGAGTGGGAAAGAGTCACTGGCTCGTGCAAGTGCATAGTGGGAGTGCATATCCTTTGCCTGCGGTGCTCTTTGTGCATGGCACAGTTCTGTGACCTTCACGATTAGCAACTCCAAATTGGGGGTGGGGTTTGGGAGGAAGAGGAAGGGAAAAAAAGATGCATCGAACATTCAGGAAAACTGTTCCAGAAGCACATAGCGAAATTGGGATGTGTTCAATCCAGTTTCTATCTTTTATCTTTTATGCAATCTAAAAACCATAATGAAATATTTGCAGGGCTTTAAGTTTTGGTCGAAATTGTTGTGTTTTCTTGGATATATTACTTAAATTGGGTTGTTACTCATTTTGTACATGGGCTGTTTGTTAATGTAATGTAAATATTTTGTTTCTATTTGTGACAGAATTTGGAAATCTCATTTTCTTATGCAGTGCACAATCCAGGCCAATAAAGACTGAATGCACACCTAATTCCTGAGGTTTTCTCACATTTATTTTACTCTTTGCCACTGTGTGACTCATAGTGTATTCCCGGTCTTATCCAGTCCAGACTGTGCAATAACTCGCACAGTTCATAAAAGACGTGGGATTCAGTATCCAGTATTGCATGTCAACTCAAGTGCTGGGTCTGAATTTAATTTACTTGAATTTAAAGGGAGGTCTGGTTGTGATTTCATCCATTATTAGCTTCGATCCACCTGTCTTGGTTTGTAGGAGTTAATATGCTCCAATGGCACAGAAATACATTAGAACTTGATTCCTGCTTTGATACCCGTCCAGGGTGTGGTTACTCCTACATTTTACATTTTAAGCATTTAGCAGACGCTCTTATCCAGAGCGCCCTATCTGAAGTGAAAATTAAAGTCATGTGTTCCGTTTGTACATGCATGTTGTCCTCGTCTACCCACTCTATCTTGCGCTGAAGACATATCTAAAAAGTCTGACAGTCATTAGGGTCAGACGTGGTCTGGTAATGCATAACTTGAAACAGTTTTCTGTAGAATAACGAGAATAATAAAACAGCAAAGGGCTGCATGCCGCGGTTAGCGTTAACAACGTTTTGACAAGTATCCCCTCCCAACAATGAGGATTCATTTTTTCAAGCTACCCAGAACATGTTATTAAACTACAACAACCATGCGCTTTTCCAGCCTGGGAGTCTGCACAGAACGGGAGGCGTCGGTACGTCACAGTCTAGGCGGAGTAAAACGCTGTGCGTGAGGAGAGGGGAAATGCTGTGCAGCAGCGAGACGGTGACAGAGAGAGGAGGAAGAGGACGAACCCGAAAACCGTGCACCCCTGTCCGTCCACATACTTGTGCATCGTTGGGATTTCAAATGGCAACGCAGGACAAACGGAAAACGGTGCCCGAGGCGATGTCGGAAGTCAGCTCGCCGCCGACTCCTCAAACCAACTGCAACAGCAACAATAACAACAACAATAATAACAAAGACAGCGAGGGAACCGAGAGCACAGCGACAGCCAGCCCGTCCCCTACCGAGCCCTGCGGGACTCAAACTCCGTGTCAAATCACCGGCAACGGCTCCGGAATCAACCCTGGCACCGGCGGGAATAACGGGAAGTGGGTCCGACTGAACGTCGGCGGCACGGTCTTTCTCACCACGCGCCAGACCTTGCTGAAAGAGCAGACGTCCTTTCTTTACCGGCTGTGCCAGCAGCAAGAGCTGCATTCGGACACGGTAAGGCGAACTCTGATGGGTGAGGCGGGGGTGCTGGGTTTGGTAGCAACCGGTTACGCACCCGTCTCCCAAAACTCAATCACAATCAGTATTATCTTCATGCACAAATTAACACACACGTGGTGCCAGGGGAAGTGGAAGTGCATCGAACTGAGCGAATGGGTGGCACCGACTCGAGATGTCTGCCAACGTGCCGTACCGCTTCATATTAGCGATGAGCGGTGCAGCAGCACGCGATCTATCAGTTTCCCCTACCCGGCATGCCTTATTCCATCCTTTTCTTCTCTCTGTGAATTTATTCTGTCAAGGATCTGTAAATTAATCACTGCTGTAAAACATATAGCTAATAGTGCAGTTGTCCGTAAAGGATGTCCATGCTGGTATCCCTCTCTCTCTGTCTGTGTGTGTGTGTGTGTGTGTGTGTGTGTGTGCGCGTGTGTGTTTGCGTGCGTGCGTGCGTGCGTCTGCGCAGTGCACTGTAAATTGAGTGTTGCTCCAGCTCTGCTTGCACAGGAATCGATGAATGGGGGAGCTTGTGATGGAATGACCTTCACGCGGTGCCGAAACGGACAGAGCTTCTCTCGGCCAAGACAAAGCTAATCTCAGCGCTGAGCCGCCATTCATCTCCTCCTTACATCCACCTGTCCCTGGCGCCCCAGTCCCACTGTCCCCTCTTCCCTGTGTCTCCAAATAGGCCTTTCCCTCGCTCTCTCCCTTTTTCACCCTCTTACATTTAATATCTTTATCTTTAGAGACCTTAGTGTCCCCCCAGCCCACCTTCATTGTCCGTCTCTCTCGGTAATGGTGCATGTTTGTTTCACACTTCTTTAATCTTACCCTGGGTTCTGACACCCTTTCCTTTTCTTGTTTTTATTTATTTATAGTTTAATTTTTTTTTCAGTTTTTCTCCCAATTTGGTTGCCAATTATACCCTCTATTCATCTCAATTCACCCTCCCCCATTAGTCCACCGCCTGTCCTCCGGGTACTGAGGACAGGCGGCGGACTAATGGGGGAGGGTACACAGTTTACATTCTTTACATACAATCCATTCATACAGCTGGATATTTTACTGAAGCAATTCAGGTTAAGACATTTTATCTTGCTCTTTTAAGGGTGACAACAGCAGTGCCACACCTGGGAATTGAACCTGCAACCTCTGAGTTACAAGCCCAGCTCCCTAACCATTACACTACACTGCCAGCCACAGCAGAAGGAACTGGGCAGGTAAAGCCAGCGAGTCCCAACAGAGTCTCCTCTCCAGTGGCACCAGCTCGGTTTGTATCACAAGAGCTGCATCGTGATGGAGTGGCAGCCAGTATCAAAGCTGCACTGCTTTAATGAGATTAGTTCCACCTTTGTCTTCCACTGCTCTGCCCCCACCCAGACATCCAGGCATGGAGAGCCATATTCAGCCATATCCTGATTTTCTTAACTGTCCTATCCTGATTTTTACATTTTTACATTTATTTTCATTATTTGTATTATGTTATTCCTCTGCAAGATACTCACCCGAAACTGTTTGAGTGAATGACCCTGTCGCTTAAATAATATACACTACCATTCAAAAGTTTGGGGTCACCTGCTGGAAACTATTTTTATCTCATAATTGACAATGCTTTACACCGTATACATTTCTGTAAATACTTTAAAATGACAAAAAACACATGTAACAATCAACAAAATGAACATCAAAGAAATGTTCAAGAAAATTATATTGAAAATTGAATCTTGGATTCCTCAAAATAGTCACCCTTTGGCGTGAGAATAGCCTCACAAACAGTGGCCATTCGGTTAATACGTTTTAGCAGGAAATCACCCGACATGTTTTCCCAGCTATCCTGCAGCAATTCCCAGAGAAACTTGTGGGTTGCTTTGCTTTGACTCTTCCTTTCCAGTTTGTCCCATACAAGTTCTATGGGATTGAGGTCTGGACACTGGGCAGGCCAGGTCTTTAGTTTGAGTTGTTGTTCACATTCCTCCTGGCCAGATAGTTCTTGCACAACTTCAAGGTGTGTTTCGGGTCATTATCTTGCTGAAGAATGAAGGAGTGCCCGATTAGCCGTAGTCCAGATGTAAGGTGACCCCAAACTTTTGAACGGTAGTGTACGTATTCAGATACACAGCCATTAAAATGTAGGTAAACTGCTTGGATTTATGTTTTATTTTTATTTTTATTATTCATAAATCAGTGCCGTTACGGGCAGGTATTTGGACGCATGCCTCCTCGTTTTCGACTTCACAGCATGTTGTTTTTGTTTCCTTTACGTCTACGTTCATTTTCAAATGAAGTGATCTTAAGAATCTTCATTTGGAAATAAATATCCCTTTGCTCAGAGCCAGATTCCTCTGCTTGCCTGAACTCGCCTATTTAATAACATCTTCTGATAAGATGAGCGTGGATATTCAGCAGCAGGCGAAAGAAGGCAACGGTTTACAGAAGGGGGCACAGTGCGACTGCTCTTGTTTGTCCAACTGATACAGTCTTTGTGTGTGAACAAACATATATCTGTGTATTGACTTATGCAGATTCTGGGGTGGGGGGGTGTGTCTGGTAGTTATCTGCATGCAACTGTGAAGTGAAGTGAAGCGATGTGGGTATGTGAGCAGATGTCAGAACTGGGAAAGGATTTGACAAATGGCCCAATCTCCTACATGTGTGCGCATGCGTGTGTATGTGTGTCGTTGGGTGAGTGTGTGTGAGTATGAGTGTGTGTGTGTTTCCATTTTTGCTCATAAGTAAACAAAACCAGTGTTTGCCAACCAGGTTTTTCCTTTTTGTTCAAATCCCCATGAGATAGGACATCTTTCCTTGGGTAAACCCTTTGTTAAACATTAAACACTAGATAGGGTCGATGTTTATTTAGCTGCGTTTGATTTGTCCGTGTCAGTGGTGGCCTGTGTCACAGGGAGGTCTGCTATTGGCCAGGTAAAACCTCAGTAAATGTGACAGACAGTCTCTATAAGATTGCCACTGCTCAGATCGCGGTAACTAACACCAAAATGAGTCCGTGCACCGGGTGTTTGTTAAACTGATGATACACGGGGGAACAATTGCTGGAATTAGATTCAAACCTGGCCGAACGCCAGTGCTGTTCTGACCCTGTGGATAAATTATGCTGCTTGATGTAATAGTTGTGTTGAGTGGAGACGAGGCAGCGTTTTCAAATGTTATGTTCTGGAAGTGGTCACTTTCATTTCATATCAATCCGGTTTGGCTCTTACAGGTGCTTCAGATAGACTACTTTGTAACAATCCTGTGTACAAATAACCTGCATTGATCTTTTATAGGTCCCATTTTTGTTGTGTATAATTGCATAAAGTATAATATGTTTGTGCGTTAGATGCATTCTTTGTTAGATGTGGTGTTGGACTGCGATATACCATACCCTGCACAGTGTGCCTGCCGTCCTGTCTGTAGTGAGACCTGGCTCTGTGCGTGTGCGTGTGCGTGTGTGTGCGCGTGTGTGTGTGCTTGTGTGTGTGCATGCGTACGTGTGTGTACACATGTTTGTGAGTGCGTAAGGGTGTGTTATTATATGTGGGTGTGTGTGTTCGCACGTAGTAAGCAGGTGTTGAAATACCTGTTATCAAGTTGAGTCACGTCTGACCCAGGAGTGGAGTCATCTCTACCTGAGGCTGGTTTGGGTGCGTTTTTTGGGGGGTTTTTGACTGCCGAACGATATTGTGTTCTCCTTGCCTTTTGTTCCCAAACAGCCTCATGCCTCCATGATCAGTCCCTAATCCTCCCTCTCCTCTCTCTCTCTCTCTCTCTCCTCTCCCTCCCTCTCTCTCTCTCGGTCTTCCTCTTCCCCCTCTATCTCTCTATCTCTCTCCTGCCCTTTCTCTCTCTCCTCTCTCCCTCCCCCACCTCTCTCCCTCCCTCTCCCTCTCCCTCTCCTCCCTCTATCTCTCTATCTCTCTCCCTCCGTTTTAAGACTTGTGCCTCAGGCCCCTTGTATAATGCACATTCACAGCACCATGTAAAGGCAAGTCCACATCGGGGCAATAAAAGGCAGAGTGACGTGTGCAGAACATTCTACTGCCTTTCTGCCATCGGGGAGTAAAGACAGCGAAGCAGGAAATGACACCGACCATCAACTGTGACCTGACATGTTTTACCAACATGTCATCTCTCTCTCTCTCTCTCTCTCTCTTCTCTCTCTCTCTCTCTCTCTCTCTATCTCTCTCAATCTCTCCTCTCTCTCTATATATATATCTCTATCTCTCTCTCTGTGTCTGTATCTTTATACACCCCCACACTCTCTTTTTTTTTTTTTTTTTTTTTTTCAGATGAATCTTTTTGCTCTGACACCTTCCTCTCCTCCTCCTCAAAATAAAAGATTGTGAGGAACAGCACTGGCCAGAGCCGTTAAACGACAGCTCTCTGCACAGACCGATAAAAAGAAAAGAAAAGGAAAAAGCATTGCACATTCCACCAGGAGTGGAATGTGCCAGGGAGTGCCACTAGGGGGCGCCAATTGGCTGTCCACCCCAGGGAGGGGAGGGAAGCCGATACAAGATCGCTGCGTATAGGAGTGGTCCTGTGTGTTACGGTGGCAGCTTGGCGGGTGCCGGCTCAGAGGAGGTGGTGCAGCTCAATACCGGTCTCAGGACTATGGCAGCGACCTCTCCTATGAGGGAGGGGATAATTGACATGAAAAAGAGGGTATAATTGGCTACTAAAACTTGGGAGGAAAAAAAAGGGAAATAAAAAAGTAAAGTATGTTGTGTGAGTCTGTCTGGATAAGAGCTTATTTTACAGAGTGGTTTCCCTCCTTCCCCCTCCCGCAGGATGAGACCGGAGCGTACGTGATCGACAGAGACCCCGCCTACTTCGGCCCCATCCTCAACTACCTGCGTCATGGAAAGCTGGTTTACAACAAGGAGCTGGCCGAGGAAGGTCCGCCTGACGCAAACGCCTCGAAACGCTGCTTCCTCTGCCCTGTTTCTCTGCCACACGCCTCGAAACCACTTCCTCTGCCATATTCTTTGTTTCTAATCCCTCTTTGTCCGCTCCGTATCCATACGTGCAATCATAACCTTTTCACTCCATCTCCCAAATTCAGATTGGAAACCCAATGTGTTAAAAATTATATATATATATATATATATATATATATACAGTCAAGCCGGAAAGTCTGCACACCCCTTTCACCCTCTCCACGTTTCATTGCGTTACAGACTTATTATACAATAGATTAAGTTAATTTTTGTCTCAAAATTCTACACAAAATAGCCCATAATGACAAAGTGAAAACAGGTTTTTAGACATTTGTGCTTATTTATTAAAAATCTAAATGTAAAATATATGTACACAAGTGTGCACACCCTTTGATATGACACCCAAAAGTGAGCTGAGGTGCATTTTGTTTCCACTGATACTGCTTGAGATGTTTCTACAACTTGATTCTAGTCCACCTGTGGTAAATTCAATTGATTGGACATGATTTGGAAAGGCACACACCTGTCTATATAAGGTCCCACAGTTGACAGTGCATGTCAGAGTAAAAACCAAGCCATGAAGTCCTAGGAACTCTCCATAGACCTCCGAGATAGAATTGTGTTGAGGCATAGATCTGAGGAAGGGTATAAAAACATTGCTAAAGCATTGAAAGCACCCAGGAGAACAGTGGGCTCCATCATTGTGAAATGGAATAAGTTTGGAACCACCACAACTCTTCTTAGAGCTGGCCGTCTGGCCAAACTCAGTAACCGGGCAAGAAGGGCCATGGTCAGGGAGGTGACCAAGAACCCAATGGCCACTCTAAGAGAGCTTCAGAGTTCCTCTGCAGAGATGGGAGAACCTGGCAGAAGGACAAACATCTCTGCAGCACTCCATCAATCAGACCTAGGGGGGTAGTCCAGGGTAGCAGAATTCTGCCATGGTTGGAGTTTCCACTCTGAAAGCATAGTGCACAAATTTGGCACCTCTGGAATCAGTGTAGGGCACCACACCAGGACACTGACTGTAACGTGAAGGGAATTTAAGGGAGTGGTTGATGAACCCTTTAAATAAATAAAAAAAAAAAAGTTATAATTATTTCCTATCTTTTATTTTAAAAGAATAAATGTGATGTATTGTTTTCTCTACTCCAGGTGTGTTAGAAGAGGCAGAGTTCTACAACATCACACCACTCATCAGACTGATCAAAGAGAGGATCCTCGAGCGCGACTGTAAAGCAACGCAGGTGAGGTGCGGTAGAATAGCTCTCTCTCTCTCTCTCTCTCTCTCTCTCTCTCTCTCTCTCTCTCTCTCTCTCAGACTTTCTCTCTTGCTTCCTCCATCCATTATTTGGTTTGGTTCAAACCCTATGCGACTGAATTCATCCATTAATATCGTGTTCAGTGAGAATAATATCAAATGAAGGAGACAGAGTCAAAGTTGCTCTCTCCCCTCTCTCTTTTCTTCTCTCTTTCCCTTTCTCTCTCTTTCTCTCTCTCTCTCTTTTCTCTCTCTCTTTCTCTCTCTCTCTCTACCTCTCCCTCTCCCTCTGTCTCTCTCTCTCTATATATCCCTCTTCTCGCAATGTCTCCTTCCCTCTCTCTCTCTCTCTCTCTCTCTCTCTCTCTCTCCTCGCTCCACTCTCAGCAGGTACCCCCGAAGCATGTGTACCGGGTGCTGCAGTGCCAGGAGGAGGAGCTGACCCAGATGGTGTCCACCATGTCCGACGGCTGGAAGTTCGAGCAGGTCAGTGTCCCGCCAGCCCTGCTGGGAAACGTAGTTTCAGCCTCCGTGCTGTTGGGCGCCTGAACGGAGACCAGAGGTCCCACATCCACAGCCCTCGGTGTGAGAACAATATCACTGTGTCCATCAAAGTCCACCTAGGGGAGGGTGGTCCGGCTCCAGTTTGCTGTGAAGCACGTAGGGGACGTCGTCGTGACCCCGCTTGGTCTCCCTCTGCCTGGGACAGGTGGTGAACATCGGGTCGTCCTACAGCTACGGCACAGAGGACCAGGCCGAGTTCTTGTGCGTGGTGTCCAAGGAGCTGCACACCACCGGGGGAGGCCTGGGGACAGAGCAGAGCCACAAGACCAAGGTCAGAGAGGACAGTGTCCTGCACCTAAATATCACACACACACACACACACACACACACACAAACACACCAACATACACACACACACACACACACACACACACACACACACCAACATACACACACCAACATACACACTCATACACAGTTACACACACACACACACACACACACACACATACACATATATGCGGTTACACATGCAACCATGCACACACCAACACACATGCACGCACACACCACACACACACACGCACACACCTACAGGCATGGATGCACACACGCTACACAAAGCAACTGATTTGTTAAATAAATCACTCAGAGGGAAGTGCATTGTAGTCACAGTTACACGTATACACACACACACACGTACACACAGCAAACGTGAGGTCATTCCATTATGGAACTCTGGAACATTGGAACATTCCAGACATTGGGGGTCTTTTTTGAACCGTTCTTCCTCTTTGGTGCCCTTACCTTAGCCTCTCTCTGGACCCTCAACTTTTTTGGTCGCCGGTCTGCATTGCACTTCACAGTCATGTTGTTTCTCTGTTGTCACTTCTGTTACTGACATAGTGTATAGGGTAGGCAGGACAGTGTGTGTGTATGTATGTATGTGTGTGTGTGTGTGTGTGTGTGTGTGTGCCTGCGTGCGTGCCTGTGTATGTGTGTGTGTGTGTGTGTGTGTGTGTGTGCCTGCGTGCGTGCCTGTGTGCCTGCGTGCATGCGTACCTGCATGCGTGTGTGCGTGTCACATTTTTGTACTGCTGTTTTATTTCGATTGCATTTATGTGCGTAGCAGGCATTTCACATCCAGATCCAGATGTCATTCCGTTTCAGCAGCACTCACTCCCACCCCCCTGTTGATTCTCATCAAACTTCTGTTCATTTTTTGTTTGTTTGTTTGTTTGTTTGTTTGTTTGTTTGTTTGTTTTTTTCTTGTTTGCCTTCCTTTGATTGAGCAAGCCTTCGGGAGCGCAGGAGCAGGAAGATGAAGCGAAGGATGAGGCGGAGGGAGAAAGAAACGCCACCGCGAACGAGTGGATTAGAGATTAACAGTCACATGACATTGCTCCAGATGTTTTAATGGGTGAGGAGCGCGCTCAGTGTGTGGGGGCTGGTGGTGGGTAGCAGTAGCCCTGGGCTGCTCTATTCCATTGTTCAGTATGGCGTCCTACAGTGTCCCAACGGACTGGCGGATAGCGTAGTGGTCTAACGCACCCATATTTGGCTGGTCCTGTACGAGTGTGCGCTGCCTGTCAGGGATGCGGTTCAAAAACCGTCTCTGCCAGCCCGGCCCTGGTCATCAGCCCCGATCGGGGGCGGCATTTGGCTGTCCGATCCTGATGGAGGGGGGAGGGTGGTCGGCACGAACTCGCTGCGAAGCACGTAAGGGAGTCTCCAGAAAGGGGGTCGGTGAGTTCTGTCTCGAAGGAGGCGGATCATCGCCGGCCTCGGAGAGTAGCTTGTCTCGTAGAGACGCACGGCGAGTTTGTGGGGGAGGGTTAATTTCTATAAATAGAAGGTATAATTGGCCACCAAATTGGGGAGAAAAACTAGCTCGCTGCGTATAGGAGTGGCCCTGTGCGTGCATACCAGAGTTACGGTGACGACTTGGCAGGTTCCGGCTCGGAGGAGGCGGTGCCCAGCCGCATATCACTGTCGATATCAGGACTATGGCAGCGAACTCGTAAGATAAATGAGGGAGTGGGATATTTGACTTGATACTAAAAAGAAAAGCAGGTAAAAACATACCCCCTGGCTTTAGTAACACTGCAAAATTAAGCGGAAGGGATCCGCATGTCTCTGAAATGACTACGACTAAAAATGTTATTTCAGCGATGAACTCTGAACGTGTAGAGAGCCTGTGTGTTAATATTACGGACTGAACTCTTGTAGGGGGATTGAACCCGGGTTTAAACCTAGTGCTCCTAGGGACTGGACAGGCACCTGTGTTTCCTGCTGCAGGTACCTGTTTGTACCAGATTGCCAGGGTCTGAAAAGATTAAGGCTTAATCACAACATCCAAACATCTGCTACTCGGTTCAGTTCTTGTACAAGCATGAGTCAAGTTTTTTTTTGTGACCTTATCAGTTTCTGCTCGCCAAATACTTTCTCCATTGTATAGATGTACTGGAGTAGAGCTGAGCGAAAACGCGCAATGGAATGGAATAGCACGTATTCTCAAATACGTACAGAATACCTAGAAGACGAGAAACTGTAGCTCTCTCTTGCACACACACACATACACATACACACACACACACACACACACACACACACACACACATACACACACACACACACACACACTCTCACACACACACACACACACACACATACACACAAACACACAAATCCAACAACCACACAAAGCAGAGCCACAGTGTCTTGTGTTGTTGCACGTTAGCATACCATAGCATCATTGTATATTAGGCACTCTAGTCTGCTCTGCCAGGTAAGGGTCAGGTAACGGCCATAATAGAGGCAGCACTCTGGTAACCTGGGACAGACACTGGAATGGCCCTTGCCCGGGCGAGGAGAGTCCCAGCCAGGCGGGAGGGGGAGGGGTTTGGAAAGGGGGGAGCCAGGCCATCCGTTTGACAGGGTGCATCCGTTTAAAGGGTTCCCTCATTTACTCAAGTGTTGCCTTTGTTTTAGTAGCTACTTGTATTCTCTCTGACCTTGATTGAACGTGCACAGAATATATAGCACTCATTAGACCTTTAACACTGATGGAAAGACCTATATTAATTATTGAAGTTTCCCGAAGACAGAGAGAGAGAGCGAGAAAGATTGTCATTCTCAAAGTGAACATGAGGCCCGCTTCATTGACTTCTTGACACAGAATACATATTCCGTCCTCAACATAAATAAAAAAAAATTTTGTTCATATGTTACCTTCATCATAATCATCATCATCTGCATCAAAATCAGATACCAGTCATCCTGTTGTCCTAGTTGGCCGATCACACCGATCTCGACTCTGCTTATTTACGTTTGTGATGTGTGAAAATGTCACGTGGCGTGAGGCATTGCTGTGACGGACAGGGTGGGTGCCATAGTGATGGTGCTGTATGCAGCATGCATGGATTTACAGATGGATGTGTGCACTGACCCCTCTCTCCCTCCCTCCCTCCCCTTCTGTTCTTCTTTGGATTGTTCTTCCAGATTTTTCAGATCCACGGATCCCGGATGTAGAATGCAAAGAGTTGTATTTTTTTATTTCATTTTTTTTAGCTAAATGTGTCAACGAGGGGGACATTGCTATTGTTTTTGTATGATTACCGCTGCTTTTTTTTACAAAAGAGAAAAAGAAAAAGATTGCTGAAAACACCGCTTTCAAAAGATTATGGAAGAACTAAAACTGGTAGCACTGAAACACCCCAAACTGTTCTCTGTCCTCTGCAGCAGCAAAGGTCGGTAATGTTTGTACATTTTTGGTGTTGGATGTCAACAAATGAAATGCATTGTTCTACGGCAGGAAACATCATGATTCAAACCGTTAAAGAATTCAAGCAAAGAAAATCTATTTTTGGTCAATTGCCATTCCTAATGAGTTCATGTAAGAAACTACAATTATAAAAAATAATCCGCAGCACCCTTGGGGTGGCGCAACTCGTAAAGGCACACACCAGGAGCCCAGCTCGCCCACTGCAACTAGGGGTTCGATCCCCGACTGCACCAGCTCTGGCTGGGAGTCCCACTTGGGGGCAGTGATTGGCTGTCCGCCCGGGAGGGGGGGGGGGGGAAAGCTTGCACGAGTTTGCCATGAGCACAGAAAACTTCCCTGTGGGCAAAAGGAAGCGGTTCATTGCCGGCCCTGGGGTAGTGGCTGGTCCCATAGTTGTGGGGGAGGGTGAATTGAATAAATAGAGGGTACAATTGGCCACCAAATTGGAAGAAAGAACGGGGGAAAATCTTAAATAAATGTTGGGTTTGGGTAAGTGATCATTTTTAGAGGGGGTGGGCCTTTTGTCCACACCAAATCCATACCAAATATCAAAATGGCTGAAAATGTCTTACTGACTGACCCAAGTGATATTATTTGAGGAATGGAGGTTACCTCACTGAGCTCTGCAGTAAATATGATGGTTTGTACCGCAGCGAACTCTGCACGCAATGCACAATCAGTCGCTGTCGCTGTCATCAAATTAGGCACGGAGCACACCTTGGCCTGGCCTGTGCTGGTTGTCCTCTGGCCTCTTGCCTCAACTATGTCCCCCGACAGCAACCATGACTTGTGTTGCCTGCTTCCTGCTCCAACTGGTCTTACTTGAGCCAATGTCTTCCTGCAGGTCTTGATGTCTTGGTGTAGTAAGGCACAGGCCTGAGTCTGAGAAAAGACAAAGCTAGTGCCAGTAAGTTTTTAATGCATACAAAAAGATCAGGTAATAGTTTGGGTTGATGGAAATGAATGATTTCGATGTGAAAACCTCAAGTTTAAATTTTGGATGTTCCGGGTGCTTTTCATGCGTGCGTGTGGTGTGCCGGTTCGAGGCCTTTGGTAATCTTTCAGAACGGTGTTTTTGAAAAAAAATGAACTGCAATATCATTGTCATGTTTATAAATGACGTTTCCTATGCAAGATCCTATGAGGCATTTGCTGTATTCCCATGTGGATCTTAATATGGGATAATAGTGTAACAATAAAATAGCTGAGTATAATATGTCATTGAAATGTGGAATACAATTTAAAAAAGAAAAAGAAGACAAGTCCTGGGGGCCTCCCAGGTTGTCTAGTGGTTACAACGTTCGACGCTGGCCACTGCGACCGGGAGTGCCACTGGGGGCGTAAATTGGCTGTCCACCTCAGGGAGGGGGGGAGGGAAGCCAATACGAGTTCGCTGCATATAGGAGTGACTGTGTACTGGAGTTACAGTCGACGGCTTGGCGAGAGCCGGAGGAGGCGGTACTTCGCCTTTGTCACTGCCGGTCTCAGGGATACGCAGCAAACTCACAATACGAGGGGGGGATTGACATGAAAAGAGAGGGTGTAATTGGCTGCTAAATTGGGAGAAAATTGGATAAAATCTGCAACAAAAGATTTTAATTTTTTTTTAAAGCAAAGAAGAAAGCCCTTCCCATTGAGAAGCCCAGGGTACTCACCCTGTCCAGTCCTGAGGTGGTGAAGTCTGGCAGTCTGGTGTGCCCCGATGCACCCAGAACATAAGAACAAAGCACTCACACATTGTCAGGCCCATAGTGTAGACGTTCCTCTGTTTGTACTAGCAATATAGATCATTTGGTGCCTTGATTAAAGCAAAAAAAAAAAAATGCCATAGACATAAAAAAAAAGGATAAAAACTAGTTGCCTATGTTTTTAAACTACTTATTGGAAGACAAAAAAATTGTATGTGGTTTCATTTTGACCCTGGTCATAGGAAAAGTTATGTGTATATTGATATATAGGTGTGGATGTATATGTTTGAGTGTGTGTGTGTGTGTGTATGTATGTATGTGTGTCTTTGTGTGTGTGTGTGTGTGTGTATGAATGTGTGTGCATGAATGTGTGTGCATGAATGTGTGAATGTACTGCGGCTGAGTCCTCACCTGCATGGGTGTGGACATTACCCGTGGATGAGCGCAATGGACTGGACATTTTATTTATCCGCTGTCGGTGATCCCCGGAGCTGAAGCTTCCGACACGTGTGTCCTTCACGTCTGGCCGCCGAGGAGTCTATTAAACCCCCACGTAGAGGCAGCGCATTTCTCTGCATACTGTCCGGCTGCAGGCCAGGCTGAGCCCCCTTTAGGGCTGCTTCAGGAACTGGAGGAGGGCGATGCTCCAACGCAGGACGAGCGGAGAGGAAGCCATACATTTCGGGGGGTTTTGGACTTGGGTTTGGGCCTGGCTTCATTTTCAGTTGCTGTTGTGTCACCATTTATCGTCAGTCATCGAGATTAGTCAGCTAATAAGAAAATCGTCAGATAAGTTGTAGATCATATATTGTGTGTGTGTGTGTGTTGGGGGTTGATAACTGACACAAGTGTACATTATATAATATTTAATTATATACACATATGTGCATATACAAACTTAGACATGGGGTGTAGTTACTAAATTGTATGACTGGACCTTGGTAGGGGTGATGGAAAAGATTATGCTTGACTTCACAAAAGCATTAATTGTGGAGAAAACTCAAGTCAGGTCTAACAACCTATGGCCAACTGTGATGATTACCATCATTGTCATAACTCATGTTTTTATATGCATTTTCTGTCGATTCTTTTATTTTACTGTTTGTGCTTGTGGTATTTATTTCCCTATAATTTTCTGTTTCACATTGTTGGAACGTAATTGGAATATTTTGCAAAAACCCCAAAAAAGTTTTCTATCATTTTGAAATGTAAAATACCTCGTGTGCATTTTAGACATTGCTATTGGTACTTAGCAGTATTTAGGAGCTCAATTGACGTGTTCCAACGCTGGAAGTGGATTCCCTCTGCTGGTGTAGTGGAACGAGTCAGGCCTACACATATTGTATTCAGGTTGGTTTTTTTAATTCATTTTTGTTTCAGACTTTTTCTCCTGTTTTTTGGTAGCCAATTACACCCGCTATTTTCAGGTCAATCCCTCCCTCATAGTTCGCTGTCGTAGCCCTGTGACCGGCGGCGATGAAGGCGAATATTGTCTCCTCCGAGATGACACTCGCCAAGAGCCGACGACCTTAACTCCGGCATCCCAGAGCCACTCCTGTGCGCAGCGAACGGCTTCCCTCCCCCCTCCCTGGGGCGGACAGCCAATTGCCGCCCCCGATGGCACTCTGGCGCGGCCAGGGAATCGAACCCCAGTCGCCATGCCCAGTGTCAGACGTTGAAACCACTAGACCACCCGGGAGGCCCACAGATTGTATTCCTGACATTTTCCTGTTCGATCACTTGTCTGTGATTGACAGAGAGAACAAATCAAAAAAACGAATTTCCAAAAATTTATTTCAGATTTTTTTCACATATTTCTCCCAATTTAGTAGCCAATTATACCCACTATTTCTTTCGATTCACCCTCCCCCACGAACTTGCTGACTGTCACTACGGGGCAAGCTAATTCCCTGAGGCCAGTGATGTTCCGCCTCTTCCAAGACGGAACTCGCTCACCTACTTTCTAGAGACACCCTTCACGCTTCTCAGCGAGCTCACCCTTCCCCTGGGGCGGGCAGCCAATCGCCGTCCCCAATCGGGGCTTTCGGCCAGGGCCGGTCTGGCGCAGTCGGGTTTCGAACCGCAGCTGAAAATAGGCAACTTGCATCCCGAGCGAATGCTTTGACCGCTGCGCTATCCGAGGCCCCCCCAAATCATAATTTGACTACACAGACACAGCCATTGCAAAATACAATCATTGATGTTGTTTTAATAGAGGTTTGTTATTTTTAGACTGGCATGGGGCAAACAATGTTTTAAATATGTTCCTATTTTTCCAAACGAGTGAATGATAATCACCTGTTGCTAGTGGTAGTGGCTCGTCATTCTCCTTAATGAACAAACAGCAGGTGTCCTTGTTCAGTTTGCCCTAACAGTGCCTCAAACAACTTGTCAGAATTTGTCAGACACAAGAAACATTACGATTTAGTTATTTCAATACATTTGTTGCAGGTTTGGAGAAAAAAAAAAGCAATCTGTGTTGAATGTCCTTAAATATAAGCAATCTTTCATGAACTTCTAAGACAAGTAGAACAGCCCAGAGAAGGCACCCTCCATGTTTCCTCTTGAAGACCTCACCATTGGATTCAATTGCACACAAATAAAATGTGTTTCTCTTTCTAAAAGACTATTGGCTCTCTTTGCTGAGGCTTGCTCATTTGTTAGGTGGCAAAATGTTGTGTACCCGTGGTGTTTTTTAAGCAGGGGCTTTGCAAATTGTTCATTCTGTAAAAATTATTTAATTGACACAAAGTACATCACAATAAAATATACAATACATATATTCTATAGGTAGTCACAAGACACTAAAGGTTTTTTTTAATTACATGGAAAGGATGTCACTTTAAAGGTTAAAAAAGAATGTTATTTTTCCCCCCTCTTCCTTCTAGTTTGGAAAGCCCAATCGTTTTTCTGAGCCGTGCTCTCAACAACCTTTGCTGTCGATTAAGGAGAGCATAGACGAGCACGCGTTTCTTCAATACGCGTGATGTCAGCCCCCTCTTCTTACTGTGTATACGAATACCAAGACTGCAGATATGTCCACTTCAGTGCATACAGTGCATCACATATTTCTATAGCTTACAAAGCAGTACAGTAGGCCTGTACCTCTGGAACAACGCATATACTGACACAAATCATTTTAAAAGAAGAATAAATTAAGTTACTATTGATAGGGAAAATAAATACACTTGGAAAATATACTGCATCAACAACGAACAAATAAAAGGCAGGAGGATTTAAAATTTGCATGAGAGGAATATTATTTGCGATGATTCGAATGACTTGTTTATGATTTTTTCCCTCTTTTTTTCCTCCCAATTTGGTAGCCAATTATATCCTCTGTTTCTTTTGATTCACCCTCCCCCACGAACCTGCCGCTCGTCACTACGGGGCAAGCTAATTCCCCGAGGCTGTCTTCTCCAAGATGGAACTCGCCCATCTATTTACTAGAGACACCCTTTGCACTTCTCGGCGAGGTCGTTCCAGCTCACCCTCCCTCCTCCCCCTGGGGTGGACAGCCAATCGTCGCCCCCGACCTGGGCTCTCAGCCAGGGCCAGTCTGGCACAGCCGGGTTTTGAACCGTGCAGACAACATGCATCCCGGGTGGATGCCTTCGCCGTTATGCTACCCGAGGCCCCTCCGATGACATTTTTATGCAAAGATTGATCCATCCCAGAAGTTGCCATCATATCTCACGACATCTGTGAGATTTAATACAGGTAGTCTATCAGGAGCTTGCATTGTTGTCTACGGGAGTTTTTTAAGGAGTAGTCGGGCAACAGACAGACATGTTTACGCAAAGCTTTTAAGCTAAATCTACACAGTCTGTGTGCCTGAGGGTAGTGACTCCTTCACATTGAACGTGAGCGCACAGAAGTGCAAGCAATGTTTGTATTTAGTGAAAAAGGGTATTTTTTTTGCAGACTGTCTTGCAAACAGGTTCTGGGAAATGACAGTGTGCTCTACATCACAGGCAGAGTATAGCTGTGCTCTGCTGGAGACCAACATCAGTCTGTGGGGAGATACAGGTTTGTGGTGACATAGGTAGTCTGTGCCGGGGGTTACAGGTATGCTCTGAGGTTGGTCGTCTGTGTGGGGGCCCCAGGTACACGGTCGTGGTCTGTGTCAGAAGTTACAGGTAAGTGCTGAGGTCGACGGTGGCCAGGTGCAGGTACTCCGGTTGGAAGTATCGCTGGCTCCCGTCCCTCTCCCTCCTCCTCTGACGGGTGGACAGAGTCTTCCTCTTCTCCATGGCCCCTGCATCCAGAGAGCGCTTCTCCAGCGTGGACACGATCATCTCTGCAAGGTGCTGCTGCAGCCGCTGGAAGTTCTCACTGCAGAGTGAGACAGAGAGGAGGAGAGGGTGGGAAGAAAGAGAGGGCGGAGAGGAGGAGAGGGTGGGGAGAAAGGGAGGGCCGAGAGGAGAAGAGATGGAGAGGAGGAGAGGGTGGGGAGAAGGAGAGGAGGAGAGGGTGGGGAGAAAGGGAGGGCCGAGAGGAGGAGAGATGGAGATGGAGAGGGAGAGGGCGAGAGAGGAGAAGAGATGGAGAGGAGGGGAGAGAAAGCAATTATCACCAGCAGACCTGGGTCAAACACTTTAGTCCTTTAGACACCGGTAACATTCCTGCAGATTGCTGACCATTTTAAAAGAAGCCTCCTACTTTCACCAATATGCAGAACAAAATTCTTCCTTCGTATGATCGCACGTTTTGGCTACTAATGCGTTTCGTTGAAAGTTCTCAGGGATCTGCATCTGAGTGTTTTCAAATTCTACCACCATCTAAAGAGCACCTAAAAGTACTTCAAAAACATATTTGACCCGGATCTAATCACCAGAAAAAGAAGAGACAAAACCGAAAGTTCCTTGAAGAACACAAGACATGCAAAATGTTTGTGAGGACATTGTCAGGGAGTGTGTATTTGTAAGGGGGGGCTAGACTCACGCTGTCGGGGGTGTTGGCAAATTGTAATCCTGCCCATTGACTCCAGTCAACCAGTAGGTGATCTCTGTGCCTTTGCCCTGAAACACAATTGGGACACGGTAGAATCAGAATCACACACAGAATCACACACACACACACACACACACACACACCCCACAAACACTGCTCCTTCACCAACCTTCAGGTAGGTCTCCCCTCGCCTCTCGTACTCAAACTTGCAGTCTGTTCTCTGGAGGATGTTTATGGTGGGCTCGCTGCAGTGGATCCGCAAGGCTGGTGGAAAGGAGGAGAGGAGAATTACTAGAAGAGCTCTTACGCCCTACAGGCCTGCACACACTGAACGAGTGTCTGACTAACTGTCCTGCGTTTTAAATGTGAACACATCATACTGCGTGCTGCGCAGTGGTGTCTGTGTGCAGTGGCTAAGACTCACATGTTGTCTGTATTGCAGTGTGGAGTGGATATGACTGTGTGCCTGGGGGGCCTCCCGGGTGGTCTAGCGGTTACAATGTTTGACGCTGGCCACAGCGACCGGGGTTTGATTCCACCAGGTCACGCCAGTATCGGCTCTGGCCGGGAGTGCCACTAGGGGGCGGCAATTGGCTGTCTGCCCTAGGGACGGGAGAGGGAAGCCGATATGAGCTCGCTGCGTATAGGAGTGGCCCTGTGCGCATACCGGAGTTACGGTGATGGCTTGGCGGGTCCCAGCTGGGATGAGGTGGGGCCCAGCTGCATGTCACTGCCGGTATCAGGACTATGGCAGCAAACTCATAAGATATATGAGGGAGGGGGATAATTGACGTGAAAAGGAGGGTATAGTTGGATACTAAAATAAACGGGGTGAAAAACAGGGAGAAAAAACTGCAGAAAAAAAGAAAATGTATATATATTGTAGTCTGTAGTGTGGTGTGTGGCTTACGCAAGCCTGTGGACTCCATGCGTGAGGCAGTGTTCACCGTGTCTCCGAACAGGCAGTACCGTGGCATCTTGATCCCCACCACTCCCGCAGCACATGGACCTACACACACACACACATATATACACACACACACATATACACACACACACATACACGCACGAATGCACACATACACACACACACACACATACACACTCACGCACACACACACACATACACATACACACACATATACACACACACACACACACACAGACAAACACACACACATACACATACACACAGACACACACACACGTACATATACACACGCACACACACAGATGACACGGTGAGTTCATGGTGAGTTGTGAAGGGTGGGGTTGGGGGTGGTGTGAGGGGTGGGGGTGGCGTTGCGTACCTGAGTGCACCCCGATGCGGATCCACACGGGCAGCCCTGGCAGGTGGCGCAGCTGGAAGGTGCCCATGAAGGCCAGGATGTCCAGCGCCATGCGGCAGATGTCCACCGCGTGCCTGTTCCCGTTCCTGCGGGGCAGCCCTGACACCACCATGTACGCGTCGCCGATCGTCTCCACCTGAGAGGCCGGAAACTTTGAGACAGACTGCCTCATCCCTGCCTTAACATGCCTACTCTCCCCTATCTCCCACATTCCAATTCATCACCAGACAACCCTTCTTTTATAGATTATGTCAATATTAATGGCATAACATACTCCTGAAACTGACTTTCAGTCTTTGACATTATATATGTATATTTGACCTATTATGAACTCCAGCAGAACTCTTCAGACCATTTATATGTACGTTAATGTACTTATTTACATTAATGTATTCTTGTCCAGCAAAACTTACACAGCTTACTTCAAAAAAAAGTTGTAATCCATTTAATCCAATCCATTTATACAGCTGCTTATTTACTGAAGTACCTAACTCAAGGGTACAACAGCAGTGACCCACCGGTGAATCCAACCTGCAAATCAAGCCCAGTTCCCTAACCAGCATACTACACTACCATATGTTAGCATATTTGTATATTAGCAGCAACTTTGTTTTTCTTTCCCCATTTTCTCCCAATTTAGTAACGAATTATACCCTTTTTTAATGTCAATTATCCACTCCCTCATATTGAGAGCTCGCTGCCGTAGTCCTGAAACTGGCAGTGGCATGCGGCGGAGCACCGCTTCCGTCACCGTAACACCGGTATATGCACAGGGCCACTCCTATGTGCAGCAAGCTCGTATCGGCACCACTCCTATACGCAGCGAGCTCGTATCGTCTTCCCTCTCCACTCCTTGGGGCGGACAGCCAATTGCCGCCCCCTAGTGGCACTCCTGGCCAGGGCCGATACTGGCGCGGCCGGTGGAATCAAACCTCAGTCGCAGTGGCCAGTGTCGGACATTCTACCACTACACCACCATGTGGCACCTTGTAGACATCATGGTGGTCGAGGATCCTGTCGAAGTTCTTGTAGATGTCATTGAGCATGTCCACCACCTCCATGGGCGTGCTGTAATGGCACAGCGTGGTGAAGCCCACAATGTCGCTGAAGTAGATGGTCGCCTCGTCGAACAGCTCTGGCTCCACACGCCCCGTCTCCTTCAGGGAGCGAACCACAGGCCTGGGAGGGAGGCAGGTTTCCATCAGCGTGAATTTAAGCAGCTTTAGAATGTTGATTCTTAATTTTGTGTGCCCAATGGAAACAGGCATTGTGCGCAATTAATATCTAAGTTAGAATACTATAATAATAGTTAGAATAACTGTAAGTTAGAATACTATAATAGTAATAATTATGGCGGCAGTGTAGTGTAATGGTTAGAGAATTGGGCTTGTAACTCAGAGGTTGCTGGTGTGATTCCCAGGTGGGGGCATTGATGTTGTACCCTTAAACAAGGTACTTAACCTGAATTGCTTCAGTAAAAATATCCAGCTGTATAAATGGATTGTATGTAAAGAAATGTAAACTGTAAGTCGCTCTGGATAAGAGCATCTGCTAAATGCCTAAAATGTAAATGTAATAATAAAAATAAATATGAACTTTTATTTTCCTGTGTTACAGGTACAGTGTGCAGCTGCCAACAATCATGTCTATTACAGAGTTACTACACTGATCTCTTGCACTAACCATGTTTAATCTTACCATGTATAAATGCACTTTTTGTAAGTCGCTCTGGACAGGAGTGTCTGCTAAATGCCTCAAATGTAAAATGTAAATGTAGATGATTTTTAGTCTTGACTTTCTCCAGAGCATTTGGAAAGGGAAGAGACGGTTCTGATTGGCTCTAGCTAGCTTTGAGAACAGCATTACATTGTGTATCAGTGGTTGGTTGGCTTCAGTTGCTGCCTCCAAATAAATGTTTTGTCAGAATAAGTAAATGACCGTTGGTTTACTAGCAATGCACATTCCCAGAATTTAGGCAGACTCGTCTCAAACCAGCACGTAAACCTGGGCAGGCTCATAGTACGGCAAGGATATAACCCTGACATGTGAAGCTAGGTGTCTTTATACCCGTTTTCACTCATTAAACAGTATTAGAGAATGCTAAACAACTGGTCAGAATTTCCAAATGTAAATAGTGGTAAAAAAATACCTACCTCACACATTTGGCAGATGCTCACAAATTACACACTTTACATACAATCCATTTGTACAGCTGGAATATTTGACTGAAACAGGCAGGCAGTGTGGTATAATGGTTAGGGAACTGGGCTTGTAACATTAAGGTTGCAGGTTCAATCCCCAGGTGGGACACTGCCATTGTACCCTTGAGCAAGGTACTTAACCTGAATTGCTTCAGTTAATATCCAGCTGTATAAATGGATTGTAAAGAAATGTCAACTGTAAGTCACTCTGGATAAGAGCGTCTGCTAAATGCCTAAAATGTAATGTAATGTAAACAATCAAGCGTTAAGCACCTTGCTCAAGGGTATGAAGGCAGTGCCCCCACCTGGGAGTCAAACCTGCAAGCTCTTAAGTTACAAACCCAGTTCTCCCAACCATTACACCATACTGCCGCACTAGCCCGTTTCTATAATGTAATATTGCAACGACATATGCCATTTAGCAGACGCTTTTATCCAAAGCGACTTACAGTAGTGAATGCATACATTTTTCAGCATATGTGGTCCCAGTGGGAATCGAACCCACAACCTGCCAACCTGCCAAAGCGGTGCCAACGCCGTGCTCTACCTACAGAGCCATACAGAACAGCTCCATCTCTCCATTTCTCTCTTCTACCTCCATCCCTTCTATTAGCCCCCCCCCTCCCCCCCACCAGACTGCACACTGACCCGGGCAGCAGCATGAAGTTGAGGCGGTCGGCCCGGTCCCTCTCTGCCTTGTACAGTGCAGTCCTCGCCTCCACCAGGTGCTCCAGGTTCCGGGAGTACATCTGCAGCCGGCGGATCAGGTTGTCCATGTAGCTCTCATTGGCCTGGTTGTTCAGGTTACTGCAACGCAGCGGGGACAACGCTAGCCAACGGATCACATGTGTGAGGGGCAGGGGGGAGGGCGTGTGCGCCTGCAAAGCTTCACTTGGAGAAACACCAAACCCTCATTCGGGGGCCAGCCCTTTTGTGAGACAGGGGGTGTTAAGAGACATCGTTATTGCAGAACTCACACATTTACGAGCAGCGGATAGCGCAGCGGTCTAACGCACTGTATTTTGGCTGGTCCAATACAGTGTGCGCTGCCTGTCAGGGATGCGGTTCAAATTTAAAAAAGAGATGTTGATGAGGACGTGTGTTATTGCAGAACATTTATGAACTGGAATAGATGCGTGGGGGGCATTGGAAAGGCAGAAAGAGCAGGTCTGTGTGAGTCTGAGCTTCTTCACAGGAAATTAGTGCGTGACATTGTTCCCAGCACCAGGAGAGATGTGGCTGTACCTGAAGATCTTGCCCAGGCAGCTTTCTACTTTCTTGAAGTCAGGCCTCCTCTCTGGGTCCTCGTCCCAGCAGCTTTTAATCAGGGTGTATACCTGAGACACAGAGCCATAAACACCCTCACTTCAACACACACACAGAGTCATACACACCCACACTTCAACCAGCACACAGAGCCATAAACACCCTCACTTCAACACACACACAGAGCCATACACACCCACACTTCAACCAGCACACAGAGCCATAAACACCCTCACTTCAACACACACACAGAGCCATAAACACCCTCACTTCAACACACACACAGAGTCATACACACCCACACTTCAACACACACACAGAGTCATACACACCCACACTTCAACACACACACAGAGCCATACACACCCTCACTTCAACACACACAGCCATAACCACCCACACACTTCAAAAAACACACAGAGCCATAAACACCCACACTTCAACACACACACAGAGTCATACACACCCACACTTCAACACACACACAGAGCCATACACACCCACACTTCAACCAGCACACAGACCCATAAACACCCACACTTCAACACACACAGCCATAACCACCCACACACTTCAAAAAACACACAGAGCCATAAACACCCACACTTCAACCAACACACACAGCGGCAAGATGTTCAGGTTACCAAACACAGCACACGTAACGTACAGCACAGATAAGTGGACAAAAACATAACACAGTGAAGGCGCAGACACATGGCTGTGCATGATACAGATACACAGAGCGCACGTACAGGTGAACACACACGTGACACAGACACTTAGATGTATCCACAGTGTGGTTATATCAGCCCAGCCGGGGAGGTGGGGGTGTTAAATCAAGCCCCGAGCGCGGAGAACAAGGTCACTTCAGCGGAAGAGACATGGCACAGGAAGTGACATGGCACAGGAAGTGACACGGGCTCCCATACCTCCAGCCGCCTCTCTCCAGCTTCCTCCATGTTCAGGTCTGGTCTGAAGAAAGAGGTGGAGCTTGGGTACTGCACTCTGTAAATCTTCTCTATAGAAAAGGAGTGTGAGAGAGAGAGAGAGAGAGAGAGAGAGAGACGAGGAGGTAAAAAGGATGGCTGATGTTGACACATACATTCTGGTGATTTGCCAGCAGGGGGCACTGTTTCCCTATCCATTCTGCTTTCCTGGGCTGTGTATCAACGACCCCTTTTAATCTGTCAATGTGTGTGTGTGGGTGGGTATATGTGTGTGCATGAGTGTGTGTGTGTGTGTGTGTGTGTGAGAGAGGGTTTGGGGGTGTGTGTGTGTGTGTGTGTGTGTGTGTGTGTGTGTGTGTGTGTGTGTGTGTGTGTGTGTGTGTGTGTGTGTGTGAGAGAGGGGTTTTGAGATTGCACGTGTGTGTGTGTGTGTGTGTGTGTGTGTGTATGTGTGTGTGTGTGTGTGACTCACCCTTCCGGTCTGAGCAGGCCTCTGTGTAGAAGGGGCTTTTCCTCATGATGATCTCCTGGGTGATGATGGCAAAGCTGTACACGTCTCCCTTCTGCGAGATCCCCTCCTCACGGAGGTGCTCCGGGGCGGTCCACAGGTCTGACAGAGAGAGGGAGGCACAAAGAGGGATGCACAAGGAGAGGGAGAGAGGGATGCACAAAGAGAGGGAGAGAGCGATGCACAAAGAGAGGGAGAGAGGGATGCACAAAGAGATGCACACACACACACACACGCGCACACACACACACACACACACACACATACACAAACACACACACACACATGCATGCACGCACGCATGCACACACACACACATGCAGCACCTGCCCACCATCCCATAATAATCTCTCCTCCAAAGTGAAGTGAGGTAGGAGAACGAGAGGGAGGGAAGTCTCACCTTTTCCTGGATGCAAGATGGTGTTGCAGCCAAAGTCTGTGATCTTCACCACCATGCGGTTGTCCACCACGCAGTTGGTGGACTTCAGACGGCCATGGACCTCGATGTTGCTGGAGTGGAGGTAGGACATGCCCTGGTGGGGAGAGACACAGTTCCTAGGACACTGCACTCTACACCATCACTCACACACACTGCACTCTACACCATCACTCACACACACTGCACTCTACACCATCACTCACACACACACCTAATAACACACTGTACTTAACACCATCACTCACACACACTGCACTCTACACCATCACTCACACACACTGCACTCTACACCATCACTCACACACACACACCTAATAACACACTGTACTTAACACCATCACTCACACACACTGCACTCAACACCATCACTCACACATACTGTACTCTACACCATCACACACACACACACCTAATAACACACTGCACTCAACACCATCACTCACACACACATAACACACTGCAACACACTGCACACACACACACCATCACTCACACACACACACCTAATAACACACTGCACTCAACACCATCACTCACACACACACCTAATAACACACTGCACTCAACACCATCACTCACACACACACACACCTAATAACACACTGCACTCAACACCATCACACACACACACACCTAATAACACACTGCACTTAACACCATCACTCACACACACACCTAATAACACACTGCACTCAACACCATCACTCACACACACCTAATAACACACTGCACTCAACACCATCACTCACACACACACCTAATAACACACTGCACTCAACACCATCACTCACACACACACCTAATAACACACTGTACTTAACACCATCACTCACACACACACACCTAATAACACACTGCACTCAACACCATCACTCACACACACTGCACTCTACACCATCACTCACACACACCTAATAACACACTGTACTCAACACCATCACTCACACACACTGTCCTCTACACCCATCACTCACATGCACTATACTCTATACCCAACACTTAGCTCACTAATATCACTCTAACAGTAAGGATCTATTCCTCTTTTCATCATAATAAAACTTATTTACATGACATTATGTATTTTTCCCCATCATTGGGTCCCACCCCTGGTTTGCCATACCTGGCTAAGGTTTGCATTATTGTTGTCAGTAATTCTATGGGTACATCATTTAGCACACACCTGATTCCCAACACACACACACACACACACACACAGAGTAATGATGTGAAAATCTCAGCTGACCTTGGCAATGTCATACATGACAAAGATCTTGAACTCCCAGTCCATAAACGTCTCATCTGGGTAGGAGATCTTGTCATTCAGCACATACTGCAGAGTAAAGAAAACATAGTTTAAGTGTGCAGCGTGTTTATGTGAATGTGTGTGTGTGTGTGCAAGTATGTTGTGTGTTTGCGTACTTGTGTACCTATGTATAGTATAAATGTGCATGGTGTGTGTGTGTGTGTGTGTGTGTGTGTGTGTGTGTGTGTGTGTGTGTGTGTGTGTGTGTGTGTGTGTGTGTGTGTGTGAATATGCATGGTGTGTGTGCGTGTGTGGGTGTGTGTGTGTTAGGGGTGTAACGGCACATGTATTTGTACCGAACCGTTCGGTACAGGAATTTTGGTTTGGTACGCGCTGTGAACCGAACAAATGCAATCTTGCTTTAACCACTAACGCACGTGCAGAACTTTCTTTGTGTGCGGTTCCAGCAGTACTGATGGAGATTTTTTTTATTTAACAAAGAAACATATGTGCCTTATTTGTTCAGTAAATTACGGCCAATTAGCCACTGTTTACAAAGTGAATATGCATGCTGTGGTTGTGTGTGTGTGTGTGTGTGTGTGTGTCAGTGAATAAGCATAGTGTGTGTGTGTGTGCGTGTGAACATGTTATCTTACCCTGAGGGACCCTCTCTCTCCGTACTCAAACACTCCAAACACGTCGTGCTCCAGTTTCACCGTGCCATAGAACTTGGTCAGGTTGTAGTAATCAATCGTCAGGAGCTGGTGGAGACAGACAGACAGACAGACAGAATGAGTGAGGATAATGGAAATGGACAGACATACAGAATGAGTGAGGATAATGGAGACGGACAGACAGACAGAATGAGTGAGGATAATGGAGACAGACAGACAGACAGAATGAGTGAGGATAATGGAGACAGACATACAGAATGAGTGAGGATAATGAAGACGGACAGACAGACAGAATGAGTGAGGATAATGGAGACAGACAGACAGAATGAGTGAGGATAATGGAGACGGACAGACAGACAGAATGAGTGAGGATAATGGAGACGGAGAGACAGAATGAGTGAGGATAATGGAGACAGACAGACAGACAGAATGAGTGAGGATAATGGAGACGGACGGACAGACAGAATGAGCGAGGATAATGGAGACGGACAGACAGAATGTGTGAGGATAATGGAGACGGACAGACAGACAGAATGAGTGAGGATAATGGAGATGGACAGACAGACAGAATGAGTGAGAATAATGGAGACAGACAGACAGAATGAGTGAGGATAATGGAGACAGACAGACAGAATGAGTGAGGATAATGGAGACGGGGAGAAAGAAAGTGAGTGGGTGCACATGAGACAAGAGACATGACAAACAGAGAGAGGGAGAGTCAGATAGAGAATGTAACAACAGCAAGAAAATGTTACGTACATATATGTATATACAGAAATGCATGTATATGTATGTACGTTTGTACTAGGGTGCAGATTGTGCTTGTCTAAGCGCCTGTATGTGTGTGTATGTGATCACACCTGAGAAGTAAATGTGACAATATGTGGCATAGATGTGGGAATGTGTGGCATACAGTACATGTGAGTTTGTGTGATTTTTTTCTGCGTATGCAGACACATACACACAAGCTATCTGGTCAGAGCAGCTGGTACACAGGGGAGGCCCACAGAAAGAGTAATGAATCCTTACAGAGTTCAGCTCAATTCTCTGGCCTTCGCTGAAGTAGCCATCCAAATGCTTCAGCTCCTTCAGGATCACAATCTGAAATGGTAAAGCAACAGCCAAAGTCATTACTCCAATTCTGCCAGCTCAGTGTCCTCACTGCACTTCAGCACAGATGCTATAGTCTAACCAGATGGTCAGCTCTGCTTTCCTGCCACTGGAAGTTTTGTCTCTCGACTTGCTTAAACATTCCACCTTCTTTTATTTCTTTTTTTTTCTATACATTTCAGATTTTTTCCCCCCGTTCTTCTCCCAATTTGGTGGCCAATTGTAACCTAAAATTTTTTTCAATTCACCCCCCCCCACAAGCCCACCGCCTGTCCTTGGGGTCAAGCCAATACCCTGAGGCCGGCGATGATCCGCCTCCTCCGAGACGGAACTCACCCACTTGTCTTTTTACAGGGACGCCCTACGTGCTTCTCGGTGAGCTCGTGCCAGCTCTCCCTCCCTCTGGGGTGGACAGCCAATCGTCACCCCCGAACGGGGCCCCTGGCCAGAGCCAGAGGGACAGTGGACCAATGAAAACACAGGAGGCAATGGATGTTCTGTCCTTGGACACACCTCTTCATAAATATGCATAAACTTTAATATTAGCACAAGAAACTGGTGTTACCATCAAGAACCGTTAAGACTAAGGAAATAAAGGATGAATGGAATACAGGAGCTGATCATCTGGTTATTATAGAGAATGTTCGATTTCGATTGCAGATGTTTCCTCTGCAATTGCAGATGTTTTCCTCAGCAACAGTAAGCTCACAGCCAGCAGAGTGCAAAACGCAGTCCGTGGAAGACCGGGGAGGTGTGTCTTTCAGACGGGAAAGCTGAGCAGAGCACGCGTACGAACTGAAATGCAGATGGCACCTTTTTGTCGTAGCGTCCACGACGAATTCGGTCACTCCTGTCCTTCCTGTGGTCTTCGTCAATCTAAACAGACAGGAGCACACAGAAATGGTTCCGTGTGGCTCAGTAGGTAGAGCGTGGTTCTGTGTGGCTCAGTAGGTAGAGCGTGGTTCTGTGTGGCTCAGTAGGTAGAGTATGGTTCTGTGTGCCTCAGTAGGTAGAGCGTGGTTCTGTGTGGCTCAGTAGGTAGAGCATGGCATTCACAACGCTTAGGTTGTGGGTTCAATTCCCACTGGGATCACATAGAACTGAAAAATGTAAGCATTCACTGCTGTAAGTCGCTTTGGATAAAAGCGTCTGCTCAATGGTATATATTATATTATATTATATATTATAGAAACACAGAGGACTTAATCTATTCCATACATTTTGAATGTGTATCGGAAGGGGTATGACTGCAAATCAGTTCTAAAAAAAAAAAAAAAACGATTTGATGAATAACTATAGGATGTGGAACATCGGACTGGCATCATCTTCACTAATGAGGAGAGAAGAGGAACAGCTGTGGATGGGCTCACCTTCAGGCAAACCAGGCTCAGCTCGCTGGGCTCCAGCGGGGAGATCATCTCCGGGTGGATGTGGGACCATCTCTTCCGCATCCGACGGTCCTTCCTGTTCTGCCTGTCAACCAATGAGAGGGGTTACCAGATACTTTGAGGCCCAATCACAAGCTACAGAGATGTACGCGCAGTTCAGACCTGCCAACATTGGTAAATCCTTATGACTACCACTCTGGCTAACGAATGATTGCTAGCTAGTAACCTACAGCTTAGCTAGCTATTGTTAGCCTGTAAACTGTTAGATTGATATTACTTTTCTTATTATCACCACTATGAGTGGATTGACTCATACTCGATGTCACCCACAATTGCTTAACTTCACTAAGCTTTAGGTTGCTAATGTTAGCTAGCTATTATCAGCTGAATTGACAGCTGGGGCTGGGTGCTAGTTGTTTGTATTTCCATTAGTTAGCTATTTATATATCGCTTTTTTGAATGTTAGCCAGCTATCTATCTATCTATATCTATATCTATATATATATCTATATATATATATATATATACATATATATATATACATAAGAACATAAGCATACATAATAACAAGAACGGGCGTCTGCTAAATGGCGTATATATATATTTTTTTTATATATCGCTTTTTTTAATGTTAGCCAGCTATCTATCTATCTATATCTATATCTATATATATATACATATATATATATATATACATACGAACATAAGCATACATAATAACAAGAACGGGCCGTTCAGCCCATCTAGGCTCATCATGTCCTAATCTAAAGGGTATCTACTACTGCATCTAGCCTAGACTTGAATAGCCTAAGTGTTTCTGCCTCTACTGCCCGACCTGGCAAGATATTCCAGGCATTGACAACTCTGTGTAAAGAAAAACTTCCTGTGAAATTGGCTCTATTTTAGTTTCATCTGACCATAGAACCCGATTCCACTCCAGTTCCAGTGACGTTTAGTAAACTCCAATCACTTACGTTTGTGGTTTGATGACAGCAGAGGCTTTCTTCTGGCAAGCCTTCCAAATAGGTTGGACTAATTGTCTAATGGTCTAATTGTAGTTTTGGAGACTTGTTGACCCCAAGATGCAACCATCTTCTACAATTCTCCAACTGTGATCCTTGGAGAATTGTTTGCCTCTCAAACCATCCTCCTCACTGAGCATGGGGGCAAAATACACTTGCGTCATCTTCCAGGCAAGTTCATCACAGCTCCAGTTGTTTTAAACTTCTTAATTATTGCCCTAATAGTGGAGATAGTGGCCTCCCGGGTGGTATAGTGGTTACAACGTTCAACGCTGGCGTTCATGGGAGTGCCACTGGGGGTAGCAATTGGCTGTCTGCCCCAGGGAGGGGGGAGGGAAGCTGACAGGAAGTTCACTGCACACAGGAGTGGCTCTGTAGTACCGGAGTTACAGTCAACAGCCTGGCAAGTATCGGAGGAGGCCATACTTCGCCTTTGTCACTACCGGTTACAGGGCTACGGCAGCAAACTCACATTACGAGGGGGGGATTGACATGAAAAATAGGATGTAACTGGCTACTAATATGGGATAAAATCAAAAAATCAAAAAATAGATGGGTATTTTCAGGTATGTAGCTATTTTTTATTGCCATTGCCTGATTTATGAAGGTCCTTTTGTCTCATTTCATTTGTGTATTCTCTGATCTTCCCCATGTTGATGGATGACTAGGGGAGTTTGGCCTGTGTGTCACCTCATATTTATACCCCAGTGAAACAGGAAGTCATGGATGACCACTTAAGAGTTCCTAAAGACTCAGGTGAACTTAAAATATATATATACCACCTGTTGTGGACCCCACCAGTCGCCACTGCTATATTGCTGTATTCATACTTTGACACCAAAATGCATTCCTGGTATGCAAAATACAGTACATACATGTTGGCAGGTCTGAAAGTCTATTTAATCATGGGTGCCTAATCTTACCCAAGAAGGGCCAGTGTGGGTTCAGGCTTTGGTTCTAGCCTGACACTCAAACACCTGATTCAACTAATTCAATAATCGTCAACAATCGTCTTCAACCTTGATGAGTTGAGTCAAGGTGTTTTAGTGCTGGGATGGAAGAGATGTAAGATCCCAGACCAGGTAAGATTGGACACCCCTGTATTAAATCTAAATACGAAAGAGAGATGAGCATTGAAACAGCTGGGGTGTCTGAAAGGGGAGGGGCTCCTTTACCTGTAGAAGATGAATGCAATTGAAGCCACCACCACGACAGCGATGCCAAGTACGATGACAATGATCTTATGAACCTGAATCTGCGTATCTGGGGATATGTGGACACACGCACATATACATACACACATACACCCATAAACACACACACACAACCAGCAGTGACTTTCCCCCCTTATACTCCTCCACCACCAAACAACCCCAATGACAATACATTTATTTTGAAAAAAAACAGCAATTTCGTCACAGATCGCTGTCTATTACTGAAACTGAGTTGACGAACAGAAGTTGTTTCTGCTGCCCAAAAAAAACCAAAAACAACAAGGAATATTGAACTCATGACCCTGTGGGGCAAGGGTCCACAAAACCACACCCACTGCCACTTTCTGCAGCCAATAACCCGCAGGCACTGAAGAGTCTTTACCGGTTTCCTTTGGGACGTCATCTGGTAGGAGATAGTCAGGCCAGAAAAAGGAGGGCTTGTGGTCTTTGACTGCGATCAGGCCTGTTGCTGTGTCGAACTCAAGCAGAGGCTTATACTGCAGGGGGGAGACACGGGGGCGGTCAGATCAAAGCCACGCAGTTCATCTTCCAAATCAGGTAGCCAAAGCAAACTGGCACTACCATTCATTAGCAACCGCAATAAAGATAACGGGTTCTAATGATACGGCGGTGAGAATGGTTCAAACTCCACGCACCCGGGACCCTCCGGTCATCACCAGTAAACACACAATCGGTCGTATGGCCTCTCGTGACGCTGTTTACCTCCTTGTCCCTGGTAGTGTAGATCACCGAAAAATTCACGTCCCTGTCCCCGTGGCTGTCCAGGGTGTAGTGCTCATCCATACCTGCACACAGACACATCAACAATCCCCCCCTTTACTGCTGCACACAAACTGTTTCTACACACACCTCAAAACATACTATACTATACTCTAGATCAGGGGTGGGAAATAACGGTCCTGGAGGGCCGGTGTGTGTGCAAGTTTTTGTTTCTACCAATTACCCCTGGCTCAATTCACTAATTAGTTGGATATGTCAATGCTGGTCCACTTGTAGATTAGGTAACAGTAACATGTTTCATATGGGAACACAGGAACAGTCTTTGGCTGTCATTCATTTCAGCTATATCAAGAATCAAGAACAATAAAAATAAATTTAGTTCTCTAGTAGATTACTTAAGAATGTACACCCAATACATAATGCATTATTCCCATTTATGCAACTGCAAAGTAAATACTATACTTTAATAGAAAAGGATATATTTTACTTGTCTCCCTTTTTGAAAGAAGCTATTGAAAGCTGGTTACAATTTCAGTATCACCCACCAGAACAATCTGAACAATTTTTACAGCAAATGTTATGGTTTAATTCAAATATTTTGATTGATGGAATACCTATATTTTGGGAGAAATTGTTTAAAAATAAGGTCATTTTCGTTAATGATCTTATGGACCCTGGAGGAAAAAGTATGTCCCATGAACAATTTAAAAAAATGTATGGAAACATCTGTTCATTACAAATGTTTAATCAACTTATTGCAGCTCTCCCGCAAAAATGGAAAAGAGCCATTAATAAAGATGTACATCAAGAATTAGTTTGCCGACCATATATGAAAAACGTTATATTGTTGAAAAATAATAAAATAAATAAAAGCATTTATGATGACTTTTTGTGGAAAAATTCATGGACAGCTCATCCATACAAGACTATGGACAAGTGGGAACATTTATTAGATGTTCCTATACCATGGTGTAAGGTTTTTGATTTAACATATAAAATCACAATTGATATATCTTTTAGATATTTTCAATTCAAGCTATTACATAATTTTTTGCCTACTAAAAAGATGTTTAATATTTGGAGTATGGAACAGTCCCCTATGTGCAGATTCTGTCAGGAGGAGGTAGAATCAGTATCACATTTATTTTGGTACTGCTCACACATTGCCTTGTTTTGGATACAATTACAACAATGGTTTACTTGCTACAGTGACCATTTCTGCATAGATCTTCCTACTATTCATTATTCTTCATTATTTTCTATTATTATTATTATTATTTGTTTTTCTTTTTTCTTTTGGTATGGGATGGACAGGTAAAAGGGGGGTGGAAAGTGCATATTTGTTAACATATTGTCTCATTTTGTTAATATGCCATTGTACAGATGTGTCATATTTTTGTGATTTGTGCACTATTTAATGATAAAATACATTAAAAATTTTTTATTTTTTTTAGTTCAAATGTCAGATCACGTAAATGATTGGGCTAATTAAATGATTAAGGGCAGAAGTTGGCGTGAAATCCAGAAACGGATATGGCCCTCCTTGCCCACCCCTGCTCTAGATTCTGTGCTGTAGTAAAACTATATTCACATCACTCTAACACACTCCCCTTTTTCTGGTAGCCTGTGGGTTCCGGTGCACATCATTAGAAGCTAATGCTAATGCAGTGGTGATCCAAGAAGCCCAGCTGTCTTGAACCCCTCCTACCCCTTGTGGAGCAGGGTCGGTTTGTGTCCCGCCACTGCAGATCCCCAGTCAAATTTAGGTATACCTGAGGATTGAACCTGCAATGCCCAGACTAGGGCCCAAACTACACACCTGGACAACACTGCCCACCCCCAACAGAAAAGGCACATGAATTTAACATATGAAATGTCCCCCCAAAAAAGGACATGCATGTATGTGGTCACATGTGAATACCTGTGAAGTAAATGTGACAGCATGTGGTACCGATGTGGGAGTGTGCAGTACACAGAGTTCAGAGTTCACATAGCACATAGCCACCGGGACCTCTCCTCGCTTTCAGACATGCTGACATGCCGTGCTGGTGGCCCTACCGTTGAACGAGAGGTTCCTGAAGTGATAGATGGGCACAGACTCCAGTCCCGAAGGCGGAGGGCTCTCTTTCCACAGGTTCCTCATCACCTGCCCCAACAGCAGCACCCCATCGCGGTATGCAGCCACATAGTCATTCATCTAGAGTGGGGCAGAGGAGACTGACTGAGCACCGGCAGTCCCAGAGACACACCTGAGACACACCTGAGCACAGCACTCACCCTTACGGAAAAAACAACATTCATTCTCAAGTGTATTTTGGAGGCTTCACATGAGATTCCATATATCATAGATATTAGAGCTCGGCCAATACCTGATATTTTCCTGAGGTGGGGGGTGTTACGATTGGCAAATATTTAACCCCTGAATGATTGTTAAACGGCAGGTGCTTGATTGCCAATTGACGCCACTCTGGGAATGCGTGATCAAGCCGCCTGGCCATTGAAGGGTTTTGAGTTGCCTTCTCCCTGACCTCGTCTGGCCCCACCCCTGTCTGAAGAATAAAAGGAGCGGAGCGGCGGTTTCGGAATGTCTTATCTTGTCTTTTGCCTTTTGAAAACTACAGGTCGACCAGTCAAACTTCAGAAAACCTTTATAGAAAATGATTTTTGAACTTGCTCATTCATCTGTTTTCTGTAATCATCCTTTCAAGCACTTTTTGGATAGTTAGGAAAGCGTAGAGTAGGGATAGCCAGTCTGCGGAAGAAACGCACATTTTGATTTGCACCGGGAGAGAGGTGAGAATTATTTTCTTTTTAGTGCTAGGGTTGGACAGACTGTTTTGTTTTGTTTCGTTATTCCTTTGTTGTCTTTATCTGTATGTCCACTGTGTTTTGTTTGTAAATAATGTGGTAAATTTAAATCCTGTATTTTTAATAGTATTCGGTGACTCAGAGGAATATTTGTTTGTTACGTCCTATTTGATCAGTCACCTGGCTATTGCAGCTTGGGTGGCTTTGCGTGTTGTAACAGATATCTATACCAGTTTTAGGATATCCTTGTCCGCCGACATATATATATACTGTATATTCCAACATTTTATCAATAAAACATATTTGAATCACTCTTAAAAATGCTTGTTTTATTATTTTTTCAATATCTGAACATTAACTTCTACATTCTCTTAAAAATCCTTTACATTTTCTAAATTAATAAAATAAATTAACAGCCAAATAAATAAAGATATTCAATTAAATTAAAATCACACAATGACTGAACAGACAAGCACACCCCAATCAAGTATATATAAAAAACGTTATAAAAACATTTTTTTAAATTATAACATTTTCTAAGCATATCGGTGCCATATTGGCTGATATTTTGGCAAAAATGATTTGTCGTTCCAGAGCTAATACATTTCCACATGTATACCACATGTCACATTTACTTCACAGGTATTTGCATGTGATCACATACAGTATATACATGTGTTTCTTGGACATTTCACATGTGAAATCTTATCTTTTCACATGTGAAGGTCTATCTTTTTTTTTTTTTGCCATTCGGTAATCCTAGGGTTGTGCAAGCATCATTAATCCATGCTTACCCAATGAAAACTGCTTTGCCTGTTTGTAACCTTGTAGGGTAGTGTCAAGATAGTCGGAGGCACCGTGTGACTCTAACATCGTTGCCGAGTCCTGGCGTGGTGACACGCCACATGATTCTCCACCGTGAAGACTTATAATAATAATAATATATATGCCATTTAGCAGACGCTTTTATCCAAAGCAATTTATATTAGTGAATGCATACATTTTTCAGTATATGTGGTCCCAGTGGGAATTGAACCAACAACCTAAGCATTGCCAACGCCATGCTCTACCTACTGAGCCACACAGAACCATGTCACTTGTGTGGAGTGTCACCGCAATTGTGTTATGCACTCATTATGTGCTTTATGTGTTTCCCTTTCCGAAAACTCAGGAGGCGATAGTCAAAAGTCGCGTAGGGTGTACTAGGCTAGAGAGAGAGAGAGAGAGAGAGAGAGAGAGAGAGAGAGAGAGAGAGAGAGAGAGAGAGAGAGAGAGAGAGAGAGAGAGAGAGAGAGAGAGAGAGAGAGAGAGAGAGAGAGAGAGAGAGAGAGAGAGAGAGGTGAACAGCATATCTCACCGTGTAGTTGCTGGAGGGGTCAGGTTCCGTTGTGAAGTTCCTCTTGGGCATGGTCAGCACCAGAACGTTCTCCATGGGAGGGCTGGATGTGATGTTGATGTGATACGCAGGGCTGATGTGGGAGGAATTACATTTTGATTCTTCTTCTTTTTTTGTTATCATTATTGTGTTATCGTCAACATCACCATTTTCAATTCAATTAATGGCAAGGATAGCGACAGAGTTTCTGTAATTATCGCTGAAATGATTCCAAAAAGACACACAAATGGTAGAAAAAGAGAATGAGACTGACTTGTAAAGGTCAATCAGAATGAAGACAATTTCAGGGTACATGTTTCGATCGATGTCCTTGGTGAGATTGGCAATGTCTTCAGGAGTCCCACAGAGAATGAACACTGCACAAAGAGAGCCGAAATCATATTTGAAAGTCTGTACGATGCTCTGTGCATGCTTGTGTGCGTGTGTGTATGTATGTCTGAGAGAGGGGGAAACAGAGAGGTTGTGTATACCTTTTAAAGGGTCATTTTTATGTACTTGTTTGCACCAGAATGAGTACAGCACGATTACAAAATAAATGTGTTCCCCATGCAGCTGTGGTCTATACAGATAATTTCTCTCTCAGTCAGAGATGATGAAAATAGAGATGGAGTCACTGGTTTTAGAGACAGAGAGAGAGAGATTCAGAGAGATGGAGAGACAGAGATAGAGACATAGAGATGGAGATAGAGGGAGACAGAGATATGGAGAGACAGAGAGAGGCAGAGATGGAGAGATACAGAGAAATGGAGAGACAGAGATATGGAGAGATGGAGAGACAGAGAAATGGAGACAGAGAGACAAAGATGGAGACAGAGATGGAGAGACAGACAGAGAGATGGAGACAGAGAGAGGCAGAGATGGAGAGACAGAGAGCTGTAGATAGAGGGAGACAGAGAGATGGAGAGACAGAGAGAGGCAGAGATGGAGATAGAGGGAGAGGCAGAACTGGAGAGACAGAGAGATGGAGAGAGGGAGATACGGAGAAATGGAGAGACAGAGAGATGGAGAGAGAGAGATACGGAGAAATGGAGAGACATAGAGATGGAGATAGAGGGAGACAGAGAGATGGAGAGCAGAGGGACGTGCCCTACCGTTGCTCTTCCTCTTGGTGCTGTTGCTGTTGGTGATGGCTGAATGAACGTCCTCCGGCCTGCGCAGGACGTGCCTCTCTATGTTGGAGGCGAACTCAGCTGTCCTCGCCTCCAGGGCGTTGATGTACCTGAGACAGGCAGAGCAGAGACATGGGAGGGTGCAGTATACAGGGTTCCCACTCAAATCAAATGCCCATGTCATTTCCATGACATTTCAATTACATTTTATTTGCAACTGATGCAAAAATGGACTTTACTTTCATAACTTAACACGTTTTGTTGCCAATGCAAATACACATCTCATTGTGTGTGTGTGTGTGTGTGTGTGTGTGTGTGTGTGTGTGTGTGTGTGTGTGTGTGTGTGTGTGTGTGTGTGTGTGTGTGTGTGTGTGTGTGTGTGTGTGTGAGCCATGGCAGGGGAACAGACATTTTGTGGTAACGTTATCGGAAAAGAAGAAAAATATATATAATGTTACATGGAATCAGACATTTCCATGACATAGACATTTTTCATCAATTTCCATGGCTTTCCATGACAGAATCATTTTCAATCATTTTCAAGGTTTTTCCATAACGCGTGGGAACCCTGAGTATATTAACAAGTTGACACACAACATTACTCTACAATTACACTCCATTCTATATTACATTTCATTACACTCCATATGGAAATGATCATGTACAAAGTTACCTGCCAAAAATAGAAAGGAAACACCATCATAAAGTGTCTTAATGGGGCGTTGGGCCAGGAAAAGCTGCCAGAACAGCGTCTATGCATCTTGGCATAGAATCTGCAAGTGTCTGGAACTGCATTGGATGGATGCAACACCATTCTATGGTGTTTTGTTGACGGTGGTGGAAAAAAATGTTGCTCCAGAATCTCCCATAAGTGTTCAGTTGGGTTGAGATCTGGTGACTGTGACAGCCATGGCATATGGTTTACATCATTTTCATGCTCATCAAACCATTCAGTGACCACTCAAGCCTTGTGGATGGGGGGCATTGTTATCCTGGAAGAGATCACTCCCATCAGGATAGAAATGCTTCACCATAGGATGAAGGTGATGAGTCAGAACAGCTTAGAATTTATTGATGTTTACCTTGCCCTCTAAGGGGTTGAGCTGACCTAAACCATGCCAGGAAAATGCACCCCACACCATAACAGAGTCACCAGAACCTTTAATTTACTTAATTTACCATATTCAATCGCACCACCTTCCTATCAGAACAAATCTTATGATAAGCTCAAACGAGGGCCACCGCAGCAGTGGTGAATGGGCACAAGCTCACCAGAAGCAGTCCTCTGTTTGTTCTGGCTGCTTATAGATGTACGCCGTCTTCCACTCCGCCTTGAGGGCCTCGGCGTAATTCCAGAAATTGAGAAAGAAGTTTGATACTTTCCGGGCGGGGGGCAACAGACGGGTCAGATTGTCCTTGTAGTCACATGACAGCCCAAAGCTGCCGGCTGTGATAATGGGCATGCTCAGAGTTAGCCCCACATTCTGACTGAGACAGAAACAGAGGACGACATACATCAATACAATCAATGATGATATTATGTGCAATTATCAAAAGCACTTGTATATTTACTAAATGGTCTGTATAAATAACAATAATTATAATATAATTACATTATTCTATGTGGCTCAGTGGGTAGAGCATGGACTTGGCAATGCTTAGGTTGTGGGTTTGATTCCCACTAGGACCACATATACTGAAAAATGTATGCATTCACTACTGTAAGTCGCTTTGGATAAAAGCATCTGCTAAATGGCATATAACATTATAACATTACAGGCATTTAGTAGACACTCTTATCCAGAGCGACTTACAGTTTACATTTCTTTACAATCCACTTATACAGCTGGATATTAACTGAAGTAATTCAGGTTAAGTACCTTGCTCAAGGGTACAACGGCAGTGTCCCACCTGGGGATTGAACCTGCAACCTTAATGTTACAAGCCCAGTTCCCTAACCACTATACCACACTGCCTGCCTGCATATATATTATAATAATGATAACTATATGTACCATTAGCAAAGGCAGTTGTATATTTACTAACCAGTGTGAATACCATAATTATATAACGTTAAATACGTTGAAACGTTATGTTGTCACCTTAAGAAAAAATAAAGACAACTTTTTCCCCCCCTTTTTGGATTTTCCAATTGTGCCTTTCAGATCAACACTGTGCCAACCACACCCGGACAAGGAAGCCACGGCTTAAGAGCGTTCACTCCTCTGATGCACCTGCCTGCAAGCCACTGTCTATCTTTTTTATTTATGGTTTATTTACAGTTTGGTAGCCAATTACGCCCTCGCATTTATTTCAATTTACCCTCCCTACCCGAGTCCACCGCTTGTCTCTACGAGGCAAGCTAATTATCAAGGGCAGAGAACTCTGCTTCCTTTAAGACAGAATTCGCCCACCCACATTCTGGAGACACCCTTACGACAGCCAAATGCCGCCCCCGATCGGGGCTGATGACCAGAGCCGGTCTAGTAGAGATGGGTTTCGAACCGCGTCCGTGACAGGCAGCGCACCCCGTATCAGACCAGCCAAAATACGGTGCGTTAGACCGCTACACTATCCGCCGCCCCGCCATTGTCTATCTTACACTCTGCAGGCCACACAGTACTACAGGAAAGATAGCACACCCAGAAGTGCATCAGCGGGAGGAGTTAATGCAGCGGTAAACAGAGCCACCCTGGCTGGCCCTCAACCCATCCTGCCCCTGGCGCGATCACGCCAACTGTGCTCAACGTAGCCCAGGCTCCAACCTGGGACTATAGGCACCAGCATATTTTTATTATTATTATTTATTTATTTAATATATTATTTTTGCAGTTTTTTCCCCCCACTGTATCCAATTATACCCCCCTTTTTTTTTTCATGCCTCCCTCATATGAGCACTCGCTGCTGTAGTCCGGCCAGTAGTGAGCGCTCCTTCAAGCCAGTACCCGCCTAAGCTGAAGCCTGTCACCGACACACAGAACCACTCGTATATGCAGCAAGTTTTTCCCTTCAGCTTTTATCCCTCCCCCCAGGGGCGGAAACTGCGCAACTGGTGGAATTGAACCTTGGTTACTGTGGCTAGCATCGAATGCTCTTACTGCTAGACCATGTGGGAGGCCTAGGCGCCAGCATTTTAAAGAGTATGGTATTTCTATCATAGTCGCATCCTTCATGGAAAAAGAAAGAGCAAAATGGACAGAAAAGGAAGACAGAAAAATGAGAGGAAAAGCAGGTCATAGCAATGAAAATAAGGATAATGAGGAACTGGAACGGCAATGATAGTGAGTAAGAAAGATACAGAAGGCATACTGGATTAACACTGGTAACAGGTAGCTAGGTAAGCACAACGTGATGATATGGGAACAGAAGTGAGAGGCACAGGTTATGGGTTGACACAGGCAGACACAGGTAAGGGACTGGGAATAAAATGAAACACACACACAGTTAAGAATATGGGAATACAATGAGAGAGGACACACGGGTAAGAATATGGGAATACAACAAGAGAGGACACACAGGTAAGAATATGGAAATACAATAAGAAAAAGACACACAGGTAAGAATATGGGAATACAATGAGAGAGAGACACACAGGTAAGAATATGGGAATACAATGAGAGAGAGACACACAGGTAAGAATATGGGAATACAATGAGAGGACACACAGGTAAGAATATGGGAATACAATGAGAGAGAGACACACAGGTAAGAATATGGGAATACAATGAAAGAGGACACACAGGTAAGAATATGGGAATACAATGAGAGAGAGACACACAGGTAAGAATATGGGAATACAATGAGAGAGAGGACACACAGGTAAGAATATGGGAATACAATGAGAGAGAGACACACAGGTAAGAATATGGGAATACAATGAAAGAGGACACACAGGTAAGAATATGGGAATACAATGAGAGAGAGACACACAGGTAAGAATATGGGAATACAATGAGAGAGAGGACACACAGGTAAGAATATGGGAATACAATGAGAGAGAGACACACAGGTAAGAATATGGGAATACAATGAAAGAGGACACACAGGTAAGAATATGGGAATACAATGAGAGAGAGACACACAGGTAAGAATATGGGAATACAATGAGAGAGAGGACACACAGGTAAGAATATGGAAATACAATGAGAGAGAGACACGCAGGTAAGAATATGGGAATACAATGAGAGAGACACACAGGTAAGAATATGGAAATACAATAAGAAAAAGACACACAGGTAAGAATATGGGAATACAATGAGAGAGAGACACGCAGGTAAGAATATGGGAATACAATGAGAGAGAGACACACAGGTAAGAATATGGGAATACAATGAGAGAGAGACACACAGGTAAGAATATGGAAATACAATGAGAAAGAGACACACAGGTAAGAATATGGGAATACAATGAGAGAGGACACACAGGTAAGAGATTGGCACAGTACTCACTCCACCATCTGGAAGGTTGCATACGTGCAGGTGGGTCCCAGCAGAGCACATCCCACCCTGCCCTCTTTCTGAAACACAAACACACAGGGGGAGGTGAAGGCTAGACACAGAGCGGGCACATGGAAGAGAACTACAGTGCCTATAGAAAGTCATCATACCTTTTTTTTTTCTTACAGCCTGAAATGAAAGTACATAAAATCCATCGTTTTCCAGCTTTATTTACACATTTTGCCTAGAATAACAGGGTTGGAAAAGTGATCAGTCCCCTTAGAAAAACATTATAAACTTGCTCAGGTATAACCAATCACCTTCCAGATCACACACAAAGCTAATTGGCCTCCACCTGACATCAATTGTAGTGGTTTTGATTATTTCACAATAAAATCAGCTGTTCCTTGAGGATTCCACTCGTAGTAGTGCATGGTAATGCAAAGAATTCACCATGGCTGGAAAGGTGCTTTCAAAAGGACTCCGGGATAAAGTTGTGGATAGGCACAAGTTAGGAGAAGGATATAAAAAGATTTCAAAGGCTTTAACTATCCCTCTGAGTACCGTTCAGAGTATTATTAAGAAGTGGAAGGCATATGGCACCACCCACACCTTGCCAAGATCGGGCCGTCCCTCCAAACTGGATGACCGAGCCAGGAAAAGATTGATCAGGGAAGCTACCAAGAGGCCAATGGCAACCTTGAAGGAGTTACAAGTCTTAATGGCAGAGATTGGGCAATCTGTGCATGTGACAACAATCTCACAAGCTTTACACAAAGCTGGCCTGTATGGCATGGTGGCAAGAAAGAAGCTTCTTCTGAAAAAGTGTCACACTGAGTCTCGTTTACGTTATGCGAAGAAACACATAGAAGATTCTGATGCCATGTGGCAAAAGGTTATATGATCAGATGAGACCAAGATTGAACTTTTTGGACTGAACTCCAAGTGCTATGTTTGGCGGAAACCAAACACAGCACACCACCCAAAACACACCATACCTACAGTGAAGCATGGTGGTGGCAGCATTATGTTGTGGGGGTGTTTCTCTTCAGCGGGCGCTGGGCAATTGGTCAGGATTGAAGGGAAAATGGATGCTGCCAAGTACACCCAAATTCTTGAGGAAAACCTGTGGCCCTCTGCTAGACAGCTGAAGATGGGCAGGTGGTTCACCTTCCAGCACGACAACGACCCAAAACACACCACCAAAAAAACAACGCAGTGGCTAAAGGACAGGAAGGTGAATGTCCTTGAGTGGCCTAGTAAGAGCCCTGACCTAAATCCAATAGAACATCTGTGGATGGACTTGAAGAGTGCAGTCCATCGCTGCTCACCATGGAATTTGACTGAACTGGAACAGTTCTGCAAGGAAGAATGGGCAAATATTGCCCAATCTAGGTGCGTAAAGCTGGTAGAGACATATCCAAACAGACTGATGGCTGTAATTAAAGCAAAAGGTGCCTCTACAAAGTATTACATCAGGGGACTGATCACTTTTCCAACCCTGTTATTCTAGTTTTTCTTTTTTAATTAATTATCAGAAATTGTGCCCTTTTTTTTCACTTGAATGTTGTAAGGCAAAATGTGTAAATAATGCTGGAAAAATATGGATTTTATGTACTTTCATTTCAGGCTGTAAGACAAAAAAAGTGACTATTTCAAAAGGGTATGATGACTTTCTATAGGCACTGTATGTACATGTCTGATTACTGCTCTTAATTATAAACATATATATAGGTAACTGCCGAAATAAATTAAACACTTGAGTAAATGAAGGGTTCTGGCAGCTCTGCTATGGTGTGGGAGGCATTTCCTTGGCATGGTTTAGGTCCACTCAACCCTTTAGAGTGCAAGGTAAACACAAATAAATACAAAGCCGTTCTGAGTGATCACCTTCATCCTATAGTAACGCATTTCTATCCTGATGGGAGTGGTCTCTTCCAGGATGACAATGCCCTCATCCACAGGGCACGAGTGGTCACTGAATGGTTTGAAGAGCATGAAAACTATGTAAACCATATGCCATGGCCGTCTCAGTCACCAGATCTCAAACCCACTGACATACTTATGGGAGATTCTGGAGCGGCGCCTGAGACAGCGTTTCCCATCAACAAAACAACAAATGATGGAATTTCTTGTGGAAGAATGGTGTTGCATCCCTCAAATAGAGTTCCAGACACTAGAATCTATGCCAAGGAGCACTGAAGCTGTTCTGGTGGCTCGTGGTGGCCCAACACCCTATTAAGACACTATGTTGGTGTTTCCTTTATTTTGGTAGTTACCTGTATATTCCAGACAAAAATACAACATTTTAAGTGACAGTAAGACAATGCTGAAAAGGCAGAGAAATTCAGATTACAGCACCATGGCACTCTTACTTTACTTGACCAATGTCAACAGCAATTTTGCAATGTCACACTGTTTTTCAAAATGGTACGTGGTTTCGTATTAGACAAAATGTGCTCACCATTAAGACTGGTTTAATATACAGTATATACAGTCAACTACACCCTTGATAAGGATTAGCAAAAAAGGCTGAATAAAATAAACAATACAAGTAATTATCTATATTGTATGCTCAAAAAATGAGAAAATTATATTATTTTATACTAATACAATTGTTCAGAGAATTATATTTTTAACAAGTAATATTTTTCCCTAAAAATGATATGTATCACAATTATTAATATTAACCTCTAATATATGCTTTTTAATAATCCAACAAAAATAAATCTGCATTAACATGTCATGTTCAATAGTGTTTTATGAGATTGGTGAACATATTGTGGGGGATCTTTTCCACCATTCCTCCATACAGAATATTTCCTATGGCCTGCACTTGTGTACTGCCCTCTTCAACGAAAACCACAAATTTAATATCGGGTCTAAAATGAGTCTAAAAGTCTTGAGAATGAGATGGGCATTGTAAAACAATGTTTTTTGTGGTCAGTTAACCATTTATTGGTTGATTTTGAGGTATGCTTGGGATCATTGTCTTGCTGAAAGTTTCTGGCAGAGGGAACCAGGTTTTTTGCCACAAATTTCTTGGTACTTGCTGGAGTTCATGATTCAATTGACCTTAACATGAGCCCCAGGATCCTTAGATACAAAACAACGCCACAACACCCATGTAAACAACCAATCCACAACGTGTATCCTGGTTGTGCCCAGCCAACACAAAACCTTTTTTTTGTTTTGTTTCAGATGTTTTCCTCCCAATTTGGTAGCCAATTAGACCCTCTATTTATTTACAATTTACCCTAATCCGCCGCTTGTCTCTACAAGGCAAGCTAATTCTCAGAGGGCAGCTAACTCCGCTTCCTTCAAGACAGAATTCACTCACCTATGTTCTGGAGACTCCCTTACGCGCTTCACGGCAGACCCGAGCCGGTTCACCCCCCTCCCCCTGGGGTGGACAGCCAAATGCTGCCCCCGATCAAAGCTGACGACCAGGGCCGGTCTGGTAGAGACGGGTTTCGAACCACATCCCTGACAGGCAGCACACACCATATTGGACCAACCAAAATACGGTGCATTAGCCCGCTATGCTATCCACCGCCCCCAACACAAGACCTTTTAACCAATGGACGCAGTCTTCAGCCTGTTGGGGTTCTGGTCTTGAATGATGGCGGTGGTGGAGGGGACAGTTGTTGGTGAGTTCTGTGTGTAGCTGTTGTTACTGGCTGGCCCTGGTCTATCAGTGGCCAGCTGAGAGAGCAGGATCTGTGAGCGGTCACCAGCTCGGGCAGCTGTACTCACAGTCAGCTTGTTCAGCATCTCCACACCTTCACAGGTGCTGCTCCCGCAGCCCTTCCGTCGGTACAGGTGAGTTTTGTACCCATCGAAACTGGCGGTCAAATTACGGCCCACGCCTGAAATCACAGAGAATGGGCAACTTTCTCAATTCAGCAAATAGCAACTGGAACATTATTCAGCAAAAAAATAAATATCCAACTGTAAAACAAAAACAGAACAGGTACACTCATATAATGTGTACATATATATGCCCCAGTTATCTTAACAAACTTCTTATAAATAATCATATATAGTAATGCTATATGGAGTAATGTTAATTTGGGCTCCCCTATGGAACAATCATGTGAATTTTACCACACATTTCCACATTAATTTCCAAGTAATTTATATGTGGTCGCATATGTATATAAAAATATATATATATAGATGTGTTTTTGAGACACGCCCGTGGAATTTATGTGATTTCCCCGTTAGTGGTTATTAATAAATACATTAAACCCAAATTAATTTGATTTATATTTAATTTGCATCACAACATATAATTAATCAGCTAATGTCATTTTTTTATCAGTACACTCATCGTTATTTGTACATCGTGTTTCTTTGAGCACTGTGCAACGCGTCTCACAAACTGAAGGCAAATCGGCCAGTGTTACCTGCTTCAACATTGAGTAGGGAGTCATAACGAATCGCGTCCTCCACTGCCCACCGCACATTTTCCAGACTCCAGGGAGAGACGCCGTCCTCCAGCAACACTACGTTGAGTAAATACTCGTCTTGCGGACCGGTGTTTACCAACAGACTTCGGCTCACAAACAGTATCAGGGAACAAGCGTACAACAGCCACCCATTGAAATTCATGTTTGAAAACTATTTTTCGAATTTGTCTACGAATCCATTCGATTGTTTCGTTTTGGGGGGTTTTCCCAACAGGTGTAAAAATGAACCCCGAAGCTTTTCGTGTATCGGCTATGAAGTTAAGACGTTGGCTTATATGCTTTCGTAGCTAAATGAGGTTAGGTATTGTGGTTTAATATGGAGTAATGTATATAAAAAACTACTCTAATTCATTATATTAAGATACTTTTATACTGGTTACTTGTTGGCCTAGCCTACTGAAGATACGCACAAATGTTCCGAATAAAAGCGCAGGTACTTAAAAGCACTTATCTTCGCAAAGCAATACCGTTCTATTCAATACCAAGTTATGATTTTTTGTCGACTTTTGGTCGCTTTTTACAAAAAATTAATCCATTAAACTATCTATTTTAAAGCGTACCATTTCAGTCCTTAGGGTTAAATTGGTCGTTCCAAACTTAAGAAAGGAAAGATACATGGGAATATACATTAATCATTTAAATTAATGTATCACACATGTAGCCACGTGCACGCTATTTAAACTGATAAACAAAAATAGTCCAAATGTATTTTTCTAATAACCGCACACTTAATTTGTTTTTATAGTTCCAGTCCGTGATTTAAAAAATAAAGTATCAGCAATACCCCGTAATGAAAATGTACAATAAAATCCTAGGAAGTTCAAAACAAAAAATCCGAATGAAGTTCCTCTGCTACATACACTGAGATACCAAAAAGAAAAGGTAGACGAAATATTTTGCAAAGAATGAACGCAGCGTGGTCAGTGCTCTGTTTGAGTAGAACTCATGCGATAGTATTAAGAACGAGAGCTAATTCACACATCTGCTTTGTTTCTTCCTGGCTTGCTATCCTTTCCTCTCGGCGCGTTAATGAACAACCGACACCAAGAGAGGGAGGGGGGCACCTTCTGACGTATCTTTCAAGGTCTACATAAACCAACACCAACACAATTTTGTGCATTAGTGTATAGTGTAAAAAAATACTGCTAAAGGACGTATACACACTACACTGTTCTTCTGGAGCTGCACTTTGTAGTTATAAATAATGACAATAATATAATGAAAATATTGCATTATGTGCTCTGACGCAGTGCGATTTACAGAGCATGTGTAGGTCCAAGTGCAAAGTACACGACAAAGTGCAGAACACAAATCTCAGAGTCCTTGATGAAAATTGGCACAACATTTCTCCTGTTGGCTTTCAAAAGTCTTAAATAGGGCCTAAACTCGCACAGTGTTTGACGTGTTCATAACATGTGGTAAAGAGTACTCAGGATCTTTACATCAAACTATATGTATATGTAAACTATATTTTGTGTTCCATTTGACCTGTCCTGACACCATTTGACAAAAAAGGGGATGGAGGTGCTTGGAGGTGGATGAAAAAGCACAGGTGGGATTGTACATGAGTGTTCAACCCTATTTAACTATCATGGCGTGAATGTGTAGCAGAAGAAAATTCTGAACTTTTCAGGTCAAATGATATGACGGCATTGATGGAGCATAGACTTAAGATTGTGGTTTCACATTTTGAGGGAGAATAAGGAAACATTTAGTATAGTGGGTACAAAAAATAGGGGATTAGGAGCAGCAATGGGATGAGTGGAGGCTCCGTGGACCCCAGCCTGGGTGGAGCCGTCACACACTCTCCATGGCCCACTGAGTCAAACCAGTCTGAGTCAAACCAGTCTGGAGACTACGGGTTCACGGCGTACCCGAGTGGCTCCCCGGGGCGGACAGCCAAATGCCACCCCCATTTTAAACTACTTTTGAATCCACGTTTGGAATGGAATTTGCCATTGAAAGCCTGTTCCATCACTGATACACCCTCCATTAAATCGGGAAGGTGCAAAGCAGGAAGGTGTAGACTACGCACTTCCCCTGAAATGCTAGCAGCCAGCTACTTCTTCTTTTTCACTCCACGGTCCACCATTGCACATTATATTTTACATTTTAAGCATTTAGCAGACACTCTTGTCCAGAGCGACTTACAAAATAGACATATTGTTGGTAGTTGCAACCTGTAACACAGGGAAGGAAAAGTTAGTAGATTGGGTTTTTTTGGACAGTCATCAACATAGATACATATTACAAAATGCAGTATTAAACAGGAAAGCAGTGATGATGACAATTAGTAAAATGTACAGAGTCGGTGGTAGTGGACTGAAGAAGTGGGCTTTGAGGAAGATGGCCAGTGATTCCGCGGTCCTGAAGGAGGACTGCACATCTCCGGCAGCTGGCACAGACAGACCGCAGGAGCCCCGATCAACCAGAGGGGTCGCTGTTGCATAATGAGGTGGAGATCGGGGTACCATACCAACTGAAACCCTCCCTCCCTGAGTCATTCTATGGCCAAATGTGCTTTTCCTCATGGGACTCCTGGCCACAGTCGGCAGTGGCACAGCTAGGATTTCAATCCGGGCCATGGGGGAGTGTTTTGATTGGACGCCATCCTTGATTCACAGCACACAATAGCTCAAACTATTATGGAATTTATGAAACCTCACTCCCCCTGTCAGCAATAAAGACTGTATGTTCACAGAGAGGGATGTGTGTGTGTGTGTGTGTGTGTGTGTGTGTGTGTGTGTGTGTGTGTGTGTGTGTGTGTGTGTGTGTGTGTGTGTGTGTGTGTGTGTGTGTGAGTAAGAGTGCCATTATTATTATTTTTTTATTCAATATTTTATTTAATTATTTCTTCCCACTGTATATTGCTTGCTGCTTAATTCATATTGTTCTGATGAGATATTCTGTATTCTTCTTCTCTGTTATATGTATATGCATGAATGTGTGTTGCCAGGCTAACAAACTGAAAACCGAAATTAAAAAATGTCAAATTGAAAGAGAGTGACTGCGGGATATTGAGATAGAGAGGGGGGCAGGTAGGGGTGGGATGAAATCTTGTGAGGTAAGAAACAGGCAGACAGACACACAGCAACAGACACATAGACACGGCTACCAAGGGCCCGACATGAACGTGTACACTGAAAGTGCGAGACGCAAACAGACCCAGTAATACAGCAGGCTGGGAAGAAGGGGGGAGGGGGAGAGGGAGGGGCAACAGCCAGGAGAAGAGCAAAGGTTGCCGGGGCTGTAAAAATGAATGCCTGTGTGCTGCTGATAAATTTCCCTGTTATAAAAGACGCCAGATTGTGTACCAGCTCCAATAAAAGTGTTTGTCTTAGCCCCTCGTTTACACTTGCGAAGGACCAATCACTGAGGGAGATGGATTACCACGGAAACTGCCCCACTGACTCATTCAAGCAGTACTTCTAGCACCCCCCTTCCCCCAACCAACCATCCATTCTCTATTTCAGTACAGTCTCTGTTAGTGTGTTTCTTCCTTCACCTTAATCAGACAGTGTCTCTCTATTTTTCTCATCTCTCTGTTCACCTTCTGCTCTTTTTACAGCTGCCCTCGTTTCTCACTTTATCCAACATCTTCCTCTTGCCCCGTTCTCCCGGTCTCTCCTCATCATCCTCAACACTCAACTTATTTCCCCCTCACAGCCTCTCGCCTTTCCCATTTATTTTTATTTTTGGCTTTATCGTTAAAAAAACTGCCATCATCGCCCATCATTGAATGTAATGTAAAGTTCAATGAATTAAAGGCTAAATTGATGAATTATTACGTTTTTATTAATGCATAGCACTGTAAAATGTCCCAACTAAACTGAGGCACACAACTCATTACACCTGTGGTTCAAGGTTGTTCATTGGTCTGTTCTTTATTAGCTCAGTATTAAGATAAAGACAGAAAGTCATATACACGTTAATGAGTTTTGGTGGAACTGCATGTCTTTTTTTTTTTTGCCTGAACTGACATCTGGGAGAACAAAGCTCCCGGCCATAAACTCTTTATGAATATATGTATGTACTTGCGTTCACATATCGCACGTAGCGTGGTGGGGACATGCTATCTTTGACTAATATGAGTGTGTGGGTTATCTGAGTCTTATATTATTTTTTCTGCATGGAAAAGCTGAAAAGGTTCATTGTGCCTTAATCTGTTCGGAGATGACGGTGCCATTAGAAGACTAGAACACACTTCCACATGGCAGCTCCCTGTTTTAAGCACCGCGATATCTCTATACATTCAGATGTATTATATTGAGTACTGTCTGTAAAGATACAAGACCCTAGTGAGCCTTTAAGCGGTTTCTTTTCACGTTACTACTGTACACTGAAAATGTCCGATAGACTTAAAGCAGGCGTCTCCAATCGTACCCGAGAAGGGCCAATGTGGGCGCAGGTTTCTGTTCACGGTCGTGATTGCAGACCCTGAATAGTTGATTAGTTGAATCAGGTGTTTTAGTGCTAGGTTAGAACAGAAACCTGCACCCACATCTGCCCTTCTCGGTACGATTGGAGACCCCTGCTTTAAGTCTATCGGACATTTTCAGTTTAGTAACGTGAAAAGAAACCGCTGTCATTTCAGAAACTCAATAGTGCCCTGAATAACAAAATGACATTTTCCAGCTAGTGTAACTGTTGAGTCTTTACTGTAACTGTGTTGAATCTCTACTGTAACTGTGTTGAATCTCCACTGTAACTGTGTTGAATCTCTACTGTAACTGTGTTGAATCTCCACTGTAACTGTGTTGAATGTTGAATCTCTACTGTAACTGTGTTGAATCTCAGGGCAACCTATTTTCTGTTTATGATTGAATGTATCAGTTTGAACAAAAGTGTGTTTTCTACCTGTGAAGTGTGTCTGGTGTATTTCACCTTTTACAAGCAAAACTGAACTTGCGCACACATGATTAAACACAAATCCAATTCCTGGCCATTTCAGCACTGTAATCTTTCACTCTAAAGTGAGAATTTGATACTATTATCAGCTGAATTTGTTGTTGAACGTGCAGCACGTCCTGATTCCTCTATTGATGTAGACATATTACACTCAGACAGCCCCTATATTATCTACTCTAGCTGTAACTTCATAAACCACATTCAGTTGAATACTGTTTAATTTATGTATCTTCAGAAGGCATTGAGTTTATTACAGTTTAATATGCAGAAGATATAGCAAGTATCCCTTACATTTACTGAAAATAATTTTCTTTTAGAACATAATGAATAAATAATGAAGAGAACGGGCTCGTCATGTCCTAATCTAAAGAGTATCTAGTACTGCATCTAGCCTGGACTTGAATAGCCCAAGTGTTTCTGCCAATAGCCCAAGTGTATCTGCCAAGTTTTGAAAAGTTTAAAAAAAAAAGCCATACTTTGGTTCTGTAAAACTTCATAAACCCTTTGCAAAATGAAACAGTCTGCTAACAGTCATTGAAACACCAAGCTAAATGTATTTTCATCAAAATAATTCCCCTGTCATGATAATTCCCCATCAATTATTTCCAATAATTTAACAGAGGTACAGTACAAAAATGCATAATACTGAAACACTAAGAAAATATTTTGATTTATATTTTTGTCCGGTATATGACAATACGTGTTACACACAAGTGTACATACTATTATGTGCATATACAGGTAACTGTCAAAATAAAGGAACCAGCAAAATAAAGTGTCTTATTAGGGTGTTGGGCCACCCCAAGCCACCAGAACAGCTTCAATGTGCTTTGGCATAGATTCTAGTGTCTGGAACTGTATTAGAGGGACACCATTCATCCACACAGGGGTTGAATGGACCTAAGCCATGCCAGAACGCTTCACCATGGGAAACAAGCACTCGGGCCCGTAGGTTTCTTTTGGCGTGCACCACACACACACTCGTCCACTTGTTGAGAACAGGATGAAGGATGACTCATCTGACCATATGACTTTTTCTACTGCTTAGTGGACCACTGCCTGTGTTCTTTGTACCACTTGCAACCATGCATTATTAGGTGTAATAAGGGGTTTATGCATTACAACTTGACCATAGTATCCCTCTCTGTGAAGATCTCAGACTTCTCAGAAGACTGTTCTTAATGAAACTGCCTGCTCAAGCCCTATATTGATACTTGTAGTCAACTGATTCAGAGTTGCTTGGCAGTTTTGATCTCTAACCAATGCATGGACATCATGCGTGTTCGACCACAGTTGCCCCAAGTTGATGATGTCTTTCCCTCATATTTCCATGCCAACATCACCTTAGCCACTGTTCCTCATGAAGCGTTAACAAGCAGTTGAGCAGTCTTCGTCACTGAAGATCTTGCCAAATCACCCCTCTTTCGAAGTCACTGAGATCTCTTCTTCTAGCCATGGTAGCCAAAATAGATAAGTGTTTCCTTTTTTTTTTTTACAGTTACCTGTATGTACACATTTACAATAATGTATTTTCCTTTCGTTTCTGTATTTACAGGAACATGACTCACTAGTCCTCTTTGTTTGTATTCGTCTTCCTTCATTAATCATTTTATTGCACTGTTGTTAGTTCCTGATTCCTCTCAAAAAAATGAATGTGCATTCCAGGGGAGCACAATATGATTTCCATGATATTCAAGGACAAATTCATTACCATGCACAATTTTCTCACAAATTTTACTCACCAAGTAATTAATAACTGGACAAGCATGGAAAAGCATAGAAATCCACCTTTCTATATTAATATACTGGTCCCTCATCAGACCAATGTCATTGTTATTGTGTAGTGAATATGTTTGCATCTTTGAATGTATTGTAGAGAACTGTGTGTATCTCTGGAAGCACACATGTGACTGTGTGTGTGTGTGTGTGTGTGTGTGTGTGTGTGTGTGTGTGTGTGTGTGTGTGTGTGTGTGTGTGTGTGTGTGTGTGTGTGTGTGTGTGTGACTGTGTGTGTACCTTTCTTCACAATTAATGTTTGGGTTGACAATTGCAGGATGGCAAAAAGTGATATGTCTCCATTTTGCAAAGCAGAGGGAGAATTGGCATCGCTGGGAGAATTTGATGAAGGAACATCGAAAAATACAGAGAACATAAAAGAGAACATCTTCCAGCTTCGGCATTACACCCGTCTCTCTCCTGTGTGCTGAAGGACAAAATGTCTGAACGTCCTTATAAGACTTATAAGACACCACTAACTCTGCTATGTGTTTCTCTCCTGATCCGTCTTATCTTTGGCCACATGGCATGAGCATTTATCTATTAGGACTCTCGTTATAAATAGCAGGTTTAAAGTACAGACTTAATAGCTGCCCTAGATGGAATCAACCCCACTGAAATGACTGACCCATCCTGTGTGTGTGTTTATTGCCGTTATTAAGGTGCAGTGGTGCGGTGCTTCGGGTCTGAAGAAAATGCCAGCAGTGTGCGATTAGTCTGGGGAGGACCTGATTGGCTGGTGGGGCCTAATTATCAGCCTTTCTGTGTTTGTGTCCTTGATGGAACACTGTTTGATTTACACCATGTGTCTGACGACAGCTGTATAAGATACCGCAAACATTAAGGACAATGTGCTCACCTTTTCAGGTGGTCTTGCAGATTTGCAAGTCTTATGCAGCTGCCAAGGATTATCCATCTTGTAAGTCACTCTGGATAAGAGCGTCTGCTAAATGTCAAAATGTAAATGTAGATTTCCTTGACCGAACGCTCTTTTCCCTCCTGGGAGCATAGGATACCAAGCATGAGATAATCTTGTTGAGGGCAATAAATGTCCCCCAATCGTTATTCACTTAATAGTAGACCCTAAAACCATTAATTCACAATCTGACAAGCTGCATAATTAATTACTCTATATTATACCTCCACAGCCCAAAGTTCACCTGATCTCTGCTGGGTTTCAGACGTCGGTATTGTCCAGGTTATCGTGGGAGGCTGCTTTATCTTCAATTAATGAAATAACGCTTTTTTTGGCATAGCTAATAGTGTCACTGAGCATTGGACTCGACTCACTCAGTTACATTGAGGGCTTCCTTAGATTTTTCTGTACGTGAAGAAGGAAGTCACGTTGTAGATTAGTCTTGGGCAGTTCAGTGCAGGCCACGTTTTCCTAAGGAGTGTTGAACCCTGGGACATCCATGGCTTGTGCTTCTAAGTTGTGTAGGTAGGTGGTGGGGAGCTAAGGATCTCTGCAGTAGATAGAATTCCAGGCAGCATGTAAGTCGTTACAATCCAGCTGACCCTTCAAGCCTTCACACGAGGCTGTGTGTGTGTTTCGTATTGTATATTTTGAACCGGGTTTTGCTGGAGGAAATCATTTCAGATAACTTTCTCCTGGTCATTCAGTGACAGTTCTCACAAAAGTATTGAGTATAAAACAAAGGAGGTTATATTAATGTTATATAATGCCTTTGTCAGACCGCACTTAGAATACTGTGTGCAGTTCTGGGCACCGCACTACAAGAAAGATATAGAAGCTCTTGAAAAAGTCCAAAGAAGGGCAACTAAACTGATACCTGGTATGAAAGATAAAAGTTATGATGATAGACTTAAGGCACTGAATCTATTTAAACTTAGCAAACGGAGACTTAGAGGGGATTTGATTGAGGTTTTTAAATTCCTAAAGGGGATTAACAAAGTAAAATACCAAAGATTTTTTAAGATAAGTGGGGTCAGCAGAACAAGAGGCCACAGGTGGAAATTAGTTAAAGGCAAATTCTGCACAGATATTAGGAAGTTTTTCTTTACACAGAGAGTTGTCAATGCCTGGAACAGCTTGCCAGGTCAGGTAGTAGAGGCAGAAACGCTTGGGCTATTCAAGTCCAGGCTAGATGTAGTACTAGATACTCTTTAGATTAGGACATGATGAGCCTAGATGGGCTGAATGGCCCGTTCTCATCATTATGTATTCTTATGTTCTTATGTTCTTAAATCACCCATGTCTTCCAGCCGAAACGATTATATCATATTACGTACATTGTTTTCTAGTATCCCCCCAAGGAACTCTATTTTGAGACAAAGTAGATCGTAAAGGCGGCAGTGTAGTGTAACAGTTAGGGTACTGGACTTGTAACTCAGAGGTTGCTGGTTCAATTCCCAGGTGGAGCACTGCTGCTGTACCCTTGAGCAAGGTACCTAACCTGAATTGCTTCAGTAAAATATCCAGCTGTATAAATGGATTGTATGTAAATAAATGTAAACTATGTAAGTCGCTCTGGATAAGGGCGTCTGCTAAATGCCTAAAATGTAAATGTAAATGTAAAGGTCAGAGATGTATCTAGATATAATTATGTGAACATTGGCCTTTTAGGGTGCACTCCAGGGCCAAAATTCCTTGGTCTGCACACAGAACGCAACCTGCAAGAATCAGGTCCTCTATACACTGACTGTGCTATGGCGTGTTGTGCCATTTCAGATTGCAGAACACGGTAGTCGCAATGTACTTCTCTCCTTCCCTCAGTCGAGGATCAATATTGTACTTGTCAGTATTGCCACCTAGTGGACAAACAATAAAAAAAACATGGACATTTACTGCTAACATATTATTTGTGTCTCCGTTCCAGTGGTCTGGATCACATTTATCACAACTCCGTCCACGTCATTCGACATATATATCAATTATTTGAATTATGTGTTACCAATATATTTAAGACTGATGTTATTCGTTGTTTATAGAGGTAGATGGCGTGAGTCCGAAGTGTGTAAAAACAGTAAACACCCCCTTGCACACCCACCAGCACTCTGCGTTTTAATTGGCTGTGTAGAACTGCACTGTACTACAAAATACGACTGTAACGAAATTATAGAACTGTGGGTTATAAGACGCAAGCGACACGAAAATATCGAATGAGCAACGTTTATAAAGTATCGAAATGTCGTCTCATTGCCTAAAACTATCATTTATTTTTTAGGATATAAGGTTTCTCATTTGTTTTGTTTTAGAAATACCAACGAAAGGACTCCTTGGATATATTTTGGTCAACTACATTGGTTAGCTATATTGTATAGGTTCAGACATAAATTGTTATTATTTCATTGAATTGTATACCTTTCGAATCGCTATACCTTTTGTGGCAATGGATGAAACAAACGTTAGTTGTCTTACCCCGAGGAATGTCTTGTGTTTATTCGACGTGGACGGCACCCTGACACCTGCTAGAGAAGTAAGTAAAAGTGGCTCCTTCGAGGTGGTTTCACCATAACACAAATGTTTGCTCTGTACCCATATAACCTACGCATTAATTTAATAATTTTTTGTATCGTGGTAGTTTCAAGTACAGTTGGATTTGCGATTATCTTAATTAAACATGTGCCTAACATAACAACATCGTTACTATGTTGTGCGCTGTCGTGTTATATTTCGGTCATTGTTACGGTTAGGCTAAGGCAAGAAGAAACGCATTTTATCTGTTGAAGTTTAACATTGTGACGGGACATATCACCAGCGTTTTCCTTTAAATGTGGCGCTAGTTGGTCATTTTAGAGACTGTACACAAAACGTGGTGGTTTTGACTTGCGCCTCTGTCCACATAGGCGTGGTGTTGTGTGTCCTTGGGCGCTAACGTGCTCAGGACCACATCTTCCGTTTGTCTACCCCGGTCACAACACGGCACCCTCGCCTCAGTAACGTTCAGTTCATACAGCTAGGTCAGCCCTCAATGTCAGAGCTGTTATAGCGTGCTTTGCGAAATAAATAGCCCCTTGATCCGTTTCGTTATTATGCATACAATGAAACACGTGACGGCGAAGTTTATATTCAGTATTATATTACGATATTGGTCTTATCTTGCACACCTTGCCTAGATGAGTTTCAATTCCTCTCAGAAACACATGGCAGTTCACAGCATATTCCTGCATGTTAGGTAATCGGATCATTGTCAGCGTAAAATGTGTCGTAGCCTAGTTGGTTTTATTTATAATACAGTAGGCTATAGGGAGGTTAATGTTAGACCACTGTCAATACACAAGTCCAAAGTTTATGTAACCTGTATAAGCATCTTTGTATGAAGAAAACATAATTATCATGAAAGATATCCATATAACCTGAATGGTCAGCACTGCATCCTTCACGTATTCACAGCGAAGTGAATACGTGAAGGATCTTTTGATGCACTGTTAAAATCTCACGTTTTGTTCGTCAACAATAATTCCGACAACCTTTTTCTTATTCACGATAAAGCCTGCAGACAATGCTTACTTGTGCTGCCATTGAATGGCTAGAATCGCCCCCCATCGGAAACACGCAGTTTATTCGATTATTCTAGTCCCACTGTTTATTGAAGAACACATGTATCGCAAAGATAAGCGCTCCGAATCTAACATATAACGTCTAACATGTATTATAATAATGCGTGCCTATGCGCACGTCTCAAAGTTAAAATTATCCCTCTGGCGCTCATTCATATTGACATTTTTGTCATCGTATTAGGTTAAATGAACTAGCAATCTGTATACTGGTATCTTTCTGGAAATTTCTACTACTTGAGGCTAAATGAGGTGGTGAATTCTAACGTACCTAGACCCGTTTTTAAAGGGCTTTGCGTTAAACCGTGCACGTGTTTTTTTAATATATATATGCACACAAACAATTCAGGTGTTAATACTATGCAACATCACGAAATAAGGTTTTTTTTTGTTCGTTTTTTTCTTTCAATAGGCAAAATTAAGCATTTTGTCGATGAGCTGCTGACCTAAGTACACCAGTCGATGGTGTTATTTATCCCCGTTTGCTCAGCCCCCTGGCTGCCAAACCCCTCCCATCGCAGGGCCAGTCAGCCTATCAGAGTCCTCCCACAGTCTGGCCCCACATTCCCTCGATGTCCTTATTTAACCCAATTTGGAAAGCCCTGTCGTGTTTGTTAGCCTGTTCCATTGCCGTAACATCCTCTGTCATTTCGGGAAAGCACAGACCAGCAGTGTCCTCCGTGGCTCAGTAAGTAGAGCGTGGTGCTGACAATGCTTAGGTTGTGGGTTCGCTTCCCCATTGGGGCCACATATACTGACAAATGCATGCATTCCTTACTGGAAGTTGCTTTGGATAAAAGCACCTGCTAAATCGCATACAGTACCAGTCAAAAGTTTGAGTACACCTTACATCTGTATGGCTAACCGGGCACTCCTTCATTCTTCAGCAAGATAATGACCCAAAACACACCTTGAAGTTCTGCAAGAACTGTCTGGTGAAGGAGATACGTGAAGGACAACTCAAACTAAGGACCTGGCCTGCCCAGTGTCCAGACCTCAATCCCATAGAACTTGCATGGGACGAACTGGACAGAAGAGTCAAAGCAAAGCAACCCACAAGTGTCTCTGGGAATTGCTGCAGGAGAGCTGAGAAGACATGTCTGGTGATTTCCTACTGAAACTTATTAACCAAATGGCCCATGTTTATGAGGCTGTTATCATGGCAAAGGGAGGCTATATTGAGGAATCCAAGATTCAATTTTCAATTACATTTTCTTGAACATTGCTTTGATGTTCCTTTTGTTTATTGTTACATGTGTTTTTTGTCGTTTTAAAGTATTTACAGAAACGTATATGGTGTAAAACATGAGGTAAACCTAGTTTTCAGCAGGTGTGCTCAGAATTTTGACTGGTACTGTATATATTCTCAGGAACATGTGCTATTGAAAAGTTGCTGCTTTTTTCCCACTCTGCAGTCCAGCCAGTTCAGCTGCGCAGTTGTGGCTCTGGGGGACAGCACTGCATGCTGTTCCACCGGTTCGACCAGAGGCATCGCCTGCATGCTGAGGTGGGGGGAAGCCCTGCCTCCCTGCCTGGGTGACCATTGTACCTCATTGCCCCGTGAGACTCCCAGCTACAGTCCGCATTGGGAGGCCTCTTCTCAGTGCATTCCATTCCCCGTTTGTCTCCCAATTTGGTTGCCAATTATGCCCTGTCTCTATCTAAATTCACCATCCCCCCCCCCCCCCCACAAGTCCGCCGCCCGTCCGCCGGGTAACAAGACAATTTTTCCAGGCCGGTAGATCCGCCTCCTCCAGGACGGAACCCGACCATGGACGCCCTTCTGCTCCTTGGCGAGCTTGTGTTGGCTCACCATCCCCCCTCTCCCTGTCACTTCCTGTATTTTCAAATGCCGCCCCCGATCGTGGCTAACGGCCTGGGGAGGTCTGGCAGAGACGGGTTTCCAACTGCGTTCCTGATAGGCAGCCACACTCGTATCGGACCAGCCAAGATACAGTGCATTAGCCCACTATGCTATCCCCCGCCCTATTCTTTAAAAAAATATATTATTTTAAAAAACCTCTCAAAAATAAAGGTACAGTTAGGGTACACGTTTGTTCCTCAGGGTGCAAATGTGCTCATTGTACCTTCAAAGGCACACATAAGATCCTTCCTTCCTGATACGGGTTTTGTACCTTTTCTCAGGGAAAAAGATACAAATTGAGGAAAAGTACAGATATGAACCAGGGTAGGTTAATTCATCTTTAGTCACACTGGCAGCCATATTGGAATAAAAAGGAGCCTTGTACTGCAAGCAGCATTCTTTTTCAATTGCAATTATGCAATTAAGGGTGCAATTATGTTCTTCTGACTAAAGGTACAATTCAGTACAAGGGGTACTGCCACAGTGAAAAGCATTTTTCTTCAATAGGTACATTTTCTGAGGGTGTTTACAGCTTATATACTGTTTGCACCTGAATGACGTGTAAAATCAATTATCCTATAAATCTGAAATGGACGCATGAGTATGAGTGGGTTTCGCATTTATGTCACGAGAGTAAGACGGTCTCTGTCTGTCTGTCTGTCCACCCTATAGAAGATTGACCCGCAGCTGGACGTGTTCTTTCAGTCCCTGCGGAGGAAGGTGAAGATCGGAGTGGTGGGGGGCTCCGACTACTCAAAGATTGATGAGCAGCTGGGGAACGGAGATGAAGGTCTGTGTTAATCATCATCATCATCATCATCATCATGATCGGTCTCACTTCTTGTTCCAGCCCTGCGTGACATCTCCACTGACCCCTCCGCCCCTCATCTTCGTACAGTCACATCCTGTAACAATCTTTTTCAATTTGAATAACCAGCTATAACCAGTTATTCAAAGTTAAACTGACTTTGTTGTCCTTAGGCTATACTGTTACAAGCTCAGATAACACGCTAGAAGCTGCCAGGATAAGGTGTACAATAGGGGTGTAACGGTACTCAAAAATCACGGTTCGGTACGTCCTCAGTTTTGAAGCCACGGTTCGGTACGTTTTCAATACAGCGGGGGGGAAATAAATGCAAAACAAAAAAATGCTTTTCATTTATTATGGAATTTGTAAACAGGCTAATTGGCCTTTACTGAGCAAAGTACTGAAATGCGGACGAGAGGGAACTTCGTAGCGGGGCTCAATCACTTTCAACATGTTTAAAACCTGTGTTTTCCACAACGGAGTATGGTTGCAGATCCATTTTTTACATATACATTTTAAGCATTTAGCAGACGCTCTTATCCAGAGCGACTTACAAGATGTGCATTAATACATGGTAGGAACAATCATAGCGCACGAGATCTTTGCAGTAATACAGCAATAGGCATCATTGCAGGCATCTGCGTATCATAGCTGTAACACCGGGAAGGAAAAGGTTAGTGTAAATAATAATAATAATAATTATTATTTTTTATTTTATTTTTTTGGAGTATAGATCCACGGCTATAAAAACACCTACGGCGTTTGTTATTGCTTTGGCCCGGCCTGAATTATCAGCGAGAGGCTGCTTAAATGCCATGGGGAGCTGGAGTTTTGAATGAAGTTCCGCACACACAAAAAGTTCCGCACATGCGTTAGTGGTTAAAGAAAGATTGCATTAGTTCGGTTCACAGCGCGTACCGAAAGTCCTGTACCGAACGGTTCGGTACGAATACGTGTACCGCTAAACCCCTAGTGTGCAAGCACTACGCTTGGAGCGTTGTACAGACGCACAGCTAGGTGGGGATTGGTTGGCGTCCTGCTTTGATCTGCACCTATCAGGGGTACAGTGTCAGATGATGCAGTGCACAGCTGAGGATTATCCCTGTGTAGAAACGTAGTAAGCAGTCATGTTCGATTCCACAGCTGCAAACCGACTCCTATATTCAGTGCAAGAGAGCCCCATACCCTGAACAGGGCACAAGCACACGAGACTCATTAATACTGTAACAGAAACTCATTTTACAATTGACATTTTAAGCATTTAGCAGACGCTCTTATCCAGAGCGACTTACATTTAAACATGGCGAGAATAATCACAGCTAGAGCAAGAGCCCAGTACAGCAACAATACAACATACGTATATAATATATATAAGGTCGAGAAGAACAGGAAATGTTATTTTTGGTGTGGCACAGTGAGTGTGCCATGCTCTGTTAATCAGAGATGGGCAAAGATACATCAAAATGTATCTTGTTACAAAATACAAAATACCCCTCAAATAAATGTATCAGATCAAAATACCAATTACTGGTGCCAGAAAATGTATCAGATAAAATACATGTATTTTGTATTTTCAAAATACAGGATTGGCTATCGTAGGCCAACATATGAATAGGTGGCTGCCTTTCTCTAGGAATATGAGCAAAAAGCCAAAATCACATAGGCTATCGCCGTCTTTAGCATCTCCTAATTAGTTTGCCCACATTACTCCCTCCATTTTGGTTGTTTGGGCTATTGACAACCAATTTCTTATCTTTGATGCTATTTGTATATAAAAGAAAAATACTGAAAATAGTACAGTACAAACTTACAAACAAATCAGCATGAATTGTACATGCTAGCTAGTGTTTCTGGAGTCACAAAGTTGCATTTTGAGAAATCGTCTTTTCTAGCTTTTCACGTCACGTAGAATACTGTGAGTAGGCTTGTGTGAAAACAAGCGCCGAATTCTCAATAGCTGCCTGCGACCAGATATATGCATGCATCCATGTGTGCATGCATTCACTTGGATGCCTTGTCTAACCGACAGAGAGCGGATCTAAAAATCACTGTGTGAGTGTGTCTAAGTGTACTGTTTTTTTTTGTTGTCCTTTGAATCATGGATAAAGTATTTTGAGTATTTTAAAAATACAAAATTACTCCACCCTGAAGTATCTTGTTACAAATTACATTTGAATTTTTTCAGCCCTGTCAAATACAAATGACAAAATACTAAAAAGTAATTGAAATACGTATTTCAAATACAAGTAACAGAAATACTGCTCATCTCTGCTGTTAATGCACGTTTGTACCTTTCACTCCTGTAGTGTATCTCATGTTCCACCGGACAGGTTGTGGCACAGTGCCCTGTTCGTGTTGGGAACACTGCGCCATGTGGATCATACGGAGGCCAAAGATTTAGAACAATCAGGTGGTGGCAGTAGTCATTTGAGAAATAATCCCTCAGTGCATTTCCACCGCATGTGTTTGGCTTGTTTCGTCTAGTGACTCTTTTCCATTTACTGCTGAAGGTGACATTGTTTCCCTCCCCTGCTCTTTCTGTGTAGTGGTGCACAAGTTTGACTATGTGTTTGCGGAAAATGGCACTGTGCAGTACAAGGATGGAAAGCTCATCTCCAAACAGGTGAGAAGAACTTAGGAACGGAAATGGGAAAATGAGGGGGGTGGTAGCAGAGGAAGTCGTTTGTGGTCTGGCTTTTTCCCCTGTTTTCCTGCCAATTTGGTGATTTTTGTGGGCAATTATACATTTATTTTCTTCAATTCACCCTCCCCCCACGAGCCTGCCCTGCCCGCAACTACGGGACCAGCCACTACCCCGGGGGCCGGCAATGAACCTCTTCCTTCGAGACAGATCTCACATATTCATTTTACCCACAGGGAAGCTTTTTGTGCTCACGGCTAGCCTGTGCCAATTTTCCTTCCCCAGGATTATTGGCGGATAGCCACTCGCCACCCCCGAATGGGGCTCCCAGCCAGAGCCGGGCTGGCGCAGCCAGGGAACCAAACCCTGGCCGCAGTGGGCAGCCTGGCGAGTGCCTTTACCGGTTGCGCCACCGGGGGCCTGGTCTGCCATTTTTAAGTTACAATTCGAACATCAGTATTCAGTATAGTTTAGGATTAGTATACATTTAAAATGTAGGCAGATTCAGCTTTTTGTCAACAAAACCATTGTTTATTGAGTACAGTTTTGGGGTCTGGCTGTTGTCTCATTTTATCATTGTTTTACAGTCATGGCTGTGATGGCGTTTGAATTTGGATTTCTTAGTTCCTGCTGTTTCCTCCTGTTTCTAGGCCATTCAGAACCAGCTGGGGGAGGAGCTGCTACAGGACCTCATTAACTTCTGCCTGAGGTACATGGGACTCATCAAACTGCCCAAGAAAAGGTGAGGCCTAGCCATGGGTCTGCTCCAACACCCCCATAAAGAGAGCTTCGCCCGGAGGGTGTGGGTTACTGAAACACAGAGCCTCCTGCTAACAGTACAGTTGATTCTAGCAATCCTTGTTAAACTGTTACATCAAAGAACCAACCAGAAAATCAAAACATCAAACAACAATCAAAGGGGGGAGGGTGAGCTGGCACGAGTTTGTCGAGGAGTGGAAGGGCGTCCCTGTAAAAGAGTAGCTGGGCAGGTTCCGTCTCGAAGGAGGCAGATCTGCCGGCCTCGGGAAATTGGCTCGAACTGGAGAACAGGCGGCGGACTCGTGGGGGAGGGTGATTTGAAATAAATAGACTATAATTGGCAACCAAATTGGGAGAAAAACAGGAAGAATTAAAAACATTATTATTATTTTTGTAAGTAATTCCGGCTGAATGCATCTGAGGCAGGTTCTCTCTGTGGGTTCCATCGCTCTCTTTGTTCCCCTTAGGGGCACCTTTATCGAATTCCGGAACGGAATGCTCAACATCTCCCCCATCGGCCGGAGCTGCACACTGGAGGAGAGGATCGAGTTCTCCGAAATTGACAAGGTATCAGCAAGGTGTATGATGCTGTTGCGCTCAGATACACAAGGTATCAGCAAGGTGTACGATGTTGTTGCGCTCAGACACACAGATGTGGGTGAGTCAAAGACTCGCCAGTGGATGGGGCGGCAGATAGCGTAGCGGTCTAACCCACCGTATCTTGGCTGGTCTGATACAGTGTGCGCTGCCTCTCAGGGACGTGTTTCGAAACCGGTCTCTACCAGACCGGCCCTGGTAGTCAGCCCCGATCGGGGGCGGCATTTGGCTGTCCGTCCCAGGGGGAGGGGGGAAGGTGAGCCGGCTTGAGCTCACCGTGAAGCACGTAAGGGAGTCTCCAGAACGTGGGTGGGTGAATTTCGTCTCGAAGGAAGCGGCGTTCGCTGCCCTCGGAGAACTAGCTTGCCTCGTAGAGACGAGCGGCGGACTCGTGTGCGGAGGGTAAATCTAAATAAATAGAGGGTGTAATTGGCTACCAAGTTGGGAGAAAAACTGGAAAAAATCTGAAACAGATTTGAAAGAAGAAACCCAGCAGTGGGGCTGCGTTGCTGACTGCTGGACCGTGTCTCCCCCTCAGAGAGAGAAGATCCGGGAGAAGTTTGTGGCCGCGCTGCAGAAAGAGTTTGCTGGGAAGGGCCTTCGATTCACCAAGGGTGAGTTCAGGAGGGCAGGGAAGTGTGACACAGAAAAGCTATTATATTAGTGTGCAATAAGAAAGTGTCGGTTAATAAATATTCATGTTAACCCGATGCATTCCATGGAGTTCATTCACATTCATTCTCTGACTTTCCCACGTGTGTTTAACCATGAACTTTTGTGCGTGTGTGTGCGTGCGTACGTGCATGTAATGTACCTGCCTCTGTGTATGTACATCATCTACTCCAAAGTTTCACTGATAATAATATAGGCCATTTAGCAGACACTTTTATCCAAAGTGACTCACAGTAGTGAATGCATATATATTTTAATTTTTTTGTATATATGGCCCCAATGGGAATCGAACACACAACCTAAGCATTGTCAGCGCCATGCTCTACCTACTGAGCCATGCACAACCACAAACAACTGATCTATCAGTGTTGAGTGGAATTGTTATCCGTGCCATCTGGGAGTCTGCACTTCCTGTGTCTGTGGCTGTGTGTTTGAAATGTTTTTCCCGATTGTGAGAGAAGCAACTGCCTAATGAGCTGTGATCTTCAGCCAATGATCTGTGACAGAGCAAGGAGTTCAGCACCACAAGTAGTCCCAAGCCCAAAAGGCGTACTGATTTATCCCCAATCCCATGTCTCACCCAGTGGGGATTAGACTACGGTCTATGGTAATGATTCTAAACTGCTGTGTGGCCCTTTTGAGGGAGGGAAATTGACTTTTTGATAGATGTGTTTGGAGTGTTATAATTTGGTTCATCAAAGTCGTTTGAGGTTAATTATTTCAGCAAAACACAAATCTGGGGGCTCTGGGTGGTGCAACAGGTAAAGGCGGTGGTTCTGCATCTTTGTCACCGACGGTCCAGGGTTGTGGCGGTGAACTCGCAGTACGTGGGGGAGGGGCTGTTGAATTAGAAGAGGGTACAATTGGCCAGAACAAATGGGGGGAAAACCTGAAAAAAACACAGTTCAACTCCAGAGGAATACCTTTAGAGGCTGAGGGCAATGACAACAAACTGCACCTTATTTTCATATTCAGCAATTTAGCCTCAGCGTGTACTGTACTGTATATATTTGGAGGCCATGTCCAAGATACAAACAAGTTATTCCTCATATCACGAGTCAAAGAGACGTCCCGTGTTTGTCCACACTCGTATTTCACTCTGAGCTAAATTTAAATGACTGGGCAGAAGGAGTAACTTCTGAGGAACATTGTAACCTCTGTGTGTGTGTGCTGTTTTTAAATGTGTGTGTGTGTGTGTGTGTGTGCTGTTTTTGTGTGTGTGTGTGAGTGTGTGTGCTGTTTTTAAATGTGTGTGTGTGTGAGTGTGCGTTGCCAGGTGGGTGTCCAGGAGCGGAACCTTGTTGTGTTTGACAGCAGAGTCCTGAATGCTCTCCCTCCCCTCCCTTCCTCATGAGCTCTGTGGGAGCCCAGCTTGTTGTCACGGTGTTCTTACCAACTGGAGCATGACCTTTTCCTGAGTAATGGACACTTGCTTTATATTCTGTAGCCCCTGTACTACTACTATATAGAGGAGAATTGAAAGGGAGAAGGATGTTGTGAACTGGAATTTGTCTGTGGTCTGGTGTGTGGTTGAGTTAGTTGATATATCTTGATGCAGAGATGCACTTGATATGCATGCATGGATGTGCACTTTGTGATGCTTTCATCGAAATGAAGCCAAGCCCCTTGCAGCCGAATGGTGATTCAGGGAACTCCTCTGCATTGCCTGTGAAATGTGCAGCGTGGGTCTGCTGCAGGATCTGCATCTGTGTCCCAGGGCTGTTGTCGTTGAAATGCAGCCCTGTGTGTTTCGGCTGCTGCAGTGACACAGCTTGTAAATCTCACACTGCAGACATTTTATACTCTCAGTAATGCGGTCGGTGATGGGGGGTGGGAAATGGGTGATACATACATCTGATTGGCTGCGGCTTTCATGTGCACCCATCCCTTTAATCATTTTTACTACTTTACTCTGTGTGTGTGTGAGAGAGAGAGAGGGAGAGAGAAAGAGAAATACAGAGAGAAAGAGAAATAGAGGTAGAGAGAGAGAGCAAGAGGGAGAGGGAGGGAGTGTGGCTAGCCACACCTTTCTCATGCTGTGCACTGTTTACAGTTCCCCTGAGTAAGGCCTGTTTTTCCATACACTGAATACAGTACTACCTGCCACTCTGCATAGCTAGTTTTCAGAAGGATCAATTATTTCCAGTTGTAGATTTGCATCTTTGTTGTGCTGATTTTAACTGTGGAACTCTGATTGGTCCACATGACCTCAAACACTGTGGTGCTGAAGAGAGGAGGGAGAGAGAGAGAGAGAGAGGTGTGTCAGTGCTGATGTGTGAATAGACTGGTTGAAGAGGAGAGAGACACTTTCGGTTTTAAAGGCTCTTCATTTCACTTAGTTATGGAAAAAAGAAAAATAGAAATTTAAATAACATTAATACTAGGGGTGTAACGGTACACAAAAATCACAAAACATTTTTATCACGTTTCGGTACGTTTTCGGTACATGGGGGAAAAGAAATGCAAAACATAAAATTGCTTTTCATTTATTATGAACTTTGTAAACAGTGGCTAATTGGCCATAATTTACTGAACAAAGTAAGGCACATATCTTTCTTTCTTAAATACATTTAAAAAGTCCATCAATACTGCTGCAACCGCACACAAAAAAGTTATAATAATAATATAATTTTATTACAACAATAATAAAACCATAATGAAACATGAATAAATAAATAAAAACACGTTTAAAGGGTCGAAAAACCAAGAGGAAGCTCGATCTCAGTTTTATAGCATCATTACCTGAATCCCCTTCCCCATCTACAGAGAGGGTTCCACCTACTACCCTTTGTGCTTGAACTCCTCTGTGTTGTAAGTTTATAAAAATTAATCTTCAAATCTCGCAGTCCTAAGGTGTGTAGTGACGTGAGAAAGAGAGAGAGAAGTGATGGGAATGGACAGCCATTTCATAGAGACACTCCTATATGCAGCGAACTCATATCGGCTTCCCTCCCCCCTCCCTGGTGCAGACAGCCAATTGCCGCCCCCTAGTGGCACTTCCAGCCAGAGCTGATACTGGCACGGCCGGTGGAATCAAACCCCAGTCGCAGTAGCCAGCGTCAAACGTTGTAACCACTAGACCACCCAGGAGGCCCATATTCCGTTTTTAAATTAATAAAGTTGTGAAAGTATTGGTAGAGAGTGAGCGCTGACCAGTGCTGCAGTCATGTCACTGTTTAATCAGAATTAAGCACACACAAAGTTGTTACACAAAGTTGCCATTTTGCTATCTTCCTCCCCCCCCTCTGTGCCCAGGGGGACTGATCAGTTTCGACGTGTTCCCGGAGGGGTGGGACAAGAGACTGTGCCTGGACATTCTGGAGAAGGAAGGGCTGGAAGCCATTTATTTTTTCGGCAACGAGACCACACCGGTATGTGAGGTGGGGGGGGGGTGATGGTGATGGTGCAGAAGAATGAGGTGTCAGGTGAGGAAAAAAACAGGGAGGGAGTGCGGAACTTGAGTCAAAGGGGAAAGTTGTTGACCTTACACACCCAGTGCCTTTAACACTCAGAGTGTCTTTGCCTCCACTGCACGACCTGACAAGCGGTCCTACGAATGAGCAACTCTCTGCGTAACAAACAGAAGTACATCTCACTGCTACCCAGCTTGATTTGATTTGTGTCAATGTCTGTGTTTAGATCAACAGGCGGATAGCGTAGCAGTCTAACGCACAGTATTTTGGCTGGTCTGATACAGTCTGTGCTCCCTGTCAGGGACGCGGTTCGAAGCACGTCTCTACCAGATCAGCCCTGGTCGTCAGCCCCGATCGGGGGTGGCGTTTGGCTGTCCACCCCAGGGGGAGGAGGGAGGGTGAGCCGGCTCGGGTCCACCATGAAGCACATAAGGGAGTCTCCAGAATATGGGTGGGCAAATTCCTTCTCGAAGGAAACTTGAGTTTTCTGCCCTCTGAGAATTAGCTTGCCTTATAGAGATGAGCGGCGGACTCGTGTGGGGAGGGAAAATGTAAATAAATAGAGGGTGTAACTGGCTACCAAATTGGGAGAAAAACTGGGAAAAATATGAAACAAATTAAACAAATTAAAAAAAGATCAACAGTCTGTTTTTTTATCACCTCTTAGGGGGGCAATGATTATGAAATCTTCAGTGACCCGCGGACCGTTGGCTTTACGGTGCACTCCCCCGACGACACAGCCAGACTCTGCAGAGAACTTTTCTTCCGTGCATCCTGACCACAGCGGGAAACTCACAGGGCTGTCTGGGAAACAGACTGCTCCCCCTGCTGTTTAATCCTGGTACTACACTCACCCACCACAGAGTTGTTGTTTATGATCCCTTTTTTGCATGGGCACTGATTTAACTCCTTTTACTTCTAACTGTTGTGGTCGTAAAAATGTACGGTAGTTACTAAATGATCTACTGGATCTCCACTGGATCTACTGGTTGTGGAAAACTTAAACGTAAGAGGAAAAGATGGAAACAAGGTGGAAATGCTAATTATTTATGGACTGATCTACACTCATTATCAAATGGAGAAATGCAAAGGGAACCTAGTTCAGTGTTTCTGTGTTTTTAACTTATTTCAGTATTTTTTACTAAGATTCTTAATATCATATTCCATATGTGGGGGAGAACTGGTTAAAAAAATCAACTGTCAAAAATCCCTCCCCTGTACTTTGGAGAAAGCAGCCAAAGATATGGACTCAAAACTTCATTGTAGGGAAAGTACCCAGTACTGTATTTTCTCAGAGAGAAACGTTACACATATCTCTGGACGTGTTTTTTAAATATATATACACACTATATGGCCAAAAGTCAGTGGACACCCCTACTAAGTATTGAGTTCAGGTGTTTCAGCCACACCCATTGCCAACAGGTGCATAAAATCCAGCACATGGCCATGCAATCTCCACAGACAAACATTTAGAATTCAGAATGGTTTGTAAAGAGCTCAGTGACTTTAAACGCGGCACTGTCATAGGATGCCACCTTTGCCAGTTCATGTCAGTTCATGAAAATTCTGCCCTACTAGATGTACCCAGGTCAACTGTAAGTGCTATTATTGTGAAGTGGAAGCGCCTAGGAGCAACAACACGCAAACTCACAGAGCGGGGTCAACGAGTGCTGAAGCGCATAGCGTGTAAAAATTGCCTATCATCTGCTGCATCACTCACTACAGAGTACCAAACTGCCTCTGGACGCACCATCAGCACAAGAACTGTGCGTCGGGAGCTTCATGGAATGGGTTTCCATGGCCGAGCAGCTGCACACAAGCCTCACATCACCATGCGCAATGCCAAGCGTCGGCTGGAGTGGTGTAAAGCACGCTGCAACCAGACTCTGGAGCAGTGGAAACGTGTTCTTTGGAGTGATGAATCACGCTTCACTATCTGGCAGTCTGATGGACGAATCTAGGTTTGGCGGATGCCAGGAGAACGCTACCTTCCGGAATGCATAGTGCCTCCTGTAAAGTTTGGTGGAGGAGGGATAATGGTCTGGGGCTGTTTCTCAGGGTTTGGGATAGGCCCCTTAGTTCCAGTGAAGGGTATTCTTAATGCTACAGGATACGAAGACATCTTAGCCAATTGGGCGCTTCCAACTTTGTGCCAACAGTTTGGGAAGGCCCTTTGCTGTTCCAGCATGACTGTGCCCCTGTGCACAAAGCGAGGTCCATAAAGACATGGTTAGACGAGTTTGGTGTGGAGGAACTCGATTGGCCTGCACAGAGCCCTGACCTCAACCCCATTGCACACCTTTGGGAGGAATTAGAACGCCGATTGCGAGCCAGGCCTTCTCGTCCAACATCAGTGCCTGACCTCACAGATGCTCTTTTGGCTGAATGGGCACAAATTCCCACAGACACACTCCAAAATCTTGTGGAAAGCCTTCCCAGAAGAGTGGCAGCTGTCATAGCTGCAAAGAGGGGTCCAACTCCATATTAATGCCCATGGTTTTAGAATGGGATGTCCAACAAGCTCATATAGGTGTGATGGTCAGGTGTCCACTGACCTTTGGCCACATAGTGTATATATATATACAGTATATATATATATATATATATATATATATATATATATATATATATATATATAGGTTTACATTGTCACTGTAAGTGGGCACATGATGTAGTGGTGTACTGTAACATAATATGTTGGTTTTGTTTTAAATTATTAAAATATAACAGATATGATTTATATAATGTTATTGGTACAAAATAGCTAGGGGGAAGCCCTAACACGAATACGCCTCCCTGTCCAACTGAGGCAGTGCCATCCCTGCCCGCACTGCTGAAAATGTTAATGAAAAAGTTTTTCTTCGATATGTCAACGTGTCGATCCCTCCAGTCCCCCATCCTCCTGAATGGAGAGCCCCAGCCAGACCCTCGCAGACACACACACACGCTCAGGGGCACCCTTCCCCGTCCGTCTGGAGGGCGGCAGTGCCACAGACTCTATAGACTAACCGGATGGTTAGCTCTGAATTTTTTACGTTAAGAGTTCTGTCCCTCTGCCTGTTTGGAAGCTCATCTTATACAAGATGAAGGGGTGTGACCAAGAACAACGCCCGGCGGCCATGGATGTTATGTCTTTGGGAATATTCATAAGCTTATACTGTACTGTAATCGGTTACCCAACAGAACCTCCTAGAGTAGGGGTGGGCAAGGAGGGCCGTAATCCATTTCTGGATTTCATGCCAACTTCTGCTCTTAATTATTTAATTAGCCCAATCATTTACGTGACCTGACATTTTAGCTACATTTCTTGATAAGCCCATGAATGACAGCTGAAGACTGTTCTTGTGTTCCCATATGACACATGTTACTGTGGTCTAATCTACAAGTGAATCAGTATTGGCGTATCCAACTAATTAGCTAATTGAGCCAGGGTAATTGGTAGAAACAAAAACCTGCATACACACCGGCCCTCCAGGACTGGAATTGCCCACCCCTGTCCTAGAATAGTGAGGATGGAGGGAATGCAGGAAGTTGACTATCTTGTTACTATAGAGAATCTGTGGCAGTTCTGACGGCAGAGGACAAGCCGATAACTGGTTTCACATGATGTCACTTCCTGTATTTGCCGGCATGTGAGGGTCTTATAGTGAATACCTGTTATATGTCATCTAACTTAATTGGCTTGCACTTGTTTGGGGTCTGGGTTAGCCACGCTGTGCATTAGGGTGCTGGATGAGGAGGGGTGTTCTTGAAAAGTCACATGGGTGGAGCCTGTCCAATGGCAGCTGTGAGCTAGCCTCAGCCTTCACCCTCGGGCGCCGAGTGGACTGGCTGGTACTGTCCAATCAAAATCCACAGCAGGGTCTTTATTGATTGTGAAGTATGGGAACAGTCAAAGAAAACAATGCTGTGTATTTTTTAATAAAACAGGAAAGACTGCATTCTTTGGTCATTTCATTTGGTTATCATATTCTGAATGTGAATGAATACATGCCATGACCTCTCAGTATCTCAGTTGCAATATATCATTGCAAATAGTGAATTGTTTCACTCCAGCTGTTAAATTAATTTCTCAAGTATACCCGTGAAATCCAATGGAAGCGGGCTCTTTCACCCTGCAGCCGTATGGAAGAGGCCGTGCAGGTTTGGACACTTGTACAGAAGGACTAACGAGCTGTGCAGACACGTAAATTAAATTAAAGACATTATAAAAGCCACGTTCAATAACCGAGAAGCCCCACAAGGAATCTGTGAATCATAAAAGTTTTTATTTCAATTTGTTTATCATGACCTAATGCCAGTCACAGTGGTTTGACCCAAAAAAGAAAGTTCTCTGAACTACAGTCTGTCCGCTGAGGAAACAAAACTTTGTTGAATGTTTAGTATCAGAAATTAGTTTAACAGTAATCGCAAAAGAAAAATGATACATATAAAAGATGCATTGGATATAATAATGATATACTCTATGTGAGAAAACAATGCTATGATAGTATCACATTCCCAAGCACATACATGGTTATGGTTTTATACATTGAAATTGATGACTGTTATTAGATATTAGGTATTCAATATATCTATCATAATAGAAAAAGGGTGATTGGTACCCTGTTAATTACTAGAAATTTACTTTCATAAAGTAATGGGCCACATTCACAAACTAGACTACAATTCTATGTGATCTACCCTGAATAGCCTTGATATTAACCATGGGAATTGTAGTCAGTTTGGCAGTACTTATTATAATAGTCTATGGTTATGTGCAATGTTTTGACTACAACGCCCAGAGGCAAAAATCTGTACAGTGCGGGCAAACTCAGAAATTAATCCCAGTAGTTCCAAAACATAAAACTCAACTGAAATACAAATAATCTGTACTAGTTACTGAAAATAAATAAATAAATAAATAGATACATAAATAGCCGTAAAAATAGAAATAGGGAGATAAAATCATGGAATTCAGGAAGAATTGTTGCTTTGCTTTCCATTTCACAGTAAAATATATGTATTTACCTAACACCACAACCCTATCCTCTGATTACCTTGTCTATGCTCTTTCTGTCTTAAAATAACACTCCCCTACCCCCAGGCTCCTCCCCTTTGTCAAATTTCTCCCCCCAAGCATAGCCCACCTTCTCTTGCTCCCTTTCCTATACCCCAAAACTGACGCGTACCACCCTGTTTCCTTCTCAACTCCTCCACGCATTACCCCTTTCAATGTCTACAACTGAGGAAGACCATCAGCCATCATCAAACCCAAGACCCCACGTCAACCTGTCGTCTTCTCACTTACTGTCAATAACCTCTCTGTCACTTCCCCCACCCTTGTACTCCCCTTGCTCTCACCCCCCCCCCCCCCACTTCCCACACCAACCCCTCCACCCTAGTCCCCTTCGTGTCAGCACTAGGCCGGAGCCGAAGCCTAGGAGCTTATTATCTGTCCAGACCAGGTTTCATGCTTCGAACCCGGGTTGAGGTGAGTGATGACCACCTCCACAGCCTGGATCTTCAGGTTCTTGGGTGGAATAGGACACACCTTGTATGTCATCTCATCTCCCTCCATTGGGACGTATTCCCCCTCAATACTAGTATAGAGAGAGAGAGAGAGCGCATCAGTATAATTCCCTATCTACATCTGCAAAAGGGTTATGCATATTAACAATGCCACTGTTTTTAACAAATTAACAAATCAGCAACTAACGTATTGTACGTCACGCATGTAACTGCCTCCATTATGTGTGCCTTCACAAGCTGCCACTGGCATCAAGGCACACCCTGTTACGCAAGTTACACTTGAAGGGACATCAGTCACTCACTCCGAGATGTGGACGAAGATGTCCTCGCCCCCGCGGGACGGGCGGATGAAGCCGTGACCCTGTGACCTTGAGAAGGTCTTGCAGACGCCCTTGAAGACGGGCCCCGAAGTGGCGCGCACAGTGCTGCAGACAGACAGACAGATAGACAGACAGTCGCTCGCCATCGATCACGATGGGTCCACAAAGCGCACCGATCCAGTGCCGTGTGCAATCGCCGACTGCAGTTTAGTTAAGCCTGGATTCAGTGGGCATTTGTCCCTAACTTTGACTTGAAGAAATAAATCCAGCAAAGTGTCGGTGGAGATGAACACTAAAAGGAGTGCTCCCATCAAAATCCTGAATTCCACACTTTTAAATCATATTTGTGCAATAGTGGAGGACACTCAGTTGTTTTTCCCCTTTCATTTGGGTGATATTACTGATATTCAAACTATAATTATGAATATGTGTGCACACTCCAGTAGGACTGGGGGACTGTGGAGAATATCAGCACGCCTGTCCAGTAGGACGCACTGTTCCCCAGGGGAAAATATGACAGCTGGTTATATAATGTTTACTGATGGATTTGATTGCCAAAAACAATAGTAGTTTTATTGATACCAAGGTATTATTTACAAGAGAAATCTGCTGAATTTAAACCCATGGGAGTACTCCTGTAAGCCCCGTCAAGTGAGACACGTGGAGTCCAGGCTTTAAGGTTGATGCAGTACTGTGTATAGAATGTGTATTCACAATCCATGCGTTGTCACAAACCCATACACACGCACACACACACACACACACACACATGAAGGCACTCACACACGCATGCTCACACACACACGCACAAAGGCGCGCACGCACTCACACACACAAACACACACGCATGCACACACAATCGCACGCACGCACGCACACACACACACAAATTTGCGTGTAATATTCTACCACTGGAACCTGGCAGATAACTCTATTCTGCCCGTGGTCCTACACAGATACAGTTAGAATGTGTCTCTAGTTAATCTTACAATGTCAGCTCTGCTAGGTGTATACAGTGAATGAAAGCTGCTAATTCTCATTGTAATGTACTAAGACTCACCGCAGACTACCTGTATGCAACGTCAAGATGACGAAATCAAAGGGGTTTCTTTCTCTTGCAAATCGAGTTTGGCTTTTAAACCAATTTATTTTGTACCTGTATCTGTGATACATCGCCACCTTCGGCCTAAAGGATACTGGAACTATTAGTAACTGAGTTACTGATTATGTTCATCACTTCTCTCTCTCAACACGGTGAGATATGCTGTTCACCTGTCTGTCTTTCTCTCTCTCTCGCTCTCTGTCTCTCTCTCGCTCTCTGTCTCTCCCTCTCTCTCTGTGTCTCTGTCTCTCTCTGTCTGTCTCTCTCTCTCTGTCTCTCCATCTCTCTGCCTGTCTCTCTCTCTCTCTGATTTTAATACACTTGACGTAGCTCGATTTGCGCCTCTTGCTTCTAATCTCACCTCTCTTGTCTCTTAATTGTAAAGAGACAGAACCAACCAATCAGAGAGCTCCGTACACACCCACACAGCCTCAGAGGCGACAGCAGGCGGGCGTACTCACGCTGAGTATGTGCGCGTGCGCTTGGTGGGCAGCGGGCTGGGCAGCTCTCCCGGCTGGGGCGGTTTCCTCTCCCAAACGCGGCTGCCCTCCCTCAGGAAGGGGAAGGAGAGAGAGAGAGGGGTGCGGGGGGAGCGGAGTGGGGGCTCGGAGGGTGACAATGGGTCGGGGTCGGCCATCGCTGGCGGGGCCGGCGTTCCCTTAGCGTGAGTCCCTGGTTTCCTTGTGAGGGGCGTCGCTCTACGAGACTGCGTGGCGTGGAGACCTGTCAATCTGCACGCATGTCCAAGCGGTCCGGGGCGAGGAAAGGCAGTGGGCTCAGTGTGTGTGTGTGTGTGTGTGTGTGTGTGTGTGTGTGTGTGTCTGCCTGGCTGTTCCAGAAGGACTGGCCCCTCCCTCAGTACTGTGGGACCTCCTGCAACATGAAAAACAGATAATCAGCACTGTAGCTACTTCAAACACAATATGATTGTTGGGCCAAATGATATATATGTATATATCATTTAGCAGACACTTTTATCCAAAGCAACAGTAATGAATGCACACATTTTTCAGTATATGTGGTCCCAATGGGAACTGAACCCACAACCTAAGCGTTGCCAATGTCATGCTCTACCTACTGAGCCACACAGAACCAGAATGCATATTGTTTATTTGATGATGAGAAAAGTGGTATTCTGAAGAATCTTGGATGGCATAACCACATAAAGAACAAGTTCTATCAGCTCAGTAATGCACCCCACGGTCCAGAACTGAAGTGTTGCTCCAGTGCCAACCGCAGCCTGGATTCCAACAAATCTTTGGCTATGGCATCCCACCCAGGGAGGGGTCCGGTCAGCATCATCACACAATAGCGCCTCCTCAGGCTGATCTGGCCGCTGCCTTCTGCCTGCGCCAGCTGCGCAGACTGCACAGTCCTCCAGCACAATGACTGCGCAGTTCTGAACTGACAGAGGAAGTTACAGTAATGGGTCAGGCTTTCAGTTACGATCGGCCACTCCAAGTTGGGGAATGAAGAAAATGGGGATAAAAAGTTTTTTTTGGGGGGTTTAAGTTATTTTGGACATAAACCTCTGACTAACTTTAGATGCTGCATTGAAATGGTCAAAAGCCCGATGATAACTTTTAGGTAAACACACAAGCTCAGGTTCAGCTGGGGTTTGTACATGTTTGACCCTGGCAACCTGTACTTCTTGGCCTATAGGCCAGATTTGTCCAAATCTCACAAATAAAACGTCTGCCGATCCCTACGTCGGACGTAAAAGTGTGTAACCCTTTCGTTGATCTGGTCTGATCACAGTAAGATTCAGACAAAAAGACAAGCTAACCCCACAAAACGGCAACACAGAGAGACAGCGAAAAGGACAGACAATAAGGAAGACATGGACAAAGAAGCTCGGACGAGAGAGATATAAGTTTATCGTGTGACCGAAGCCCCCCCAGTTAGAAAATGTTGCATTCATTTCCTATACAGCAGCCATGCCACTGTGTTCCTGAGCTCTCAGCCTTCCTGCCTGCACGCTGGGAGTTCATTAATGCTTCTGCCGGAAAAAAACTCAAGTCACCGTGACGTTGTTTTGTCGGCTCATGATTAAAGAAAACCTCTCCTCTGTGTTCTCATTTAAAACCAATTATCGCTTTAAGCCTGCGGACAAGGAGCAAGCAGGAGATTCAACAACCCTTTCGCGCTTCCATTCTGCATTACCATTTAACATTTTACGCCTTTAGCCGGCCACTGGGTATCCTGAGAGACTTACACGGTTTGCATTTCTTACAAATAATACATTTATACAGCAGGATTTACTGGAGCAATTCAGGTTAAGTACCTCGTTCCAGGGTAAACGCCAGTGCCCCACCAGGAAATCGAATTTGCTTCCTTTAAATTATAACCCCAGTTCCCTGACGATTATGCTACACAACCTGCCTCCACGGAGATTACACAGACATTGCATGCTGACCTGAGTGACACCACAGAGTAAGATAGACATCTGTCGTCAGACCCTTCACACGTGTGCTAGACAGATGCATTTATGTAAGAGATAACTGGATTCCTAGGGCTGAACGTGACAAATACTGTTCGAGAATCTAAATATAGATGCCTGCATGGTAGAAGCTGCCCTCTATTGACAGAAGGGGTCAAGTTGCGATACACAGGCGAGGTAAACTAAAGAAACACGTCAGTACATGGCTCATACAATTATAATACAATTAAAATTATCCATATAATAGGAAGGTTTTAAAGACAGCGCGGTGTTAATGAGTTACTCGGTCTCCAGACGTGCACGGTTATAAATAACCCAGATTGAATAAGATTGAAATGCCCTTGTTAAAACGAGGTGCATGTTAATCCCTGCTGACGTCAGAGCAGCCGGTGGAATGTCGGTGTTTGTGAAACCTCGGCCGCCCGCCGCAGCGCTAAAATGCAAAATCTGTCATAACCTGACATTGACGTCTGCACTACCTTAACACAGCGCTTGTGCTTTCTCTTAAACCAAACACCGAATCAAATAATTATGTGAATACTGAAATATGTATTGAGATACTGAATTACTTTCAAATATGATGCGGTAGGCTACGTGCCGTTGTGAATATGGGCTGGGCACTAAATAAATCAATAGCAACGGCAAAACAATAACTCCGATAATGCAGAATGTTTCATTTAATCTACGCGATATTCTTTTTCTATGGAGCGGGGAAGACTCAAAAGACCACAGTACACTAACCTGCTGTGTTGCTCTTGGGGGCGAGGTGCACAAAAATACAGACGGGTCCTTTTAAATGGGCAAATGATAACCACGACATGACCGATGGATTCTGACTAAAAAATTCAACTCATGTTGCAACAAAATGCCGCTTGTTGCCTCCAGCACAAAGGCATTGGTATGGGAAACACGTAATTCATTGGTAAACAAGACGCAGATGGTTTTTACGACGGCACATTGTTTTGGGATGGAAAAACCTACATTAAAAAAAATTAAACAGTATTATCGATATCAAATCGCGCCCTATCAGAATTCGAAAGGCATATGACCTAAAAGCCAGCACGATTATCTGAGAATCAAAGCCATTCCCTTTGATTCCAGAACATTCGCTTAAAAAATCGATGTGCGCCATGTGCGCCAGCCGCAACAACTGAGAGAAATGAATACTTATATCTCTAAGTAATTAGGCGGTTATTCGTTATTGTTACAACGGATTGCTCATCTGTACCACGAAAAGATAACGATTATATTCATTACTAAACACCAAGCATTTGGCATAGTGAATAAGGGCAGAAACAGCATGCAATTACTGAAGTGGTTTGGAAAAACACCGCCAATAAGCAGGCAAAACAGCAACAATACAAAACACACATGTACATTGAAAGTATCTATAATTAATCGAATCCTTACCGTATAAAATATCAAATATAAAATCTGTTCTCGTTTTTGAATACGGAAGTACAGATTATTTCTGCCTATCTATCCTCCAACATTAACAATAGTAAAAATGTATTGTGTAAATCCGCGAAGGCGTGTGGAATATCTTTATCTTTGTGCGTGGGATCGTGCGGCTCATTGAGACTCTTCAGCCCACACACAACACACCCTGACAGCGTGAAAAGACTAAAAAATGGATCAGGGGAGGAACGACGATTCGTTGACACTATTGGACGAGTACCAGCGTTGACTTGCCCAGAGAAACAATCGCCCACAAGAGCAAATGATGTTGCTCAACCTATTCCGATTATTATACGTCATGTAATAAATGTTATATAGGCTACATGATTAATATGCTACTGGTGATATTATTAGTATTATTTCTAAATGCATTTTTACAATTATTATTCGTAGTAGTAGTAGTATTGGTGCATTGTTTTTATTTTACTAATCATAAATGTTTTTTCTAATCAATTATATGGGATTTAAAAAATATATATGAGAAGTGCTAAGACGAAAAGTGGCTCCCATTTCAGTTTGTAGCCAGGCACCACTGGAGAATCCATTTTAGTGCACACTCCAAGTATCAACAGTCTTGCCCCGTTATAGAGGCACGTGTGTAACTGCTGGTACAAGCGTTTGCAACGATTTTAAAGCAGTGTGATTAAACACATTTTTATGCCCTGATATTTTGAATGCTCAATCATAATAGCCGTCAATTCAGGTCAATTATTTTGTGGTAGGTCGTTGAATTTGTCTGGCCTGGAGAGAAACTAAGATATAACAGGCACACATGAGTCACAGTCTTATCAGTTTACTGTAACAGAAGAATAAACGCAGCCATGGCTTATATAGCAGGGCTCCACTGAACAAGAATTGAGTTGTCCTACATAGCCTAGATTTCTAGGGTCAGTCGCCAGAAAATATAAGGATGCAAAGCTTATTGGACATACACAAACACACACACACACAAACACACACACATGCACGCACACGCACGCACGCACGCACACACACAAGCACACGCGCGCACACACACACACAAACACACTCACTCCCCCTCTCTTTACACACAATGACTTCTCTGTCTAGGGCACAACTTGGCCGGCTGCTGCAGGGACCCTGGGAGAATTACGATGCCGTCAAAGAATTCAGAGACTGACAGCGCGCCATAAAGGAGCGGATACGCACAGACACACTGAGACCAGAATATTAAACACGTTACGAGTGGACTGTCGCTCTGACCGCCCAGGACACAACCGTTCAATGGGACTGAGAAAGACACAGAGAAAGAGGGGGGCGGCTGTAAACTGAAGCGATTTTTACATTTTTATTAAGCGGATAAACATTTTTTATGTCCTCTCAGAACATGGAATAATTATTCTGATTCATTATTGGTCGCCAGAAAGTATATACATTCCCCATGAACATAATGTAGCTACCACACTCTCTGAGAAATGTGTATTGATGCACCATCTAGGGGTAAGGTGTGGGAGAACATGAGCAGCAAGGGTGAACCTAGGACACATTCAAATATGGTACAATTGTGCAAACTGCTTGTTGACATCTGAAGTCATTGCCAAAGTCAATATTTGAAAATGGTTTATGACAGGGGTAATACAGTATGCATATTCATGATTCATACAGATTTTTTTATATGAAGTTGCCACCAGTCTCAAAGTCAAATGTCAATCATACATACTTCACATTGTTTTATGCGGTATTCGTTATAATGTATCACAATTGTTATATTCAGTATCAATACTGTGATTTTATTCACAAGAATAACCATTTGTCTTGTTTTGCTTGTTAAAGACACTCATTGATGAAAGCACTCATGATTGTTCGGTGAGGGCAGGGGGAGGGCGGGGGTGAAGCCTTCAATCTTCCGTAATACAAATCGTATCAGCTGTGACATATTTGGTTAGCAGAACCAAAGACAATATGAAACATGATAGGCGCATAGGGATTTGAGATTATGACAGTCGCCATCTCGCAAGGAGGTTAAGTGACGAGTGTGAGTGAATGGCTTCACCCCACGTTAGCAGAGAGGGACAGAAAGAGACGAGATGACACTGCCTTAGGGATGGAAAACAAGAAAAGTGTGAGGACTTTAAAGCTTGGGATAATCCCATCTCGCTACCTAAACCTCTCACCCCTCTGTCCTCCTTCTCACCCCTCCCTGACTCGGACATCCTAAAACTTGTTCACTCCCACCGTCCCACCGTCCCACCGCCCCACCACCTGCCCTCTCGATCCCATTCCTTCCCCCCCTCTTCCAGTCCATTGCTATGGACATCCTCCCCTTTGTCTCCAATGTTATCAACTCCTCTCTTTCTTCCCTCTCTCCTCAAAAGTGCCCATGTCGTCCCCCTCCTCAAAAAATCCCCCTCTCTGAATCCTGCTTTCATTTCGAACTACCGACCTGTCTCTCTCCTCCCATTCCTCTCCAAAACACTAGAGCATGCTGTCTAGAACTAACTGTCTGATCATGTCCTACAGAACGACCTGCTTGATCCTAACCAATCTGGGTTTAAGACAGGCCACTCCACAGAGACTGCTCTGCTTGCGGTCACTGCAGTCACTGTTCGAGATGGGAATCTCTGGATCTGCACTGACATGACATAGGTCACTGCTCTCATCTCTCGTCGAGATGGGAATCTCTGGATCTGCACTGACAATGACAAATAAAGGATCTATCTACATGGTTCAAGTCTTACCTGGCTGACCTGTCCTACCAGGTGGCCTGGAGAGGATCCCTCTCCTCTCCCCACACCCCTCTCCACCGGAGTCCCGCAGGGCTCGGTGGTAGGCCCCGTCCTATTCTCCCTGTACACCAAGTCACTTGGTTCTGTTATCTCTGCTCATGGGTTTTCTTATCACTGTTATGCCGACGACACTCAACTCTTTCTCTCCTTCTCTCGGTCTGAGAGCCAGGTCCCAGCGCGGATCTCTGCATGCCTGGCTGATATCCCTGCCTGGATGCCCACCCACCACCTGAAGCTGAACCTGGGGAAGACTGAGCTGCTCTTCCTCCCAGCGAAGGGCTCCCCGATGACTGATGCTTCAATCACCGTGGAAGGCTCCATAGTGTCTCCGTCCCAGTCTGCCAGGAGTCTTGGAGTGACCCTGGACAACCAGCTGTGCTTCTTGGGCCACATCGCAGCGATCACCCGGACCTGCCAATTCTCCCTCCACAACATCCGGAGGATCCAACCGTTCCTCACCCAAGAGGCCACACAACTCCTGGTCCAGGCCCTGGTGATCTCATGTCTGCACTACTGCAATTCCTTGCTGGCAGGCCTACCGGCCTGTGCCATCAAGCCACTGCAACTAGTCCAGAATGCTGCTGCACATCTGGTGTTCAATCAACCGAAGTTCACCCATGTCACCCCTCTACTCTCCTCTCTGCACTGGCTCTCCTTCAGTTTCAAATCACTGGTGCTTGCTTTTCAAGCGGCTAGAGGAACTGCCCACCCTTACCTCCAGACACTCATCACACCCTACACCTCAGTCAGACCCCTCCGCTCCGCCTCCTCTGGCAAACTGACTCACCCATCCCTCCGGGCTCCCGGCAGCCACTCCTCGCGGTCTCGCCTCTTCTCTGTCCTAGCCCCTCAGTAATGGAATGACCTTCCGCAATCGGTCAGGACTGGAATTACTTGCCATCTTCCACAAGAGACTCAAAACCCACCTTTTCAGACTCCACTACCACTGAATTCTGTACATCTAGCCAATTGTCATCATAACTGCTCAATACTTCTTGTATGTGTATCCCTGCTTACTCTTTTCCTTCCCAGTGTTACAGGTATGGTATGCAGCTGCCTACAATGATGTCTATCGCTGTATTACTGCACTGATCTTGTGCGCAAACTATGATTGTTCCTACCATGTATTAATGCACATCTTATAAGTCGCTCTGGATAAGAGCGTCTGCTAAATGCTTAAAATGTAAATGTAATGTATAAACAGAAAACAGGGCAATGCAATAAGAGAGGCAGAGACGGTAAGGGGTAGAGTAGTAGAGGGGGAATACATGACATCATCCTGCATTAAATAACACATGGAGATCAGAGGGTATTTCAGTCCGTTATTAGCATCAGTAGTAGTAATAGTGAACCAATTTGGTGCCATGTCAGCCCTGTGCCTATAGTCACCTGGTGAATGCATGCATTTCTCCCCTAGCTAGAGGGAGGATTGAACTGTTGTGCAACAGATTGGCTCTTACGAGCATGCCCGTCTGGCAAAGTCTCTTACCGCTGTTACCAACACACCCATACACCATTACTCTTTGTAATACAAACATCTGTTCATCTCTGACATCCTTTGAGGCAACCATGTTGATGACCCTGTTGTGTAAGCAAGCAGTCGTGTTTGATGTTAATAAGTGGTTCCATCTGTGGCTGTAGGCAGATGTGGGATGTGGTTATCTGCGATCTTCCGCAAGAGACTCAAAACCCACCTTTTCAGACTCCACTACCACTGAATTCTGTACATCTAGCCTATTGTCATCACCACTGCCGACTTGCTCAACACTTCTTGTATATGTATCCCTGCCTTCTCATTAAAAATAAATAAATAAATAATTACTAACATTTTCCTTCCCAGTGTTATAGGTATGGTATGCAGCTGCCTACAAAAATGTCTATCGCTATTACTGCACTGATCTCTTGCGCAAACTATGATTGTTCCTACCATGTATTAATGCACATCTTGCACACCTTCAATTGAAGGACTGAATTTGGACCAAAGCCTTCTAGAAATTTCCATGACTGCAGTGTAATGAGTCTTGAATCTATGCCTGCCAAGTACATGACCAAGCAGGTTTGTATTTCTGTCTGTGAGGTTCCTGAATTTATAATCTCAAGCCGTATTAGATTGTTAATGCAGTACCTTCATTAGCAACCCCCACAGTTAGAACTGCAAATTACGAAAGAGATTAATTAAGTCCCCGCCCCCCGCACACACTCAGTAAGTATTTAAATGACTGAATCATTTCTGACCATAGATTGTTCATGGGGAAGTAATTTATTATCATATAAAGCTGGTGACAGATTTACAATACCAAGCAAACATTGCGGGACAACTGACAAATGTGTGTCTCCGGTGGAACAGCAGTGTCAGCTTGGCCCACTCACGTCAAGCCTTTGACACCGACCTGTTTCTACAACAAAACAAACCCAGTGGAACAACCCTTGGAACCTGAGGTGACTCAAACTTGCTGTGCTTCCATATTTGAAGATCTTGGGAAGGTAGAAAAACAAAAACAAAACAGACTTAATTAAAGCCATTGCGTCACACCCAACGGCTCATCAAAACTCGTGTCGGAAACAAAGCAATAAAACTTGTCTTGTCGCATGGGATTCCACACACAGAAGCAGCAGCATGGGGCTTAAACACACAGTCATTCACACTTTCCTGCCGATCGCCTTCACCTCCTCTCCTTCCGCTCATCTCCTAACAAGTCCTCAGTAGGCAAAATGTTCAAAATATACATGACAAAAATATAGACCATTGCCGGCCTGAGCTCCGGTCTTTTAGGAGGTGGGAGAGTCCATCCCTTTTCTGACGTGCGTTGCGCCTGCGTCCCCTATTCACTATGTACATGCGGCACAGCCCAGCCAGCCAAACGCCTATTCACTATAGCAGTGCTGAGTGTTACATTAAAGCTTCAGAATTTAGCAGCTCGATAAATATTTCACTGTACACTAAGTTACAGGAGAGCGACACAGCTGCGGCAGGGCGAGAATTGTAATAAAAAGTGCATTACAAATAAAATGTTTATTATTATTATTATTATTATTATTGTTATTAAGAACTGCAGGCGAAAGTGGGAAAATGAACAAAGCGGACTCATGAGACTAGGATTAGGTCCTAAAACACACACAAATAAAACTTTCTGTACATTACCGGGTACACCTACATACTCTGTACCACCAGGCATAAGTGCTGGGGTTTCCATACAACAGATTGTGCATAGGTTAAAAATGATATGATGCTGTGGGCCAGCTGTCTGTCCGGGCACTATGCACACACCGTGGGGTAAAACAAAGACAGACAGAACGGGGGCAGGGAGGGTATATGATTGACAGGAGTCAGGAGTTGCCCCCACACACACACACACACAATACAATACAAACACACAGACATAGGCAATACATTTTCAGGGGCTCCTAGATATTCTCCTTTCAACCATTTTACGCGTACAACAAAAAGCCAAATGCCACACACAGACGCACAGTGCAGAGGTCGCTAGTCAACGAAATATCACTTTATACCACAGCCCACTCCAGCTCATCAGTAAGAGATGCTGAAGAATATCTGGATACATTACATCAAAAAGGCCATTCTGTCTGCCAGTCGTAGGTCAAATAGCCGTAGGTCTCAATAACTGAAATGAACATTTACCATGGTGCATTATGGTCTGTCCTGCATGTACGCAAGTGTGTGTGTGTGTGTGTGTGTGTGTGTGTGTGTGTGCGCACGTGTGTGTATACGCTTAATTTGCATTGTGATGCCTAACATTACGTGCACCTGGAAAGTCCCAAATTGATTCTGATGGTACACAGTGGCGATGCCTACACACCAGTCCCAAGCGCTAACAGGGAGGTGTAGACTGGCCTGAGAGGGGGGTGTGGCTTCTTCTCCCTCCAGCACGGTGATTATTGAGCCCCTCCACCCACGTGACCCACCCACGTGACCCGCCCCTGACCCCGCCCCCGTCCCCTCCCTCTGGCTCTCCCACTCCTCTCCCGAGCCCCGCCCCTCTCCCTCCTCCCCCCTCATTTCTGGATCATTTTCATCCTGTTGAGGGCACTGCCGGCCTGGAACCATTCGATCTGCGTGTCGTTGAAGGTGTGGTTGAGCTGGACGGTGTCCTGGCTCCCGTCGCTGTGCTTGATCACGGCCTTCAGGGGCTGCAGGGACACAGTGCAGGTCAGTCTCTCCAAACATAATGCGCAAAAATATCTCACAACAAAAAAAACCTGTCACCTCCCATTAAAATATCTCCAATTAGGCCTCCTGGGTGGTGTAGCGGTTACAACGTTCGACGCTGGCCACTGCGACCGGGTTTCGATTCTGCCGGCCGTGCGAGTCGGCTCTGGCCGGGAGTGCCACCAGGGGGCGGCAATTGGCTGTCCACCCCAGGGAAGGGGGAGGGAAGCCGATATGAGCTCGCTGCGTATAGGAGTGGCTCTGGAGTACCGGAGTTACAGTCGACGGCTTGGCGAGTGCCAGCTCGGAGGAGGCGGTACTTCGCCTTTGTCACTGCCGGTCTCAGGGCTACGGCAACAAATTCAAAATACGAGGGGGGGATTGACATGAAAAGAGAGGGTGAAATTGGCTACTAAACTGGGAGAAAATCGGATAAAACCGGAAGCAAATTCTTTAAAAAAAAAACCCATCTCCAATTAATCAGTGCGCAGGATATTGTTCCTTCTGTGATTGTTCTCTTGCTTGGCACTAGTTCTAATTAAGTTCACTTCATTCTGGCTGTGGGAACTACAATATCTTTGGTACGAGTCTCCGTGAGCACCTGGTGGTGCGCTGGCAGGAGTGGCACCCAGAGATGACGTCATAGGGGGGCAGGGACCCCTGTTTGCCATTGCCCGTTTGCGGCAGAGAGCGATACTGTCCATGGGGTGGGCTGTGCATTAGGAAAGTCAAGTTCCAGGGTTAAATGTGGCGTTGACACAGGGGTGGGGGCGGGGGGGACTCACTTCGCCAGGGCTGAAACTCTTAAGACCCAAGATGGAGATCTTGTCGTTGGGGCGGATCTTGTCGTAGTCACGGGGGTCATCGAAGGTCAAGGGCAGCAGGCCTTGCTTCTTCAGGTTTGTCTCTGGGGAGGGAGAGAGAGAGAAAGAGAGAGAGAGACAGAGACAGAGAGACAGAGAGGGAGTGAGAGAGGGAGTGAGATGACCACATTAACAGAAGGATAGAGGGTAGAGTGCAGCAAGGTACCTGAACATCTATACTATATTTCATATACTGAAAAATCTCGCTCTGGATAAAAGCATCTGCTAAATGGCATATATTATGATTATTATTTATTATATTATTATATATATCTACGTCAAGTCCTTTAACCAATGGCAGGTGAATGGAGAACATCTGAAGTGAGAAATGCACTGCTGGTGTTCTGGCCTCCTGTGTGTGGTCAGGCCACAACACCAGACCAGACTGGACACCCCCCCCACCTCCCTTTCTAAATGTCACATTGTGAATTTCTTTTTTCTGTGTGTGGTGCCGAAACGCAGGCAGGCAGAGAGAGTAGGGAAACAGAGGGGCTCCAGAGGATTATTAACACACACCCCCTCTCTGGCACGTGCGCTGAATGTGCGGTCAGGTCACAGGGGAGACACTGTGCACACGCCTGAGAGGAGACACAGGGGAAAAGAGCCCGCTGGCACGGCGGTGAGGAAACGATGGCTCGGGTCACTGAGAGCACTGCGGACACAGCTGTGTTCACACGCACACTTTGTGTCCTCGTCACGTCACTGGTCTGGGAGGAGCCTTCACACACTTTCCTCCTCTGCTATCCTTCTCTCCTCTGCTCTGCTCAGTCCTGCACAGACCCCCCCCCCCCCACAGAAACACACACACACACACACACACACACACACACACACACACACACACACACACACCACACACACACACACACACACACACACACACACACACACACACACACACACACACACACACACACACACACACACACACACACACCCCACAGAAACACCCTCCCACCCTGCTCCGTGTGTACCGTGGATCCTGGCGAAACTCTTGACGATGATGACTCTGCCCCCCAGGTGCCTGGGCTCCAGGGCGGCGTGCTCTCTGCTCGAACCCTCGCCGTAGTTCTCATCGCCCACCACGGCCCACTGCAGCCCGCTCTTCTGCACAGGGGAACAGAGTCTTACAATTACACCGGCCTCTTATTCACTCATTCATTCACGCACGCACGCACGCACACACAAACAGTTACTGAAATCTAATCACACAAAAAAAGGAAAAAGATTGCGCTGCGTTCATAATATTTGTCGGTTTCAAATCTATCCATCAACAAACTGAAAATGAAAGCCGAGAAGCTTAAGTTTAACAGCACTGAGTAGATGGAGTCCCAGAGCCCTGCAGTCCACAGTCAGTTGTCCACAGTCACACACAGACACACACAGACACACAGTCACACAGTCACACACAGACACACACAGACACACACAGACACACAGTTACACAGTTACACAGGGGCCTGTACCACAGTCACACATAGTCGCACACACAGTCGCGCACACACACACAGACACACACAGTCACACACAGTCACACACAGTCACACACAGTCACACACAGTCACACAGGGGTCTGGACCACAGTCGCACACAGTCACACAGGGGCCTGGACCGCAGTCACACACAGTCACACACAGTCACACACAGTCACACACAGTCACACACAGTCACACACACACACACACACAGAGTCACACAGGGGCCTGGACCACAGGCGCTCACCTTGTAGTGGCGAGCCACATCGGGCACCCCTTCGTACTCTCCGGTCAGCTGGTTGCAGATCTTGTTGACGGTGTTGTTCTCGATGTTGACCGCCCCGATCAGCAGGTTGTTGGAGATGTTGTCCAGGTGACCACGGAACTTCAACCAGGGGCCGGCGGCACTGATGTGATCCGTGGTGCATTTACCTTTCACCTGGGGGGGCCGGAGACATGATGATGAAAAGAGTGAAAGAGGTCGAGATGCAGGTTTCTTTAGCTCCAGTTCCCCTACATGCTGATGCAGGGTTATACTGCTCTAAACCCGTCAACCCATGTCTGCTTTCAACTGTGAAACTTCACCCTCTGTATACTGTGTGTATGTAAGAGAGAGTGTGAGTGTGTGTGAGAGAGTGTGTGAGTGTGAGTGTGTATATGAATGTGTGTATGTGTCAGTGTGAGTGTGTGTGTGTGTATATGTGTGTGAGTGAGTGTGTGTATGTGTGTGTGTGAGTATGTGTCAGTGTATGTGTGTGTGTGTGCGAGTGTGTGTGTGTGAGTGTGTATATGTGTGTGTGTGTGTGTGTGAGTGTGAGTGAGTGTGTGAGTGTGGGTATGTGTGAGTGTGTGTGAGTGTGAGTGAGTGTGTGTATGTGTGTGTGAGTGTGTGTGAGTGTGTGTGAGTGTGAGTGTGTGTGTGAGAGTGTGTGTGTGAGTGTGTGTGTGGGAGTGTGAGAGAGTGTGTGAGTGTATTCACTCATGTGGTCAGTGTGTGTATCTGCATTAAGAGTGTAAAGCGGTCTGGCGGGCTGCAGGCCCCTCCCTCACCTTGATGAGGATGTGCAGGTCCTCCAGATCTCCCCGTCCCATTGGTCGAAGGGCTCCAGCAGCTGCAGCCGGTTGCTCTGGGGGTTGACGTCCACGCGCAGGGCGCTGCCATCGGGGGGCGGGTGCTGGTACGTGTCCTGTCCCGGGTCAAAGTCGCGCGCGGGGAGCTCGTCGCCCGTGGGGGGGTCCAGCTTAAACTTCTCCCCGTTGGAGCCGGTGAGGTAATCGGTCTCAGGGTTGAATTTCAGGGTGCCAGCAATGGCCAGGGCCGTGACGATCTGTCCCAGGACGGGGGGGACGGGACAAGGAGTTAGGGGAGACAGGGGTGATACTCTTGTACATATAATGTGGGAGTTTTGCGCTGCGTCTGGGTGGTGGAAACTTTTTTAATTTTTTAATTTGTATTATTTTTACGATTCCCCCCCATTTTTTCTCCCAATTTGGTAGCCAATTATACCCTCTATTTCTTTCAATTCACCCCCTCCCCCACAAACCTGCCGCCCATCACTACGGGGCAAGCTAATTCCTTGAGGCCGGCGATGATCCACTTCCTCCAAGACGGAACTCGCCTACCTACTTTCTGGGGACACTCTTCGCGCTTCTCGGCGAGCTCGTGCCGGCTCACCCTCCCCCCTTCCCCCTCCTCGCTCCCCCCTGAGGCATTCAATCGGGGCTCCCAGCCAGAGCCGGACTGGCGCAGCCGGGTTTCGTACTGCGGCTGCAGTGGGCGACTTGCACTCCGGGTGTATGCTTAGACCGCTGCGTCGCCCGAGGCCCCTGGGTGCTGGAATGGTACGTGCGTGTGAGTTCTGCGCGTGAGTTGGTGGAGTAGAGCGCTGAACCTCGTGTGTATGAGACGCTGGCGCTGAACCTCGTGTGTGCGGGACGCTGGTGCTGTACCTCGGGGGACGTGACGAAGGCGTGGGTCGCTGGGTTGGCGTCGTTCCTGCCGGTGAAGTTTCTGTTGTAGGACGTGACGATCGTGTTCTTCTCTCCCATCTTAACGTCTCTCCTGAGTGGGACAGAAAATCAAAGACAGCAAATTGGAATGTCACGCCTAACGACCGCTAGTCTGACTTCTCTTGGGGGGGGGGGGATATCTGCATTGAGCGTTAAACAGTGTTTAAACACACTCAGCACACAGCAGGTATGCTGAGTGGTGGGGGAAATGCAAAGCCCTATCCTTGAGCTTTGCGTTTGAAGAGCAGTCAGTCCCCAGCAGAGTGTTTCTGTGAGGAAACAACGCAGACATCACTTGAGTTGTGCATCTGGTCTGTGCGAGTCGGTACACCTGAGAATGAGAATGTGAACTGAGAGTTACCTGTCCCACTGTCCAATGCAGGGTCCACAGGCATTGGCCAGGACCAATCCTCCCACATCACTCAGGATCTTAGTCTGCAGGGAAAGTCCTCCCACATCACAGAATCAGCAGAATCTTAGTCTGAATCACACAGTTGTTGGGGAAAGTCACAGTTGGTTGTGGTATAGTACAGTTAGCAGAATCACACAGTTGAGTGTGGTATAGTACAGTTAGCAGAATCACACAGTTGGGTGTGGTATAGTACAGTTAGCAGAATCACACAGTTGGGTGTGGTATAGTACAGTTAGCAGAATCACACGGTTGGGTGTGGTATAGTACAGTTAGCAGAATCACACAGTTGGTTGTGGTATAGTACAGTTAGCAGAATCACACAGTTGGTTGTGGTATAGTAGTAGCAGAATCACACAGTTGGGTGTGGTATAGTACAGTTAGCAGAATCACACGGTTGTTGGGGTATGGTACAGTTAGCAGAATCACACGGTTGGTTGTGGTATAGTACATCCGTAAATTCCCTGTGAACCCCGGTGCGCTGCCTACTCACATAGCCGTCTCTCTCGATGGTGGCTCGGATCTGCTCGGAGCCGGGCGTGACGGTGAACTGGGCCTTGCACTTGAGTCCGTGGTCCAGGGCCTGCTTGGCTAGAGAGGCAGCACGGCCCATGTCCTCGTAGCTGGAGTTGGTGCAGCTGCCAATCAAACCTGTGGGTGGAGAGGAAGAATCATGTGACCAGGGACACAGAGAGTGCAGTGAGTGCCAATCTGCGCTTTTAATGGCAAACGTGGGTGGATCACAGGTCATTCCACGCAAGGTTTTTTCTGATCTCCGATGTTTGTTTCGATCGCCCGATCAATGTCCTCTGTTAATGGTAGCGCTTGTATGCAGCGTATAAACCTTTCTAACACACACGGTGTTGTCATTTTAATTGATAGAGCATATTATTTGATTTGCTGTCGTGTAATTACACGCAGATGTGAAGCGCAATGCATTATTTTAATTGTTCATTACTGATTAAGACTACGCAGACCATAATGCTTTGCTTTCCGGAAACGGATGTTAAAAGAACTATGTTCAGAGAAAATGTGAGCTGGACGTGATTTATAATGCGAGTCACACATAAGTTTATTCCTTTGTTTTGTATGTAATATCGACGATTTCATTCAGTAAAGGAAACACCTTTCGTCTCATAACCCTGACGTTGGTCACTATTGCTAGGTTTATGTACGATCTCAGAAATGAACAGAACACACGGTACAGTGTAAATGTGTGGCAGTGTTTCAGCTGAACCACCGGACGGTGAGCTCCTGGCTGCACTCACCCACTTTGACCTCCAGGGGCCAGCCGTTCTGCTCAGCCACCGCTCCAATGTCAGACACTGCGTGGGCCAGGTCAGGGGTGAAGGGACCGTTAATGTGCGGCTTCAACTGTCAGAGCGGGAGAGAGACGGATACAGAGAGAGAGAGAGAGAGAGAGAGAGAGAGAGAGAGAGAGAGATGGATGGATGGATGGAGAGAGGGAGGGAGGGGGAGAGAGAACAAGGAGGGAGAGAGAGTGAGACAAGGAAGGAGAGAGAGGGAGGAAGGGAAGGAGAGTAGGGAGGGAGGAATGAAGAGAGAGGGGGAGGTAGGAAGGAAGGGAGAGGGGGGGCGGAAGCGAGAGAGGGAGGAAAGGAGAGAAGGAGAAAAAGAGATACATTTGCTTCACATCACCTTAACCATTCTCATGGTGGTGACAGTGTGTCATATTACTCAAATCTCCGGCCATATTTGCATATAGGCACAAAGACGAAAACCCCATGTTGTGACAGTACACAGTGCTCTCCACCCTGCTCAGCGCGCCAGCACACTGCAACTGCCTCAAGCAACCTCTTCATTCTGACACCAGATCATCTGTGATCAGAGTGACAGGCCTGGATGCATCACGTCTGCAGGAGATCCAGGGCAGCACTGTCTGTTAGCCTCCCCCAAGACGTGGGGGGGAAAGGCATGCCAGTGCTCATTACATTAACATGTTAGCATCCAAATCAACAACAAAAGTGTGGTGGAAGTGTAGTGTAATGATTAGGGAACTGGACTTGTAACTCAGAGGTTGTTGGTTCAATTCCCAGGTGGGGCACTACTGTTGTACCCTTGAGCAAGGTACTTAACGTCCTGTATTGCTTCAGTAAAATATCCAGCTGTATAAATGGATTGTATGTAAAGAAATGTAAACTGTGTAAGTCACTCTGGATAAGAGTGTCTGCAAAATGCCTAAAATGTAAATGTAAAATGTAAAAACAGGGTATGGATCCTTTCTAAATTTAGGTAGGGCGGGGCGGCAAATAGCGTAGCGGTCTAATGCACTGTATTTTGTCTGGTCCCATATGGTTGGCGCTGCCTGTCAGGGACGTGGTTCGAAACACATCTCGACCAGACCGGCCCTGGTCATCAGCCCCGATCAAGGGAGGCGTTTGGCTGTCCGCCCCAGGGGGAGGGGGGAGGGTGAGCCGGCTCGAGTCCGCCGTGAAGCACGTAAGGGAGTTTCCAGAACGTGGATGGGCGAATTCTGTCTCAAAGGAAGTGGAGTTCGCTGCCCTTTGAGAATTAGCTTGCCTCGTAGAGATGAGCGGTGGACTCGTGTGGGGAGGGTAAATCGAAATAAATAGAGGGTGTAATTGGCTACCAAATTGGGAGAAAAATGGTAAAGAAAATCTGAAACAAATAATAAAAAAAATATATAATAATAATAATAATTTAGGTGGGTATGTTGTCCTGGCAGCTGATTGAACGTTACTCTCAGCCAGGCTGAGGATGACTCCTGTAGCCTTTAACTGTGTGATGGAGGTAGTGCTAATAAGAGGGGACACCTTGGAGCACATCACAAACCAGCAGCTGAGATACCATTAAAAAAATAAAAAAAAACGTTTTTCGTTCAACGTTACTCGGACTCTAAGAGGGGGTGGGGCAAGGGGGCAGGGCGAGGGGGCAGGGGGGCAATGTCACTTCCTGTGCTCGTGCCTCTGAGTGGGGTGGGTGGGCGATGTCACTTCCTGTGCTCGTGCCTCTGAGCAGGACTCACCTCGCTTAGGTTGAGCTCGATGACCTGGTCGTATTCGCAGCCGGAGTCCGGCACCAGCACGTCCTGGTGTTGGTCCGCCAGCGCAGCGATGTCTGACCGGAGGGAGGGAGAGAGAGATATGTCACGTATGGAAGGGCTTAAAACACCTGGAGATAAATTGGTAAATGTAGCCACATCCTTTAGATATCATTTTTAATTGTCGGTCGATGGACACGACTCACACAACCTTTGCTAGATCCACACGTGTTACATAGGAGGCAGGTTAAACGATACATTTTCATTTACGAAAATAACCCTTCCCGTTTCGAAAAAAATAAAACTACAAAGCCATTCCTTCCGATTATAATTCCGTTAACAGCCAGTGCACAGACGCCATTGCCGAGTCCTGCATATTTGTTAAACCGACAGATTTGTGAGAAAAGCTGATAATTAACCGTATGTTTACAAAAGAATAACTGATTGAAATTCAGTTAAACATCACAGAAACTCACAGAATATATACTCACAAATATTTGAGTAATTTATTCTTTAATATTGTTTCCAAAATCTGAAATTAAATACGACCCTCTCTACAGAGATGGTGGGTATGTCTGTTTTAGTTCCCTTAGAGAGACGGGGGGGTCGTGAAAGAGAGAGAGAGAGAGAGAGAGGGAGGGAGTGGAGAGAGAGACAGGGAGGGGGAGAGAGAGAGAGAGAGAGGGAGGGAGGGAGAGAGAGAGAGAGAGAGGGAGGGAGAGAGAGAGAGAGGGGAGGGGGAGAGAGAGAGGGGGAGGGGGAGAGCGAGAGAGACAGGGAGGGGGAGAGCGAGAGAGAGAGAGAGAGAGAGAGGGAGGGAGGGAGGGAGGAGGAGAGAGAGGGAGAGAGAGAGAGAGGGTCGTGAAAGTGTGGAGCAGTTGTGGTTAGAGAATCAAGATTGTAAATGGGGTCAAAGCCCCAGGACGAGCTCCCCGCCACTGCGCCGGTGAGTAAGATACCAAACTTGTGCTCGCTTCTGCTAACATCAAGCCGCATAAATGGATAGCACATCAAATGTGAGCTACTGAGATAACTGTGGACAGGGGTGTGTGTGCTGAGGAACGAGTGTCGTAAAAAAAGGGGGGGAGTGAGTGACAGAGCGCTAAAGAGCAAGGTGCCACCAGCGATGAACAGCGTGGAGACAGCGTTCAGTGACATGTCTTTAAAGAATTTGTTTCTGACTTTATCCCATTTTAGTAGCCAATTACACCCTCTCTTATCATGTCAATCCCCCCCTCGTATTGTGAGTTCGCTGCCGTAGCCCTGAGACCGGCAGTGACAAAGGTGATGTTCCGCCTCCTCCGAGCCGGCACTCGCCAGGCCGATACTCGCGATTCGGGCGCAGCCGGCGGAATCGAACCCCGGTCGCAGTGGCTAGCGTCGAACGTTGTAACCGCTAGACCACCCGGGAGACCCTCAGTGACATGTCTGAACACAGTGATGTGGAGAGGCTGGAGCCTCAGGAGGGGTTAGGAGGGGTTTAGCACTGACCCCCACGGCCAGTCTTCTGCAGGTAGGTCCTCATGCGGTGGTTGTAGGGAAACACGGAGGTGGTGGCTCCAATCTCAGCTCCCATGTTACAGATCGTGGCCATTCCTGACGGACAGAGAGGCGGAAGGCTGCATTAACACACTGCACTGTAGGTGCACCACTGTGGCTGTGGTGTGTGGGGTACTACAAAAGTGTTTATGAAAAATGATTTGCTTGAGGGTGTACTTAGGCACACTGTTTGAGTCAAAGGCAAGACTTCTGATATGTTGAAACAGAGATGTGTACTTTTATCCAGTATACCAAATCTCCTTTTTATAATAATAATAATAATAATAATAATAATGAACATACAGATGAACAGATTACACATGATTTACAGTTTCTCCTTAATGATCATTCCTGTGAAACGAATGACATGGGTTATTCCTGTCCTCCCCTGGGGTGGACGGCCAATCGCCGCTCCCAGACAGGGCTCTGGGCCAGAGCCGGGCTGGCGCAGCTGGGGATCGAACCCAGGCCGCAGTGGGCAACCTGCACTCCGGGTGAATGCTTTTACCATTACGCCACCAGAGGCCCCCTGCCACAGGACATTCTACAGCAATTTGGTTAATGCTGGCATTCGTAAGTCTAAAGTCCAAAACCATCTGCTCTCTTCAGCAGGCTAAACAGCACCCATGCGTACAGTGTATGTGTATGGTGTGTGTGTGTGCGTATGTGTACGATGTGGGTGTGAGCGTATGTATGTGTATGATGTGTGTGTGTGTGTGTGTATGTGTACAATGTGGGTGTGAGCATATGTATGTGTATGATGCGTGTGTGTGTGCGTATGGGTACAATGTGTGCGTGTGCGTATGCATGTGTATGATGTGTATGTGTGTGTGTGCGTACATATGTGTACGATGTGTGTGTGTGCGCCTGTGTATATATATTTGTGTTTGTTGCATGAGTATTTTGCACAGTGGCAGAACACAGTCCAAGCCTGTCTCACCGGTGCAGGAGATAGAGTCGACCCCTGGGCCGTGGTATTCCACAATGGCCCCCGTGCCCCCCTTCACGGTCAGAATCCCAGCCACCTTCAGGATCACGTCCTTGGGGGAGGTCCACCCGGACAGGCTGCCCGTCAGCTTCACCCCGATCACCTGAGAAGAGGCAGAGCGTTACTCTCCATTAACAGGGCCGACGACGGAGGCAGAAAGAGCCACAGATCTGAACTGTGCACAGCAAGAGCGGGTTTAGCAAAGGGGAACATACAGCAACAGACTTAGTTATGAAACACACAGCACAGTCCCAAAGGAAGAGAGACTGCCACAGTCTAGTAGTTACGTTCATGCTCGCCACTGCGACCGGGGTTCGATTCCACCGGCCGCGCCAGTACCAACTCTGGCCGGGAGTGCCACTAGGGAGCTGCAATTGGCTTTCCCCACAGGGAGGGGGGAGGGAGGCCGATATGAGTTCGCTGCGTATAGGAGTGGCTCTGTGTACCGGAGTTACAGCCGACGGCATGGCAAGTGCCGGCTCGGAGGCGACGATGCATCTACGGCAGTGAACTCACAATACGAGGGGGGATTGACATGGAAAAAAAGAGGGTGTAATCGGCTACTAAATTGGGAGAAAATGGGAGAAAATCTGAAACAAAATCTTTACAAGAAACAGACAGGACACGTCCGGTACAGAAACAGACGGACTCGTCAGACGGGACTCACGTTGGGACACTTGAGCTCCCAGGGGATTCCCGCCATGACGTCGACGGCGTCGGCTCCGCCCACCCCGATGCAGATGGAGCCCAGGCCGCCGCCGTTGGGCGTGTGGGAGTCGGTGCCGATCAGCATCACCCTGGGTACGCGTAGTTCTCCAGGATGATCTTAGAGTAGGGGGCAGGCATTCAAACACCGCTCGAGATGAAGGCGCTCCACATGTATCCCAATATATATATTTATTCATTTATTTATATAGCACCTTTCCAGCAATACAGCACAAAGTGTTTCACAAAAAAGGGATTAAAATAAAAGACAAAAATTAATTAATCAATCAAATACAGGCTGGAGACTTTTTTTCTCTTTGGAATTTACGTTGTTGTCTGTATTGTGTTGTCTGTAATTGTTGTACGACTTTGAAAATTCTGTAAAATACTTATCATAAAAAATATATAGACAGAGCGTGGAACAAACGAGAATATAAAAATAATAATAAAAACGAATTAAAATACAAAACAAAGGTTAAAAGGTTGAAGAAGCAAGTCTGTAAAAGTATTTACTGAATTTCAGCACTAGTCCAATAATCAGCACCAATAACAGCCTACAATGCTCTACCTGATGGATGATTCCGGAGCCGGGCTTCCAGAAGCCTACTCCATACTTGGCTCCAGCACTAGACAGGAAGTTATACACCTCCTGATTCATTTCCTGAGTGACACATAGGGACAAAAATAGGTAAGGAGGGATCAATTTGACATTTTCAGCATGAAGCATTTTCAGGAAATGTGAAGTTGAGTGAGAAGGATCAAGAAATGTAACACTGAGGTGCTGCTAAGTGCGTGTGTGTGTGTGTGTGTGTGTGTGTGTGTGTGTGTGTGTGTGTGTGTGTGTGTGTGTGTGTGTGTGTGAGTGTGTGTGTGTGTGTGCATTTGAGAATTTATATAAGAGGATGGGCCATCCTCTAAAGATCCTCCCTAAGCTCTCACTCTTGCCTTTCCTACCTCTCTTGATCCACATAATCTCAACCACTGTATAAGCCTCCACTCTCAGTGGAGCCTGCCCTGTCCTCCCCGCTTTCCCCCCCACCCTGGCCCTGGCCCTGGCCCACCCTGGCCCACCCTGGCTCACCTTGGCCCTCTGCAGGTCCTGGGCTCCGCCGATCTGGGCCTCAATCAGGTGGTCACAGTGGATGGTGGAGGGCACGGCGACCGTGGGCAGGCCGCTGCTGATGAACTGGAGCATGGCCATCTGCGCCGTGGCATCCTGCATGGCCACGCGGTCCGGGCGCAGACGCAGGTAGGTGCGGCCCCTGGCAATCTCCTGGCCCGCGGGGTCGTCCAGGTGACCGTACACGATCTTCTCTGACAGGGTGAGAGGCCTGTTGAGTCTGGGGGGGGGGATTAAATGTGATGATGACTTAGGCTTTGATCGGTTGCCATTTCCCCCCAACAATTTAAATAAATATCAACCGCCACCCTCCACTGTTCCATCTCTATAGCCACAACCCCAACCCGCCCACACAAGACACTGGACAAAACACAGCCATTAAACACAACCATTAAATCATTCTGGAGATTTTAGGCTGTATGAGGAGAGATACTCTGCTGGTACATGATTGAAAGTCAACTGCATAGTTATTTTCCCGCATTGGCAGAAAACGCCAATGTTCCTGATGAGGGATTCCAGCATAATTCCAAAAGCAGAATCAAACCAGACACCAGCATCCTGTGTGACATTACACATTAGAGACGAGCATGATAGTTTTTTCACGATCTCAAAAAACACTTTGCATGACAAAATAAACCTGGTAAAAATTCAACAAAGAAAGATACCGCTTCATTTATGTCCTGGAGAATATCACAATAGATAGATAGATAGAATTTTATTTCACATATGCAAAACAAAACCAATACAGTCCTGTAGCCTTAACAGCCATTATAACAAAATGAAAACAATGGAGAAAAAAAGAAAAACACAATGAACAAACAATGGACTTTTTTTTTACATATTTGAAAAGGAGTGAGAAGAAGTATACACTTATTTAATCCCACCCCTTTTCATTAAATCATAAATTACTCAATTAGAACTACCTGTTCCCTATATGGTCAAACTTAATGAAATTTTATATAATACATACATTCTAAATATATACATACAATGAAAAGGTTGTGAAGAAAAAAAGAGAGGATAATTAAAAAGGTTAAGTAAGGAGAAGCAGACTGACCTCTTGCGTACGATGGTGACGTTGGCCTGTAGTTTCTCATAGTTGATGTGGGAGCTGGGCTCAAAGCGGCTCATGGCCACGCTGGCCTTGGCCCTGACGGCTGCGCACACGTGCAGCCGCCGCACGCCCTGCCCAAGAGCATGCTGGGAAGACACAAAGGGTCCCGGAACATCATTAGGATTAGGGTCATGCATATCCCGTACACATTTTTCTGTTTTGTTTTAGGGAACTTGCTGCGGTGTCATAACATGACGCAGTGGACTCATCCACAGGAAGGAAGTAGTGGAATGACGTGGTATAGTGGTCAAATTAAAATTTGTGTTTGTTTGATTACTTGCTTGCAGGTTTTGATATTTTGCAGGCAGGCTTTTTAAAAAAATTTTATCCAGTGAGTTAGTTTCATCCATTTTGCCGTTGGAAACACACCAGTCGGTAAGGGGCCCTGAAGCTCCATTAATATATGCCATTTAGCAGAGGCTTTTATCCAAAGCGACTTACAGTAGTGAATGCATACATTTTTCAGTATACGTGGTCCCCAATGGGAATCAAACCCACAACCTAAGCGTTGTCAGTGCCACGCTCTACCTGCTGAGCCACACAGAATCATTGTATGAAACCAGGACTGAGGATTTGAAGGTGGGAAAAATGTTGTGCTGTGTGCACCTCCAGAGAGGTGAGGTTTTGTGTTCTCTGTATTTTTTGTGAGTTCTCCTGGCCCAGTTTTGTTTTCCTGGAACAACGTTTCCGAATCGCCTCAAAGGCTTTTTTTTGGTGCTGTTCCTTCTTGTCTACACAAATGAACTAAATAAGAAACTCCCTCTGACTAATGGAAGGAACCAATGCATCACTGGCCCCTCACAGAGACCATACGAGTGAGCTGTACAAGAGCGCAAGACAGCTTCTCAATAGAAGGGGCGAGTCCACTGTTCTTCCCCGTTTCATTGGGCTGTAGACTGCTGCGCTACTCAATTTGTTTTGGTTACTACATGCCTTTGTTTACTGCATACACTTATCAGTTGCAATGCCACCATGTACCCTTCTCAGGCCTAGTGGCTGATATGGGCTTGGATGGGAGGCCTCAAGGCAAAACCATGTTGCTTCTGAAAGATGCGTTGGTGGACCAGTTACATTTACATTATTTATGTTCAGGTATTTTGCAGATGCTACTACCCAGAGGGACTTACTAGTGCATAAAACAAGGCTAGAACAACAATGCTAGGCCAAGAAGATGATTAAGTGCAATTGTTTTATTTTTTTTAAACAGAAAGCCCCAGTGCAGTGACGGGAACATGGTGCTATAGCAGACGCAGTCTTTCAGATGAGACATTAAACCGAGGCCTTGACTCACTTCAGCCATTAAACATTTAAATAATTTATTGCAAAGAGTAGCGGTTTCCTCTGTGACCTGGCAAAATTCCCAAATTGGCTCTCTCAACCTGACCACCTAATCATTGCCGGGTTTAATTTTAAGATTTAATAATTGCCTCCGTCTGCCTTTTGCTGTGAAGCCATTTGGGATCATGAGATGAAATGCGGTTTGTTCTGAAACCAACTTGCTGCACATATTTTAGGATGATACTGTTGCTGTATTACAGTGCAGGGCTGTGCACAGACATTTTTGGGGGCAGGGGCTCAAAAAAAAAAAAAAAAAAGGGCACACACCCCACCGACACAGACTATTCCCACCCCGATGTTGCCACACCGCCGCTATCCATAATCACACACTATGTTCATAACATGGGACCTGTTTTACCTTTCATTATAAGTAATGATACGATTCTAGATCAGCAGTCCTACTCTGACCACTCTGACTCTGACATAACCCCCTGAATTTGGGGATTCAAAACTTCCTTCTGTTTTCATGTTCTATATCATTTTGTTACACTGCATATATTTTATAAATGAGACATATGGTACAACTACTGAACTACAGTTTGATTTTAGTAACATGTTTTTGAGCATCACACAGAGGAAAAGAAACCACAGTATTATATTATATTCAAAAATGCACGCACACATGCACTACTTAAACACACTCATATATTTGTTACATCTATGCATATGGCTGAAAAACTGATTGAGGGTCAGGGAGGTGAGAAGTATTTTGCCTTTCATTGGAGACAGGTGTATTTGCCTCTTCTAGCAGTGTTTATGCTGCTTCTTATTTCCCAATCAAAATGGATTGATTGAAACTTATTTTAACAGGGACACTCACTGCTACTTTTAAACATCACATTTTTTTAAAACTGGCTATAAAGAAAATGGGGTGACTACACTAAACTAGCAAAACTATGCAAAATGTAACTACCTGCTTCAGAAATTAATTGCATATTTGTAAGTTGTCCTGCATGACAGAGATAACGTCATTTTAATGATAATTAGACTATCTTACTTGCTTGCGAGTACCGAGACTAGTAAAACAGCGTGAAGGTGGCAAGTCCTACTGACCTACTTCATAGTTGTTTTTTTTACGGATATATAACATAAAAGGTAAGTAAGTGTTGTTTAATCATGGTTTCATAATTAAAACAGTGCCTACCTGAGTGATATCATTCACCGTAACCGAACTGGGGCTGGGGATGCGGTGCTTTTCATAACAAGTTGTATTCGGAATGTCGGAAAATGCAACGTTGATTGATTGATTGAGACAAAACCATTTGGAAGGGGGGGGGGTTGGAGAGGGGAGTACTTTTTAAATTGATAAGGTGTATTTTTTCATGAATACTACTATACATTTCCCTCTTTACATTTGATAGAATTTCAATAACAAATAAAGAAAAAAGAAAATACAATTAACACCAGCCAAAAAAAGGGCACTTTTTGACTCTGAGGGCAAAAGGGCAGGGGCTCAAGCCCCCCTTGGGCCCTATGTATGCACGTGCCTGTTACAGTGTACAAAAATTGTGGCTTGACCGACAAAAAAACAAATGTAAAAACTGAGATGATGTTCTTTTTCTGGTCCACAACAGTGAACTAGCACAATGACTACCCACTGTTGCTACAACACAATGATTGCTTAGTTCCACTGAGATTATGGTTAACCCAGGTCAGGTAAGGGCAGTTTACAATAGCGTCTATGTCGTCAAGCCCATATTGATAGTCTCACAAGGTTTGGTTAACAACAGGAACAAAGATACTGTAATCACAAGACTCATTCACCAGTGTCTTGACCTACATATGGTTTGTGGGCAGTCCCTTTAAACTACATGCATGTATGCTATTTATGCATGTAACTTGCTTAATGTTTTACTGAGACACAATGCACATTATGGGTAACCTCATTGTTTCTTGGTAGAATGAAATCTAATAAAACCTCCAACGGTATGAAAGAAAGAGATTAGGATCTCCTTGAATAATGCAAGGTCGAACCCTAACAATATTTAATTCACACTGAGGCCTAGTGACTTGAACAATGAGATATGCGTTTGGTTTTGTGCCAAAATACTGAAGGTCGTTGGGGAAGACGCTGAATCATGTGTTGCTTGTCATCGTTATCAACCTCTCCAGTTTGGAGTAACATTTTTATTCCAGCATCAAAGTGGGGGTACAGCGTATGTTTTCACTCGGAACGCTAACCTAGCTGTAGACATTTAAAGCCGAACCTCATAATAAATACATATCGAATCAAATTTGTATTAAAAATCAATTTTACCACGAGCAATAAACATGCTGGACAGCAAAATACTAGTTACACCACCTCACAATTTGAAAGTAGAATTAACGTTAGACATTATAAAGCATATCCACATAAGCAATATGTGCTTCTTCATATACAATGTCTAGCTACTTTCCTACAAAAGGAAATGTTTGTATTTAACATCTTCATAAAGAGCAACACTATAGCTAATTAGCTAACTACGAAGGCTGAAAATGTGCTGTTAGGTAGCTAACGTTACCAACAACCGAGTACAAAAATAATCTTAACAGGAGAGCTAGGTAGCTAATTTAAATAACAAAAAGTTCGGCCAGGGAAACACTACAAGCTATTTCGACTTTAGCTTGCCAACTAGCAAGCCGTTTTAGCAACCTGTCAGTGAGCAAATATTCGCCTTTTGTCAAAATAACGTGGCAAGTGTGGTATAAATCCAAACAAATTAGCTAGCCGGCTAACCTTGCGGTCACCTTGTTAGAGCTATTCGTTTGAAATACCACCATAAAATTGAAAATATAATTTGGATTGCATAACTTTTCTTAATGAGCACGAACCGGGTTCTCTTTCTATGCTGGCCTGGCACTGGCGAATTTAACGTTACCAGTAAGAGGCAGCAAAACGTTCGCTTACTAGTAAACAAACTATCGGGACATGACCTGTAGCTAACTTAGCTATTGTAGCTTGCCCTAACATTGCGAGGAGCCTACATTTACCGACATTCGTCGAAACTCTACCTCAACCACATGCTGGCGCCGCAAGCCTTTTAGTGGTTAAACTGACAGCATGTATAGCATCTGTAAAATATACTTGATATTTTATCCAAGAAATCCCTCACTCACCTGAAGCCGGGTGACAGTTAAACAGTAGGTCGCCATTTTGTTAAAGTACAATGTCGCGTTAAGGTAACGTCAGATGTTCAATCCCCTGGAATGGTGTATTTGTCGTAACAAATCAATCAAAGTGATTTTTTGGGGGGCAGAATCTATTATTCACAGTGGTGTAGGAAGGAACAAGGGGATATAGAACAACTTGTTTGGATATTTGCTGGAAAGAGGATATTTTAGCAGACGTTCTTAATGAGAAATTGGAGAATAGAGTCTTGTTGAGGGTCAGGTCTGCAGTGTTCTTGGATGTCCTCCACCTTTCTGATTAAGCAAAGTACCTAATATAGCATTTTAATATAGCGATACCATACTGTACATCCAGTGACAAACCATATATGCTCACTCAATTGAATCGTACAATTGAATATTACTGGGGCTGGCAGCTATATCTAAGCATTTGCCTTTTTTGCTCTTACGACATACAAGTTATTTTCGAAGAAAAGAATGTGTGCCCACATTCGTAAAGCATCTCTGGGTAGGAGTGCTAATATAGGATAAATTTACCCTTGTCCAAATCCAAATAGGAAAAAATATGAGATTCTGCTAGCTAATACCAGGCATGTTTGGAACTCTGCGGATGATGAAGGAGTAGCTTAATTAAGCTCTGTTGATGTAATGTAGTCATTTTTAATATTAGTTATACAACTTGAAATTAAAAGATTATGTTACTGTAGGCTATGGATTCTTTATTTTATTTCATTTTCACTAAGAAAGAACCCCCTGGAACTTTAATAACAATTTCAATAGTAAGCTTTCCTTACATATAAACTTGGCTCAGTGTTGTTTGTTATTTTACAAAGAAAACAAATGTTTTGATTGATAGCATTCCCAAAGAAATGCTATTCCTAAAGAAAATTTCAGACAGGAATAATTCTGTACAAATACATTACTCATAAAAAGGCTTTAAAATGACCAAATTAAAAAGCAAAAATGTTAGAAATTAAAATAAATGGAAAGCATAGGATTTTAAAGCTACAATTAGTTTTTTTAAATACACTAATATAAAAAAAATATTCAACCAGTCTGGGTGGGGTATTTACTACAACTCACCCCAATGGGGGATATATTCCAAAAAAAAATTGAACCTCGCCAATAGGGGGATTGATGTGTAATTGGGCAACCCTTGTCCCAACGTTCTCTTATGACAAAGTAACAAGAACATTTTATTTTTTTATTTGTAAAATTATATTTCCAAAATATTGAGATTAAAATATAATATACATGTTTAAATAGTATTCTTAAAACTCAAACGAAAAACGTTGTGTCAACGGAAGTTGAAAGTTGCACGTGTTTGCTAAGGTCAAATGTGAAAGGGTGAAGTTGATTCGGCAGACTTCGGCAGCATTTATTATGGCTAAACATCATCCCGATTTGATTTTCTGTAGAAAACAAGCAGGCGTCGGTAAGAATACAAAATCTGCGTTATGAAAACAAAATAACATTAGCAGTAGACAAGCACGTGAAGCTAGCTAGCTAGTTAGCTAACAACGAAAAGCTCCTATCGTATGATAGCTAGATAGTGTTACCGGTGGCTAGCTAGTTAGCGGGATTGAATGTTATCTAGGTAGACGGGTGGGACAAAGCCAGATGGCTAGCTAAATAGCCAGTTGCATTCAATATCCAGCTAGATAGGGAAGCTATTTATTTATTATTAACCGGAAATAAGTAAATGTTAGAAACGTCTCGCAAATGTTCGCTAGCTAGCTTTGTTGCAAGATCCTGATGGCTTTGTAGCGCCATCGTGTGCTCGCTTAAAGTTTAATTTGCTAATTTGCTTCTGGCTAGTTAACCTTAGCTACCTATTCACGATAATTTCATTCAGTGTTTTGTATTATTTTATAGAATATGGTTGTTGATGGTTGTTCCTTTATCGCCTCTTTTTTACAGCTATCGGACGATTATGTGAAAAATGTAAGTATTTCAATTTGGTACCTTGACCCCCCATCATATCCCATAGTTGTATAACCACTCTTAATTCAGATGATGTTTTTATCTGTTTTGAGATTGACCTCATGTGTATCGGTTGTGTACGAGTCATACAAAAGCCATTGGTCAAAGATACAACTGCAGTGTGCCACCCGTAATATACAATCAAACCTGCTGCTCATATGTCCAGAAACCCCACGTACTGGACCTTAACCTCACTGTTGGCCGTGTACGTTGTTATGTGTTGACAGTATGCGTCTGTGCATGTGAACGATCTCACAAAATGCTGTAAATTGTGGTCAGTGTACAGGTTCCATATGTACAAAGATTCTGAGTCGGAGTGCTGATCTTGGCTCATCAATGTATATGGTTAGGATATGGACAGGGGAAACCTAATCCTAGATCAGCACTCCTACTCTTAGAATTTTTGTACATACGGCCCCAGAACTAACCCCCTTACGCCTCACACTACAGGTGATGGGAAGTGTGTGATCTGTGACTCGTACGTAAGGCCCTGCACCCTGGTGCGCATCTGCGATGAATGCAACTACGGCTCATACCAGGGACGCTGTGTCATCTGCGGAGGGCCGGGAGTCTCGGATGCCTACTACTGCAAGGAGTGCACCATCCAGGAGAAAGATGTAAGTGTTTTCACTCGAACAATTTCTTTTCTTTTTCAAATAATTGTATTTTCAGATTTTCCCCATTTTCTCCCAATTTGGTAGCCAATTACCCGTGTGCTTAGTTCAATCCCCCTTACCCCTATAGTACGCTGCCGTAGTCCTGTGACCGGCAGTGACAAGAAGAGCGTAGTGCTGCCTCCTCCGAGACAACACTCATCGTGCCGTCGACTGTAATTCCGGTACCCCAGAACTACTCCTGTGCACAGCAAACTGTGTGTCAGCCAATTGACCCTTCGCTAAACCACGCCCCCCTTAGTTATTGTTGCTATGTACGTCAAGCTTTCGGAGCCAGCATGGCGCTCCCACTGTCACTAACTGCACTCCCTGGAGAAATATTGTCCAATTTTTGGAAAATAGAAAAAGCGATTTCATATAGAAGCAGACAGAAGGGTATACAATATGCATTTGAAGGTTATATTCAAGATATCACACTGACTCAGCAACAAAATGACGTAAAAAAAATTAAGATAGAAGCGAAAGCCTACAGATCAGAGTAAAAATTAACCACCGCATCACCGTGCGATTGAGACAGAGGACAACGACATTAAGTTACACTGTTCCTGTAAAGCTGGGTAGGTCTCTATTCACTATTACAATCATTAAAAAGCAAAAGCAGTAGGCCTATATAACGTTACATTCAGTAGTAAGTTAGCTAGCATTAGCTAACTAACGTAACATTAGTCGCCTATAGTGTGCTGTAACGACATTACTCTGGTTAGCTCCACAGGTAGCTCCATACCTGGACCTCTGTAAAGCAAAAATATCAGCAGTGTGTCAGCCCAGTCTTCCACAAGATTTGGGTACTCGGGACTGGGCTTCCCATTTGACAAAGTGCTGAAATAGTTTTTTGACATCAAGGTAACGTTACCCACTTGGTTTTCTAGAGCTTGACTGTAACATCTTAACGTTAGCAAGCTGTCTGGATCACGAATAACAAAGCTAACATTTAGTCTAACTTTACCAACGTTGCAACCCGGAGCTGTATATCCAGACCGTAGCCACGTTAGCTTAGCTGGCTAACACTTTTCAGGATTTTATTTAGGTTTTATAAAGGGAAAAAAACGTATATCTCCTTCAAACCTCTCTGGGTAACGAGTGTCACTGTTACACGTGCCCCAGGCACAACGTTTAACCATAATTTGCAAAAAAATCCGCAAAACCAGCTCGAAAATGAAGAAAATGTCTAATTTTTGCGTGTAATTCAATGGAAGGCAGCCAAACACTGTCGGAGGCTCTGTCGGAGTATGTAAAACACGGCGCTGTGATTGGCCAGTTTGCGTTTTTGGCCGTGGTTTAGCGAAGGGTCAATTGGACAGCCAATTGCCGCCCCGATGGCACTCCCGGCCAGAGCCGACTCTGGTGGGACCGGGAATTGAACCCCGGTCTCCGTGGCCAGTGTCGAACGTTGTAACCACTGGACCACGCAGGAGGCCTCACTCGAACAATTTCTGTTCACCAAACCATGTGCTTCTATCTGCCAAAAAATATATATCGGCTAAGATGTCAATAGACAGGTTAAACCACCAAATGGACCACGTGGCTGAGCGACTTGGTTAGAAGTTACCGGGTAATTTTGGTATGCAGAATGCTACCTGTGGGTACATAAACTCCCATTGTTTTCAGACATCAATGCTAACAAGCTGTGGGTACATATTGAACTTGTCATTTCCCATTGTTTTCAATGATTACATTTAACTTCAAATTTGAAATACTTTTTCCTTTATTTAAATATGACATCCACAGCTGCCCCTGTTTTTAACAGCGTGACAATCCCTGGACTGGAGCAGAGCAGCTGATGATTCAATGATCTTTATTTACTCCCAGACATGGAGAGAGACAGTGGGAGACCATGTTAAAATAAAACACAAACAAAATCTTCACCTTACTTGCCGGGAAGCTTTCGGGCAAAAACAATTAACTAGAATAACAAACTAAAATAATCAAAATTTAACAAACGCCCGCCTCCTCCGAGGGGGTAATCCCCAACAAACACAGACCATCAGCGGCTTTCCACACCGCCTTCATACATTCACATTAAACACACATCAACACTCACCGGGACAGGGTAGAACTCTACGCACTGTCCCGACACACACTCAACACACATCTGAACAAGACACCGCACCTCCTCAGACCGGAGTTCCCCTAGAACCTCCTCAGGCACACACATATCCAGTCACTTTTCAAGTGCTTCCCAAACCCATGCACACAGAGACACTCAAACTTTTCAGTCCGAGTTCTCTTTTACCCCAAACACAGAGAGACCCTCGCCACTCCTCACAGGGAGAGTTCTCTTGCAACCAGCCCAGAAACACTCTCCACTGCTCAAGTGCGAGTTCTCCAATCACACCGAGGGCGAGAGGCGGACCCTCTTTCAGGGTGCCCTCTCGCCCTCTTTCACAATTACACCGAGGGAGAGAGGCAGACACTCTTAGTGCGCTCTCTCCCTCTTTCCCACACACATAGGAAGCACTCTACTCAGTCACTTTCGACAAACGCACACAGACTCCGCCTCCCAGAAGCTTGGATTACAGACACAATAAACGTGCACTCACACACACGAACAACAAGACCCACAACTCTTAATTCGCACACATCAATAACAATGACAAGACTAACTGATTCCCCACTTGCCCCACCTGCTCTTAAATAGGCTTACTTTCTGCCTGGCTCAGGTGGGGCTCGTGAGGCAATCACCCGTCTATCATTCACTCACCCAATCACAATCACTCAACACCAAACAATTCACATTCTCACACATAAATTGATTTCCGTCAATTACCTGATTAACACCAATTAAATAATAATTAAATCAATTATGGGCTTTGGAGCAACCTTCCGGGCGACAGTTCACTCTCACACCCTGTGAGAGTGCCAAACATGCCCCCGGAAAGTCTCCAGTTCCGATTTTTTCCCTATATCCGATTTTTTGGATCGACTGTTTACATATACTTTTAAAAGTAACCCACATCTGATACCAGTGTTTACACGGTTTACACTTGAAACAACCCGCATGAGGGTTTGGTTATCGATACGGATGTAAACAACAACCATGCTGGCACAGCCATATCGCCATCTGCACTGGACGCAAATGAGACATAAATAATCATTCAATCATGTTTTACCTATTTATGTATTATCTCTGGTTGTCTCACTGGCCTGAGCCTTCGTCCTCCATGATTTCACATTTTTCACTTCTGGTTGTGCCCGTGAAACATTGCACGCCATTCAAATACAAAAAAATATAAGAGTGTCGCATTTTGAATTACATGTAAATCGGAATGACAGGGAAATTACGATCTGTGTGTTTAGATGACATTCGCATTGGCAGATATCAGATTTGTATCGGATATATTTCCACATATGAATGTGGCCCAAAACGGATCTGAAAATATCCGATTCCATGTGCATTTGTCCTGTTTACACATTCATAATACATATCTGATCTGTGAGCAAAAAATCGGAATTTGGTCACTTTTATCAGACAGTGTAAACGTAGCCTAATACACTGCACATCTGAATGCACTGTCACTTTTGTTCTCATGCGACTGATGAGATGACTGTCTCAATTAATGGAATGATTGACATGGTAGCTTGAAGTTGAGGCTTGGTGCTGGAGGACTGAAATGCATGCAAGATAAGAACCAAAGATTTTCTCTGGTCCTTAATGATGTGTTCAGAGAAATGAAATGTCCTACATGCAGTTTGAATACCAGTAAATCCTAGTCTCATTTGTGACCTGTATTTTCCCCTTTGAAAATGTCAAACACGAGTGTACAGCTCCACAGGTAGTCTAGCCCTGATGTCTTTGCTGTCATTACTTCCCCTCCACAGCGAGATGGCTGCCCCAAGATTGTAAACTTGGGAAGTTCGAAGACTGACCTTTTCTATGAGAGGAAGAAGTATGGCTTCAAGAAGAGGTGAAAATGGTCGTCAAAGTCCACATCTATACCACGTCGCTGTTTTGTACAAAAATGACCATTTGTGTGTTTTTTTTGTTTTGTTTTGCACTGGATTTTGACAAAGGTGTAATAAAGCTTTTTTTTAAATAGAACCCTCTTGTTTGAGTTGACTGAAACTTCTGTCGTATTTTCACAGACCTTGTGCAGCATTATTTTGTGTGGTCCATGGGGCTTGTAATTTGTACAGGCTCTTTACAGCCTCTATTTCCTTCCTGCGGATGTGGGCAACACAGTATTGTTTGAGAATACAGACGTTACATGTTTGTTCAGAGTATTTTGGTGAATAGAGCGGGTCAAAGGTGCCACCAGCTGCCTCCCCTCAAGTGTTAGTAGTGTGCTCCCAACCAGGGTGGGTTTAATGGTCCCATTCGTGACCACCTTTATCAAATAGAGAGCATTTTTATCATTTAAGGTTTCTTATGCACAGTGTGTCAATCAAAAACCCCACCCACTAAGGGGCCTCGAGTGGTGTAATGGTCAAAGCACTCGCCCGGAGTGCAGGCTGCGGCCGGGGTTCGATCTCCGGCTGCGCCAACCCGGCTCTGGCCGGGAACCTCACTCTGGGGTGGCGATTGGCTGTCCGCCGTAGGGGGAGGGGAAGGGGAAGGGGGAAGGGGGAGCCGGCACAAGCTCGCCAAGAAGCACGTAGGGTGTCCCTGTAAAGACAGGTGGGCGAGTTCATTACCGGCCTCTGGGTATTAGCTTGACCCAGAGGATGGGCGGTGGGCTCATGGGGGAGGGTAAATTGAAGAAATAGAGGGCACAATTGGCCTCCAAATTGGGAGAAAAAAATGGAAAAAATCTGAAAAAACACCTGCTGACATACATTGCAGATACACTACCGTCCTAAAAAAAAGTCACACTAATATTTCGTTGGACCGCCTTTAGCTTTGATTACGGCACGCATTCGCCGTGGCATCGTTTCGATAAGCTTCTGCAATGTCACAACATTTATTTCCAGAGTTGCATTAATTTTTCGCCAAGATCTTGTATTGATGATGGGAGAGTCGGACCGCTGCGCAAAGTCTTCTCCAGCACATCCCAAAGATTCTCAATGTGGTTAAGGTCTGGACTCTGTGGTGGCCAATCCATGTGTGAAAATGATGTCTCATGCTCCCCGAACCACTCTTTCACAATTTGAGCCCGATGAATCGTGGCATTGTCATCTTGGAATATGCCTGTGCCGTCAGGGAAGAAAAAATCCATTGATGGAAAAACCTGGTCATTCAGTATATTCAGGTAGTCAGCTGACCTCATTCTTTGGGCACATAACATTGCTGAACCTAGACCTGACCAACTGCAGCAACCCCAGATCATAACACTGCCCCCACAGGCTTGTACGGTAGGCACTAGGCATGATGGGTGCATCACTTCATCCGCCTCTCTTCTTACCCTGATGCGCCCATCACTCTGGAACAGGGTCAATCTGGACTCATCAGACCACATGACCTTCTTCCATTGCTCCAGAGTCCAATCTTTATGCTCCCTAGCAAATTGAAGCCTTTTTTTCCGATTAGCCTCACTGACAAGTGGTTTTCTTAAGGCTATGCAGCTGTTTAGTCCCAATCCCTTGAGTTCCCTTCGCATTGTGCATGTGGAAATGCTCTTACTTTCACTATTAAACATAGCCGTGAGTTCTACTGTTGATTTTTTACGATATGATTTCCCCAAACGTTTAAGTGATCGCCGATCACGATCATTCAAGATTTTTTTCCGACCACATTTCTTCCTCGAAGATGCTGGTTCATCACCATCCTTCCAGGTTTTAATAATGCGTTGGACAGTTCTTAACCCAATTTTAGTTTCAGCAATCTCCTTAGTTGTTTTCTTTGCTTGATGCAGGCCAATAATTTGACCCTTCTGAAACAGATTAACATCTTTTCCACGACCACAGGATATGTCTTCCGACATGGTTGTTTAAGAAATGAGAAGCTACTCACTGCATCAGTTAGGGTTAAATAACTTTTTGCCAGCTAAAACATATTAATCACTGCAGTAATTATCCAATGGAAGGCTCTTACCTATTTGCTTAGTTAAATCCAGGTGGTGACTTTTTCTTTGGCCAGGCAGTGTATCTTCACTTCACTTGTCTATGAGACCGCTGTTCACGTACCACATCGTACTATAAAGATGTTCCCAAAGCAACGTGGGTAGCGGACACCCAGGAGGTGACCAGAAGGAAGGACCGTTGTGTTGATGTGTCCAACTCGCATTATATGGAGGTATCTGCACTTAAAACGAACTCACACAGACGCAGACACGGTAACGCTAATTCACTGTTCATGCAAACTACCTACAGGTATTATTTGTCTGTTGATGCTAATCTTAATTAAAAATTTAAGTAAACGTCATTAATTAATTTGAGTCTTTGAGATCTGGAATTCTGTAGATTACTACATGTATGACTGGTAAATTAATGGATGGGTACTGCATACCCTTTCTCCATTCACGCACATACAGTATACTCACACACACACGCACATACATAAAGAGACAGATGACCGCTATCTTATAATCAGATCACAGAACACAAAAGACCACTAACAGTCTAGGCCTCTGGCCTCATCGGAGTATCAGGTCACCGCTGACCACCAGGCATCAGGTAGCGGTGGTAGAAAGAGTGATCTGAGGAAGGCAGCCACAGGGGTGTAAATCCAGAATGCTGAATATACATTTATGTTTGGAAATTTTCAGGACAAAGGACTCCGAAAGTGTATTTAGAGCAGGGGTGGGCCGTATCCGTTTCTGGATTTCATGCCAACTTCTGCTCTCAATTATTCAATTAGCCCAATCAATATGTGATCTGACATTTTAGCAAAATTTCTTGATAAGCCCATGAATGACAGCTGAAGACTGTTCTTGTGTTCCCATATGAAACGTGTTACTGTGGTCTAATCTACAAGCGAACCAGCATTGGCCTATCCAACTAATTAGTTAATTGAGCCAGGGGTAATTGGTAGAAACAAAAACCTGCATACACACTAGCCCCCCAGGACCGGAATTGCCCACCCGATTTAGAGCCATCCTATTCTTACATCAAAGTTCAGTTTCTCCACACACCTGTAGACCTATTTTGTGTTACGCTTTCCTGCTAACTGCACCACCTTCTCTTGGCAACTGTCTGGACATGCAAATATGCTTTATCAACTTTCCATCAATATCGGAATTACTTATTGTCTTACAGTACTAAGAGAAGTAAGGGCATTAAATGAGTCCCTCGTGTGAAAAAGGTTGAGAAAGCACGGCACTGGGTCCCTTTTTTTGCCCTGTCAATCTTTTTTGTGTGTCCCCCAATGCTAAAGCTCTTTTCATGAATAAATGCAACACAATCCACAAACCAGCATTTGAACACCATTGTTCTCTCCTTCTCGCTCTCCACTCTCAGCTCCTTTGCATCCCTTTAACTTACGACTCTCTCCCCAAATACTCAGCCCCCCTCCCCCGCCCTGCCCCTTGAAATACTTACATAACTTTGATCCTGCGCATGTTACACAACAAATTTCATTCGTCTAGAACTTGAAAAACAGGAGCCACAAAAAGAGTTCACAATGAGCAACAATTGCCCATTGTGTGTGCCCTAAACAGAGAACATTCCTTGTCTTCCACAGCTATCTGCGTCAACATCTCCCTGGCTCTACGGTCAGGTCCAGGACAGCTGTCGAAACCAGTGGGACCATTGAATGAGTCAACGCAGTGGACTTGGAGGCCAGAACACAGATAAACACACAAATAGAAACAGGCCAATTGAAAAGACACCAATAATCATTTTAAAAAAGCAACCACCATGATGTACATTTTTGGAACTCTTACTAATATGTACAGATAATGAGACAAACATACAGCAAAGAATGTGTACAGAATACAATCACAATAAGATCAAACAAAACCTCAAAGGCTGGTCTTAAATTTTTTAATGATAAATAACATTGTATAAATGTAGAGACAACATTTTACAGCTGCTGCATGGTCAGAAAGGATAAAAGAAGACTGACAGCTACACATATTGAGGCTGTAGGGAAACCACAGTGATTTCTGTTGTATACAGTGAGGCTTCAGGAGCCTTGCAGTGACCCCAGTGTGACTCTGACGAAGCACTTAAGCACGGAGCAGATCAATTACGTCTTCAAGAAACTCAGTGGCTGACCAGGAAAACCACCATGGTAAACTTTTAGCACATTGTATAGTCAAAAATCCAGATTGGGTAAAAACTCTGGATTTGAAAACGGCTAATACCATGGTGGATAAAGGCCCAATTTATCCAATTTAAACCGATGTTCTTTGTTTTGCATGTCTCTGGTAGCCAACATGAATCCCTTTTTCTGAGTACAAACAGAACCCAGTCACTGTTGTGAGAGTGATCTGTGATTATTACCAGCCGGGCAATCCGTTTCTTTTCTTTCTTGCTTTCAGAATTTCTCCAAATTCCTCCACACTTTCTAAATTGCAATTAATGGCCAAAGTAAAGAGTATGACAATGTGTTTTGTTCAGGCACTCATTTTGATTTTTACACTACACAAATGCCCTTGCCATGAATTGTAAATAACACTTCTTTTTTATAGCTATACATGCTGCTAGTTAACAGGTGATCTAGCCTAGAAGCACTGTAATTGCACTTTAACAACCTTTTTTCCAGGTGTGACAAAAACATGTTACTGTTTCAGAATCATGACAAGACTATTCTCATCAAGAGAGGTGCTAGGTAGGAACGTAACACGAAGGAAAGTTTTACAGTAAAAAAAAAAAAGGTGAAAGGACCCTGATAAGAGTTATTTGGAGTCTGATATGTTGTGATCGTAACCTCGTAAACAGGCAGACCGAGTTGGCTGAAGACACTTGAAGGTTTGGGCCCTGGTTAACCTGGTTAAAATTGTGACCGTGAGACTGTCGTCACCACCACTGCAACGCCCAGGCTCTCCAGGCCACGGTCTGGTCTCTCATCCAAACTGAACTCTTTCGAATGCACTGTACTCTGTGCTTATGAAAAAATAAATTCCTTCTGCTGTTAAAGAATTTGATATATTACACTTTCTGGTAGGTTCAAGATAATATTTAATATATATATATGTATATACATCTACAAATAAACATATACATCCCAGAAAATGTGAGATAAATTCAAGGGCTTGATATATAAACCAAAATTTCAGTCAAGTTGAATACCAATGTGCGTAAAGGACAAATAGTTTATCATAAATAAGGGCATGCGTTTTTCACTTCTCTCAAGAAGCTGCAGTTCCTTTTTGATCCACCGTAGGCACTATTTTCAGTCATTTGTGGCAATTACTCAAATTAACATGACCAATTATACAATTAAGTTCCAATCTGAGTGTTGGCGCAAGTCTACAAATTGACGTTGTTTCAGAGGGGAGTTTCCATTTTGGATAAGTTTTTACACCTCTATGACAAGTCATGAAAGAGGAAACAACAAATTATTTGAGAATGATTCAATTCAACACCAAAATATGAAATATTGCACTCCCTGAACTGAGTCTTTTTACAATTGAAAGCAGTAGCCTACTTACAAATCAATCAGTGTGATTATGTGTGGGTGTCTGCAGCGCCAACTACTGACTAGTCTACGACATTGCAATACGCACCTCATTTGTGGTAATTGAATGATTACTTGAGATTGTAATGCGGTGATTGCTTAACAAGTAGCTTCAGAAAGTCCTCCATCGACCTCTTGGTGTTGGAGGACGGAACTGCAGGTTCCTCACAGAGGTGGTGAAAAGCACATGCCCTTAACAATAAAAGATGAAAATGTTTTTTTTGGACCAAAAACGTTTGTAACTTGCCTAGGATTTAAATATGAAAATTATTCACCGCTTATGCCTGATGACGGACAACGTGGCCACGGTACCGCTGGTCTAGAAGCAGCGGCACTGTATGTGACACAAGTGTACATGAGGTATATGTCAGCAAGATTGAAATAACAGGTCTCAGACTGCAGAGTCTGCTTTGCTTAAGTGATTAAACTTGACTCCTTCCAGGGGTGGACTGTTCCATTACTAGCAATGTGTCTAATAAAAAAAGAGACTTATGTCAGACTTAATCCACTTTAACACCGGATATTGTGGAAAATCGATGCCCACCAGATTCCTTGTCAAACTTGTGGGAACAAACCCAGAGCAATCATGTTTACAATTACATATGAATAAAAAGTTACTGCATTTTTTTTGTTTACAAAACAAATGCTTTTAGGTGGGTCATATTTAAGTCCCTCTCTGTCACAGTAAAAATTTACTTTATCTCTCGACTTTAATCATCACTGTCAATCGTCCGATTTACATTTGATGAGAAAACAAAGCATTGACATCCATCCATTTGGTGCATTGTGACTTGTTTATATACAAGGGAAGCTGTACAACCATTCTCTCGCTCTCTCTCTCAAACAAACAAACAAACACACACACACACACACAGAAAGGTGTGAGCAGAAGTAAAAAATAATAATAATAATTGAAACAGCTGTTTAACGCCTTGTTTCACTCATTCATGCTCCCCCACGGTCACAGTTGGTCTTCCACCTCCTCCGTTTCTGCCTCTGATCCAACAGGCCATCGCCACTCCTTTATTCATTTATTCATTTATTTCACCCTCGCCACAAATAAATCAATAAATTAATAAATCCTTACAGCTCCTCCTCCTCCTCTGTCTGCAATGGCTCCCTTGAAACAAAGGAGAAAGTGTCAGTCAATCATAGAAAGCAGAGGATGAACACACAGGTTTGAGATTAATTAAATGGCTTTGGTGGCGTTATAGTTATAATTTGGTAGAGTCACAGTCTGCTGGACTATCTTGAGTGTTTCAAGAACATTTTCAGCTTCCTAGACGAACATATGATTTGTTATGCTACGTTTGTGACCGTTACCCATGATGAAATTGTTTTGGGGGGTTTTTATTCGCTTTTTTGTCTCCCAGCTGAATCAAAACTGACTGTGAACCAGTGCTCTAAAGTCTGAAGTCTGACTCTTGAAACACACAACAATATTTGAGGATCTGTACAAGCTAATCTTTTCCTTGCCACTATCGCCTTAGGCTTAGGCTTAGGCGTAGGCTTTTGGGGGGGGGTCTAGGCCTGGGTTCCCTTTTGTTAAGCGTTTTGTGACAATGCATTTGTGAAAAGCGCTATACAAATACATTTGATTTGATTTAATGTCTCGCATACCTCACGGACTAGGCAATGTAATCTTGAAATTGGGCCTGTATTCAGCCTGGACGTAATCTGTAATAATCACTGAGCGGCTATAGCACAATTTGTCAAAAACATGAGTGTCTACTGGGCTACAATGGGCGTTTATTCAACCGGCACTGTTTTTTGTTTTTTTTGCCCCTTACATTTCTCCATATTTGGCCTCGTAAGAGGTCAGCACGTTCTTGCAGCGGCCGAAGTCCCTGCGCAGTTCGGCCACTTCCTGCCGCAACACCGAATTCTCCCGTTCCAGGAAGGCGGCCCGCACCGTTATCTGGTTCTCCTTGAGCCGACGGGCGTCGCGTGAGCGCTTGGCCGCAACGTTGTTCTTCTTCCTCCTCTGCCAGTACTTGTCATCCTGATGCGGCCAGTGAGAGAGAGAGAGAGAGAGAGAGAGAGAGAGAGAGGGGGGGGGGGGGGGGGGGGGGGTGGGGGTGGGTGAGGGGGACAGGCATTGCTGTTTAAGGACAAGAAAATAACACACTTCGCACTCTTCCTCAACCCTGGAGAATGATGTATTCTTTTAATATAGAGGAGACACAGTATTTGGTCTGAGGGCACGTGGCTAACATAAATTATTGTTGGTTCTAAACAAAACCTTTCCATGTGTCCCACGACCTGTAGACTTATTGCTTCTTACACCCCCTGGGGCAGGGGTGGGGGGTTCATGCAATGTGCCTCAAATTGTATAAACTGTATGAGAGAAGACGCCAGTTTACTGTCTATAAACATTTTGTACCATACTCTTGTTCCCACAGCCAGATATGAATCCAACTTTCCTTTCTTCTGTTACAAACATTGGGCTGGTCTCAGTGAATATGGAGATTATTGTACTCGGCTGTATTTGCATTTCCCAAATAAAACCTGAACTCCCTCGACCTGTAATGGCCACACTGTTTTTCGCAGCCTCGGTCGCCAGATTTACCTTCTGTTCCTCGGGTACGAACACCTTCTTGGCCTTTTTAATCATGGGCTGCGGTTTGAGCTCTTCCTCTGAGAAGCGGTGTTTGCGCGGGTTGAACAGCTCTCCCCCCGGCACACTGGACAGCACCAGGTCTGTCGGATCCGGCTCAAAGTTCACGTTCACCTCAATTTCGTCGGGATCGATCGGGTCCTTCTCATCACCCCCCTCTGAGGAGAGGGACAGGAATGAACTCTTAACGCATTTAGGATCAAACTGGTACCTGAGTAAGAGTAAACCAGTGCGTTTGGATAATTCTACATCTTATTATGCACATTGGCATGAATCTGAACTTTACCAGCATTGTGTCAGCGCTCACTTCATCACAGCTTGCACTCTTGAACCAGGATGAATCCAATATAATATATATAGGCCATTTAGCAGACGCCTTTATCCAAAGTGACTTACAGTAATGAATGCATAGATTTGTCAGTATATGTGGTCCGTAGTGGGACTCAAACCCACAACCTAAGCATCGTCAGCGCCATGCTCTACCTACTGAGCCACACAGAACCACAGAGAAGAATCTGCCTGCATCTCTCTCTCATTGTGCCTGCCTGTGCTCGTCTGAGAATCAAGCCTTCGTCTCCACACACGTCTATGACTTCTGTGCATCTGTCAAGATGTGTGCACCTGTACGTCTGCACTGCACCTCGAGCAGGCAGCACCTCGAGCCCGCTCACGTGCACGTCCGGCCCCCCCGAGCCCCTCACCTGTACTGCTCTGCTCTGCGGCGGTGCTGCCCGTTTCAGACACGGTTAGGGTCACCAGCTCCTCCTCCTCCTCGTCCTCGTCCTCCTCCTCCTCGTCCTCGTCGTCCTCGTGATCGAGCTGCATGGTGGGCAGGAGGCTGACCGTGGACAGGGGTGCGTGCGGCGTCGGGGCGTCCGTCTCCCCCTGGGCGGGGTCATCCTTGCTCAGGGTCTTCTGCAGCTCCTCCTCCAGGGATGCGGGGATGCCGTTCTCCAGCAGGAACTCGTCCAGGTCCATGTACTCCAGGTGGAAGGTCTCCCCATCGTACGGGATGGTCTTGTCCCAGATGGCGGGAGTCAGGGAGGCAGACGGTCCCATGCCACCGCTGCCCCCTCTTCCTCCTCCTCCTCTTCCTCTTCCTCCTCCACCAGTGTCCCCATCGTCAGTCTCGCACAGTTTGTCTTTGTCCTTCCCTTACGAGCAGAGAATGATAATAGCAGAGACTATGAAAATAGGGTTGCAGTATGCGGACTAGCAAGGGGACGTGCTGTGCATGCAATCGTGGAAAGGGGGGTGTGGGATGTGGGGTGCTGGTAAATAAAATAAATTAAAAAAACAGGAAAAGCAGAACACAGGAGGACATGAGTGTGTGGAATGTTGGGGGAAAAGGGGTGAGCGGCAAAAATATATATATTTTATATACACATATATATATACATATTATATAAAGATAGATACATAGATATATAGAGAGGGAGGAACTTGGAGTGAGCACCCATATTCAGCATGTACATCATTTCCAGAATAATTGTCATCTATGTGTTGCTTTATTATTTTATTATTATTATTATTACATATATTGTTGTTGCTGTAGTTGTAATTGTGATTATTTTATAATTATTCCGTTTCAGTTACCATAAATACACATTGCGTAGATTATTCATCTGTATTAATGTTTGCATTCACTGATTTGTGCTTTGTCAATATCTACAAATATATTGCCTGTCAAAAAATCACCTTTGAATTTGAGAAAGTGGCTAGAAAAGGAAAAATGGAAAGTAATAATTGGCGAAGCGTTCAGTTCATGGTAAGGCTAACGCATAACATGACATCATAACAACTAACATCTAACAACTAACACCATAACAACTAACACCATAACAAAAAGAGAGCCCACCTTTCCCCACAAAACACTTGTTGTATTTTCGGATATTTTGCTTTCGGTTTTTACAATACTCGACCCTTTTTTGAACACTCGCTAGGTGACCTTTGGCTCACTTCACACAAGCTTGAACTCGAAACTTTATTGTTAAAGTAGAAACAGTCAAATACAGGTTAAATATATGCAATCGTGTATGAAACCCATCTATGCATCTAAAGATAAGGATCTGTTTAAGGTTACAGGACTGTGAACAAAAATGCTTAAATGTTACTGAACGTGAGCCCTAAGGCGTAATGAGAAGGTGCATATCAAAAAATAAATGAACTAAACAGAACAATTTAATGTAAATTATATATTATCTAGAATTTAGAAATGGCAATGCCAATTATTTGTTCTTTTGGCAAGATGTCGGTCCGGAAACGAAACTCGGCTTTATTCGGCTGCGTTCGGGTCCATCCACACATCCATGCGAATACAAGCCAAGATAAAATCAACCCTTACCGTCGTTGCTCTCTTCGAGTATATTCGGCGGTGGATTTTCCATCACCTTCTTCAACACAACGGGAAACGAACTCCGTGGACCGGAGTCCAGGATGGCCGTGACCGTCGCCTCCCCAGACATGTGTACTGTATATTAAAATAGGTCCTCGCTATAGTTATCTCGCAGAAACGGAGATTCGCTGTATAATACTGCCCACGGCCACAAGGCGCAAACCTCCAATGCTCTCCGCTGTGTAAACTTTATTTAAACCAACGTTGTTACTCCCGTTTGTATAATCCTTGTCAGCTTCGGTTAACCATGCCAAAATGTCAAGTCGCACTGCTCCTCGCATTCGTCTGTGTGACCCAGTTCCCTGGATCGCTGTTCAACAATGTTTTGCTATTCATGAGAGACCGCCCTCTTCCGACTCACCAATGCCGGCATGTAGCTACTGCTACCAGTAACACATGAATATTAACATGTATCGTTACAAAACGTTCAGTCTGCGAAGGAGTACCCATCCGTGCTCTGAAAACCCATTGGTCGGTGAGGCTATATATTCAATACTGTGTAAACAGAGAATCATTTCACTTTTGGCAGCTCACGAAGTAGTGATCCCATCTGACACTGGTACGCATTAACACTTGAGTAGGTTAGTAAACTATCAATATTGCCACGCTTAACCATCATTTTGTAAAAGAGATATGAAACATTTGGGGATAAATGCCATTCATCAAGACAAAATAGGGCAATTTCCATGGTTTTCAGTTGGCTTATATGTCATTTTAATTTAAGCAAGTCCCGCACACGGCTCAACACGAGCAACCTCCGAATACAACACAAATACTTTAAGCCAATAGGCGGACAGTAGAGGCGGTGCATCGGGTGGATTTTGTGCGAATGTGACACGTGTGGGGCGGGGCGTCGGCACATGCAAGAGTCAAATTCACATGTTGATCGAGACAGAAGAAGGCAAAGTCACAATGACAATGTGTTTTTTTAAATTGTCATCGTGACTTCGATATTTTGGGTGGCGCTACTTTACCCTCATCGAACAGGACACACTGAAAGCCTTTCTCCTCAAATGAACAATATCACAAGAAAGCACCCTTTCCAAATGTTCTGTGCCAAATAGCATATAAATATATGTGCTGCAAACATAGGTAGACTTCCTTGCATTGTATCTATATGAAATAATTGGCACTGCAGTAAATATTTAAAGCAATAAAAATTGATAATGACACATATATATTTTTTAAGATTTTGTTTCTGATTTTATCAAATTTTTCTCGAAATTTAGTAACCAATTACACCCTCTCTTTTGTCACATCAATCCCCCTTTGTATTGTGAGCTCGCTGCCATAGCCCTGAGACCGGCAGTGACAAAGGCGATGCACTGCCTCCTCTGAGCCAGCACTCGCCAAGCCGTCGACTGTAACTCCAGTACACAGAGCCACTCCTATACGCAACGAACTCATATCAGCTTCCCTCCCCCCACCCTGGGGTGGACAGCCAATTGCCGCCCCCTAGTGGCACTCCCCGGCAGAGCCGAACTGGCGCAGCTGGTGGAATCAAACCCTGATCGCAGTGGCCAGCATCAAATGTTGTAAACGCAAGACCACCCGGGAGGCCGATAATGACATATTTACACACAGAGAGACAATTAGGGTGCTTCCAGGAATCCTGGGCCCCATTAAAATATATGACACCAGCCCCTGGCCTATTCATGACATTGATACTATAACAGGATCAGAATGGCGTTTGTGCTCCTGCTCGTCTCTTGTATTGCCTGGTCAGTGTGCAGATTCTGGCTGTTGGACCAATATTTTCCACATGTTGGGAAATTATAAAACATCTCAGTAATGGCATTATTATTATTCCTGCTCATTGTCATCAAGGGTGCCAACAACTCTGGACCTGACTGTATGTCTATCACAATAATGGTATTATTCTCCACTTTACTGTAACTATTCTGTATGATTTTATAAACCAATATGTACAATAACTACAGATATTGAGATGTGTATTCACCCCCCAACCCAACTTTCCTGACTCCTGAATCAAATTGTATCTATTAAGGGCAGGGATGATTTATGTTTAGGCAGACTAAAGGTGGTTCATTTGTACCTAAGATGCAAGAAAACAGGCTACTTAGCCAGCTGGAACATCAGGACAAAGAACACAATGCAAGGCAATGTGCCTTTCAGAGAGGACCAGAAATAGGATCGCCTGCCTACCACTAAGCTCACCTCCCAAATCCTCAGTCTCTGCATCAGGTGGGGGAGACAGTCGGCATAATTGATCATTTTTTCACGTCACGACAGACTTGTTTTTTTCAGACTTTTCCCCCTGTTTTTCTGCTAATTTGGTGGTCAATTGTACCCGCTACCATCTTCAATTCTCCCTCCCCCACGAGCCCAACGCCCATCACTATGGGTCAAGCCAATACCCCAAGGCCGGCAATGATCCGCCTCCTCCGAGACGGAACTCGCCCACCTGTCTTACAGGGACGCCCTTCACGCTTCTCAGCGAGGTCGTGCCAGCTCTCTCTCCCCCCTTCCCCTGGGGCAAACAGCCAATCACCGACCCCGGACGGAGCACCCGGCCAAAGCCAGACTGGTGTAGCAAACCCTGGCTGCATTGGGCACCTTGCATTCCGGGCGAATGCCTTTACTGTTAAGCCACCCGAGGCCCATGGACTTGTGTTTTTAAGGTACCCAGTGCTGTATGATATCATACAGTATCTGCCAGTCTGGATAAACAATCAACTTGTTAGGCGGCAGATAGAGTAGCGGTCTAACGCATCACACTTTGGGTGGTCCGGTGTGGTGTGCGCTGCCTGTCAGGGACGCGGTTCAAAACCTGCGTCTCTACCAGACCGGCCCTGGCCGTCAGCCCGAGCGGTGGCGGCATTTGGCTGTCCGCCCCAGGGGGGGGGGGGAGGGAGAGCCGGCTCGGGTCCGCCGTGCAGCGCGGAAAGGGAGTCTCCAGAATGTGGGTGGGTGGGCGAGTTCAGTTTCGGAGGAAAAGTGGAGGTCGCTGCCCACGGAGAATTGGCTTGCCTCGAGTAGTCGAGAGATGGACCCGTGTGGGGAGGGTTAATCGAAATAAATAGAGGGTGTAATTGGCTACCAAATTGAGAGAAAAACAGGGAAAATCTGAACAAAATAAATTAAAAATGAAAAATTCTGCTCCTTCCTGGAAGCCCACCACAAACCGATACATTTCTGCCCTTAACTGTAAATCTAGGACCACGGACATCATTTTTCTTAATTTGTTTCATATTGTATCTTACCTAGCATGTACACATTTATTTGGCATGTAACTGTGGTATAGCATTGTTGGGCTGTCCACTTCAGGGGGTAAGGATGGATTTAAAAAAATGCATATGTTATCAGAGGAAAAGCTAGCTAATTCACAGCTAGCTAATTCAATTGCAATACTAATGTTAACATTACTGCTGCTAGCCTAGCCTACTAATTTGCTCGCTAAGTTAGCTAGCTAAATGCTGATCTCCAAAATGTTCCATTTCATGCCTTCCTACGTGTTGATTTTTCTCCCTCCTTCTTCTCTTTTCTGGAACCAAGATTTATTTTTTAGGGGAATGACATGACACCCTAGACTTATGACAACTGTGGCACAACTGACTGTCAGTGTTGTGCTTTTTATCCCCCAAACATGCCATAGCCCTTAGGACTAAACCATTTCATAGGAGAGGGGGGGCATCATAAATTTGCCAATAGAATGTATGAAAAAGTGAAGTCTATTTTCATCAGGGATCATCACTGATTGTATAGTGTTTTGGGTTTTTTTCAAACTCACTCCATCAAGGGCCAAGTGTATGCAGGTTTTTCTTGCACCCAATGCAACCACTACCAACAATTGATTTGTACTAATTTGGTAATAACTTCTTCAACCAAGGAGGGGAGCTAATTGAAATCATCTGGAGTAGTGCATTGGTTGCAACAAAAACCTGTGTACACTCGGCCCTCAATGGAATGAGTTTGAATCCTGGCATAATATACAGTGTATATATAAACAGTATATATATATATATACTGTGTGTGTGTGTGTGACAGTTTGTGCACCACCATCCAAACATTGGTAATGGACAGTGTGCTCCCATCAGTGGTGGGCCATCAGGGCCTGCAAGGCCTTCTCTGCTGGCCTAAAAAATATCTGAATCACAGACTGATGTTAATTATATTTTTTCCATGAATACTTATTAAATAATTCCAAATGGTCTGTCCGCTTCCTTTCATAGCTTTTCTGGTTGCGCTGCTTCCAGACGTGTATTTTCATATTAAAGCATTTAACCAATCACATTTCAGCCATCATTTGTTGCCAGGGTCAAATAAATCTGCCCGGAGGCCTTCACAATCAGTTCTGCAGGCCCTGTAGCATAAAATAAGTGTTGATCAAACTGTTGCTTCAACCAATCAGATTTTGAGTTGGGGACACGAAGGCCTTCTAGAAGGCCTAGGTAACGTCAGTGTATTCACACCCTTTGATTGGATAGTCAGAGAGTGTCTGACTATGATGTAATGTGATTGGTTAAATGCTTTAATATGAAAATACACGTCTGGAAGCAGCGCAATCAGGGGAAAAGCTATGAAAGGAAGCGGACAGACCATTTGGAATTATTTAATAAGTATTCATGGACAAAATATAATTAACATCAGTCTGTGATTCAGACATTTGAGCAGACATTTTCAGCCCTAAAGCGATTTAAAACTTATGCCAGAAATACGACAGGGCAGGCTCGATTTTCAGCATTAGCTTTGATGGCGATAGAAAAGGACTTCTTGATGGAACTGAAACACACGGATAATCTGTACGACAGAGTAATTGAACTCTTTTGAGGAAAGAAAGGGGGATGGATTTTGTGTACAAATAATAAGGATTTTTGGTGAGTAAAATGTTGCTATTTTCCTAAATAATATTGCAATTTTATGAGGTTATTATTGATGATTTTTTTATGTGTGTCGCAGCTGTAGCACCCCGGGTTTGTTTCTTCAGTAAAGGCATTTATTCTGGATACACGAGTTATCTATCTTCGATGCAACGCCAACGGGTGTCTGTTCGGTTTGTTTTTGCACTTTGTTTATTTATCTTTCTTCAGTCATGTTTCATTCTCGTTCTGTTCCACGTCTGTCATTGTTCCTGTTCGAGTTCCTCTCCTTGTCTTGTCATGCACTTCGGGAAATTCAATGTTTCGTTTTTTTTAGGGAGGAGGATGAACGCATAAAGAAATCTGCGTGCGAATAAAGCGGAACGTGAGAAGCGTACAGAGATAGGACAAGAGAGAATGACAGCGATAGTTAGAAGCGTGAGATAATTAGTGATTAGTAGTGTTAGTAACTTAATCTAAATCCCTAATGTTAGTAGATTAGTTGGTTAGTACTATATACATCTAACTAATATATACAAAGTGTAATTAGAAAGTAAGAAGGAAGTAAAACGAGATTAGAAACGAAGACGGAAAAACCGAAACATAGAATTTCCCGAAGTGCATGACAGAACGAGAATGATACATGACTGAAGAAAGATAAATAAACAAAGTGCAAAAACAAACCGAACAGACACTCAAAACATAACAATAAGATGGCTTTTATAGCCATAAAATAGTTATTGAGGGGTGGATTGATTCAGACGGAGCACTACTGAAGGCCTATGTGTGAAATGCACGGCCCGCCACTGGTAGCACCCCAGAAGGCACATAATGTTCCTAACACTTTCCCCAATGGTGCATGTACTACACATCATCAAAAAAGAAATACATAAAAATGTACTACACATCACATACACGTGTCAAGCTTACAATGCAAACCTCTACTTGCTTTTCATAAACATGCTGTTCCTATTCTGTGCAAACCTGAATCAACTAACTTGTTTTAACAATATTGTTTGTATGGCGTTTTATAGAGCACTGTCACAAAGAAAACAACCCTGAGCACCGATTGCCAACAAGAACCTTAAATACAATCATTAAAGGAAGCTACACCCACCATTCACGCGTAAATGTGCCTGACATTCACAGTTGAAAACCAAAGGGTTGTTTCAGGTTGTTCAGGCTGGCTATTCTAAGCACCTGTTCTTTCTTTCTAGGTATTATTACATAAGCATACACATGCTGGTCCTGGTAGTGACAACTATGAATAAAAAACAAACTTGGTACTCATTTCTAATTTAATATATATTGCAACGTTTTACTAAGCATGCATTGAAACACCAATAGCTTTCAAACAGTAGAGATTTTGGTGTATCTGTAGCACATTGCAGTAAACTCGATTCTCTCGGGACTCCCCAACAGAAACAAGCTGATTTCAAATCTCCTTTAAAACGGTCTTTATGGACTAATACCATGAAAAGTAATTGTAACAGCAAACCTTTCAACAGTCAAATAAAAACAGTTTATACACAGGAGTGCAGAATCTACATCAATTGAGATAAAGATATGGGGTTGCAAATTGCTCCAACTTCCAAACCCTATAATGCATTTTACATTAGTATACAAACCATTGTGGTCCGCAGAGTCGAGTTAACTGGGGATGACTGGTTTGAGTACACATTAACAGCAGGACTCTTTGCATTAATGTACATTAACTCTGCTCACGGGGACGATCAACTTTTCTGAAGAAAGGTCTGTGACATTGCATAAAGAATAATAAAGAAGATGACTAGTGCTCAACTGACAAAGTTGATTCTTCGCGGGCATCCTTACCGTCGTCATCCAGAGCAGGCACGGAGTAGGGGTACTCAAGCAAGCCTTTTAACATTTCTGCAATGCCGTTCGAGACACCGAGACTGATTTCAGTAGTGGTAGAGCACATGTCAAGTCTTGGTAAAAAATTAAAAAATTAGTTTATCAAAAAACCAGACACCCTTTAAAAATGGCAGCGCGCGTCGTTTCAGTTTCCTCCAATTTGAATGACAAAAAAATAGAAATATTTTCACAGCAACCTGGGAGAATTGAGATTGGGTCACAAGGTTTCCACTGAGATCCAACTAAATTACTTAACTAACCACGTAACGTTACTTTTAAAGTAACGATAAGCAAACTGGCCAATGACTATAGTTCCGTTTGTCGCCCTCACCAATATTCAAGTGAGTGAGACTTGAAGATGAGTGATTGTAGCTGTCCATTATAGGAGCGCGCGCGAGCCAATTGGAGTCCGGAATGGTGGCGTCAGATTAGTGTGTTACTTGCGACGCGTTCTGTTATGAAATGTTTCAGGGAATGTTTGTCTCGTCTTGGGAAGCTAATTTGATACCATAAAACACGCGAATGCACCTGTGCGGCAGAGCCAAAACAACTTCAATAATAATTTATGAAACAATCAGAGTAATACTTTCCCCAGTGTTTAAAAAAAATGAATCACACCTCCACATGGTGCAGTGATAATGGATCCACAAAACGATATGATAAATAATATGCAAGCGCGTGAATGTCTGTCAACATGATTCGTTACATTTTATCACTGGAAAGCCATGCTGCGGTACAGAGATAGTTATGACAATTATGCCTCGATTTTGCATCTAAAACACGTGGTGCAGAACATGTTCTAGATGGAAAATCGAGGCAGCATTGTCATAACTTTATCTTTCATAACTTACTTCAAAACACATGGTGTTGCCATTGTGTGTGTGTGTGTGTGTGAGAACAGGTGGCAACAACGGTGGCAGGGGAACAGACATTTTGTGGGAACGTTATCGGAAAAAAAAAAAATTATGTTACATGGAATCTGACATTTCCATGACATAGAGCTTTTTCATCAATTTCCATGACAGAATAATTTTCAAGGTTTTTCCATGATGCATGGGAACCCTGAGTAGTGTCCCTGTGAGGTGTCCTTGTCCCATTTACAATTCCACACGATTTTATAAAAACACACAAGCATGCCCTGGAAAAACAAAAACACCACAACACCTTTCTAAAACAATATCTGTTTATTGCTAAAACAAGTTTTATAAGATTTGTTCCACTGTCCTCATTTACTTCCAACCACAAGAGGGGGGAAAGAAAGGAAGCAGCATGTAAAAATAGAGTAGAAAAAAAAAAACAAAACAAAACAAAATCTTTATTTTTTTAATTTTTAAACTGTCATATTTTAAGCCTCTGGTTGAAATCTATTATCGAAGTGGTTGTAGATAATTACCCATACCGACATGTATTTTGCGACATGTTCAGATGTCTGCTTCGCCTACTAACATTCACAGGGAGAGGTGGTGGTGCTAAAGTGTGTGGGTTTACAAGTGTGGCTCAAACCACTGCCACAGGCTTGAAAGAGACTTCAATACAAACTTTCTATTATTTCTTTTATTTTCACATTTTATTTATGCAATTCTCCCTTTTCTTCAAAGGCCTTGAGGAAACTGCTGTTTTTTTCCGAGAGTATTTTGCACATTCAAATCTGGTGTTTACATCGCAGGCAGCGGTGTAGACAGCTACACAACGCTGCTGCTGCTGCTGCTTCTCAGCCTGCTTACCCAACTGGAGAAAAACCACCAAAAAACAAAACAAAGAAGGCTCAGAAGTCTTAGAGAGACGGCTGAGCAGATTGCCACAGTCCTCCAGACCTTCCCCATTTCAGGCCCCCTTAGTAAAAGCGGGTCAGGAGAGCCCGGCCCCTCTGGAATCACCTTTTGCAGACGTGGTCTCAAGATTACCGACGCCTGCTGACCCAGCAGTTTTACACTGCTCTTCCCCTCTGTGTCTGAGCCCTGACCACAGCGGGCAGGTTACGGTGCGTGGTTAGCCATACAGAGACCACGCAACGCACGTCCATTAGCACACGCAAGCCATTCACTTGAAATAACCGATAACCACTAGGGGCAATAAAAATTGCAACAAAGTCGGGACTCAAAATACAGCCACAAACAATGTTCAGAAATCACCAATAACACATCACCCCTTATCTATGTACTTATAAGTGTCTAAGTATATATCTTATCATATATTGAGAAAGAGGACTATACGTTTGTTTGTTTTTAAATTATATATTTATATGTATGTTGTATTAGGTGCTATGCAGTTGCACATGAATATCTAGTATACTTCGAGCTCTGTCACACCACAGCTGATATGCCGTTTGAAAACTGTCCACGTTTACGAAGGGCCCTATGGATTTCTCACACACGAACCCCGTCAATGCAGTAGGGACACGAACACACCTTTGGACTGGATTGTTCCTGCAGTCATTGAATCATTAACTCTAGATAAATCATTTCTTGTGCTGCCTCATTTTTTATTTTCACACTACAGTGAATTGGGCACAAAGGGGATACCCCTTGTATGAAAACATAAAGTCATGGGAAACCGCTGGCACTATTTTCTGCCTTCTCTTGTGAGGCCCGTCTGTCTGACATTTGCCTGTCGATTTTCCTCAGTTTGCACAAGTGGTGAAAAGAAGGTCCTCATTAAACAGCAAAGCAATGCAACCGAATAATCTCAGCTTTTTTTTTCTCATCGAACCACCACGAAACAAAACAAAAAAATACATGGGAGAAGCCAATTGTCAGCAATTTTCTTTTCCGTCAATGGCATTTCCTCGCCCAATGAAAAAGTGTGTTTTGTTTTTTTTAAACCTCATATGCATGTCTGTGCCTTGTGGATTTGTGACTGCATAAGAGCGTATAGACAGACACCTCGTATATAGAACACACATTTCTGAGAACACACAGCTCATCACAGGGCAGTATTTGTGTCATCCCGCTGTTAAACTTCATATGCATACATAGACATCTCTTTACTGTATAATATTGTATTCATACATGGTTACATTTATAGTTATACATTGCAATTATCTTATACATATCGATAGCATATAGGAGAACAAAAACTAATGTTAATATAGTAATCATAATAATAAAATAATAATCATAATAATAACAGCAATAAGATCCCCAAAAAAGCAACTATCTGGGTCATTCCAGATGGTGTCCACCTGCTCTCACTCGTTATATGAAGTGGTTACAACTAGGCAGGTCTGAACAGTTCTTAACAGTGCGGCCACGGGCACCACATTAATGACGGTCAATACTTCAATGTGCAATTTCTGTACACCACTGCCACACCAGGGTTATTTTCCCTGTCCGTCAGAGGCCTGCCTAGTCCTCTCTCCCCAACACACCTCGTCACCGAGGCGGTGCTGCCGTGTTATTAACAACGCGCTTCCAACCCCACCGAACGATAGAACTGCTTATGTAACACCGACCACTCGACCCCAAGTATATTCCAAGACGCCAGGTTCCGTTAACCCGGTGAACCTAATCCACAGACGTCTCGTCGTGGTATACCGAGCGTGACTAAGAGTCATCACGCGGCGATATTATCGGTTTACACTTTTTGAGCGGAAGCCACCGTTATATTCTCCCTTCATTCATGCGGTTGTGGTCAGGTGCTTTTACGGACAAAGCTCAAGCAGTGTGGCCATCAAATCCACCATTTCTGGAATGACATTCACAGAAAGGAAAGAAAAAAAAAAAAAAAAAAGAAAAAAAAAAAAAAGGAAAAAAGAAAAATGCTAGTTTATCTAAATTATCCATACAGTTAATATAGCATAGCTCAATAACAAGAGGTACTATGCAATCAATGCAATATTAGATTATATTTTAATAAAGTTTGAAGGCTAAGTTATCAATTATTCTTAGTATTCTCATTTTGTAAATATGCATGTATGTATATATATATATATATATATGCGTGTGTGCATCATGTATACGTATATAGATGTACATCTAGAACTCCACTGAGGGTGAATATAAGAGTGACATGCTAAGATTAGCAGGGCACATCCACAATATATACCTTAAGTGTACCAGTATATTAATAGGCACATGATAAAGTGGAAACATGATTTTGTTAATCTCTACCTTTCACTTGTACTGTTCACCCATTTGAAATCCACAACAGGCCATAAACAGAGGCCTTGAGGGGCTAGTTCTCCTCTGTGTGTGTTGACTGGCTACAGGTTAAGTCGTTTGCCATCTGAGCACAACTCTTGCCCCGCCCCTCCTCCTCCTAAGTCAACTCAAACCACACCCCCCTCCTAAAGAGCAGGTGGGATCAGAGCACGCTCACTTCTCCCCTTTTGTATTTTCACCCCACTGAGAAATAGACATCCTTTACATGCACAACACCCCACCCCACACCACACACACGCACGCACGCGCACGCGCACACACACAAACAAACACAAACACAAACAAACACACACCACAAACGCAAACACACACACACACACACACATACATACACACATACATACATACATACATACATACATACATACATACATACCACACCCCACAAACACACACACCACACCCCACAAACAAACACACACCACACTCACACCCCACCCTACAAACACAAACACTCACACACACATACCACACCACATCTCACACATGCATGCAGACCACACCCCACGCACACAGTCAAAAAAACACACAAACACAAGCACGCACGGCCAGAATTTAAGTTCTCCGTTACTTTCCTAATCCTGAGCACAACACCTGTCCATTTTGTTACAGTGGTTAAGATGTTCTGAGATTTCATCTGATGTGCCACAAAATTCCAGGAGTACTTCACTGGAGCAAGAAAAACCAAGGCCTTGAGCGCTGCACGAATGCATACGTGCCCCTTGTTTTGAACAAGGTAGTCACCCACAGCAGCGTACGTGTTTGTCCCTCCCACCTTAATGTTACCAAACAGTCTTCTGCTCAGACCTTGGTCTGTGTCTGCTCCAGAGTAGTCTGGGGGGGGTTACATGTTAAGAGATTTAGTTCACCACAATGTACATGACATTTTCCTACAGTCATGACACTGCGTTTGTTGCAAATCATTCTGCAGCCATACACACAATCATACGGCAATACGCCCGGTAGAGTGAGGCATTACACGAGCGTTAAAACGTGTGACTTCAAAAGCACCAACACACAGGGCCTGTTGGGCAAAGTATTCAAATAGACACAAACCCTTTGTGCAGTGACCTCACAGTCCTGCGTGTTAACAAGCGGCCAATCGCAGGGCAGGGCATAATTGGCCATAAAGTCGCCCGTGGAGGGTGGGGTTCCACTGGGTAGGGTACTAGCCGTGTTACCTGCAGTCTATCTGAGATAGCTTGTGCTCGCTCTCTCTCGAATTGCCGCGGAGGATCTTGCAGTGAAGGGACTGGGGCTACAAATACGATTGGGAGAAGAGAGGAGGGGGAGGGGACCAGGGGATAAGGAGTCCCAAACTGAAAAGTGAGGGGTGATGTAAAGTCACTGGAGCCCTCCCGCTTTAGCACTCTGAAATGGACGACCCTGATGGAGCACGTGCGCTCAGGAGGAAGGGGTACTGCTCCTCTACATGGGGGCCTGGTTAAGAGGGAACAATCTCTCCAGGTACAGATCTTGTCCACTTTTGCCTGCTTTTTTCAGAAGTGTGGAAGTCCAACGGTGTGTGTGTGTGTGTGTGTGTGTGTGTGTGTGGGGTGCGTGATATGCGCTGTGGATGACAGTGAAAAGTCCACGCATGTGGAACGTAACAAACTGGCCTCTGTATGGAATTACACCTGCACTTAGACACAGACAGTGTGCGGGTGTGCATGACCTTGTGCCTTTCCCCTGTCAAGTCGGTCCAGCATGTGTGTGACCTTTGCGTCAGTCATTTGTGTGTGAGAGCGAGAGTGTGAGTGTGTGTGTGTGTGTGTGTGTGTGTGTGTGTGCGTAAAAGGTGTCTATCAGTCTGTTTTGAGTGCCTCAGTCCTGCAGGAGGAAGTTGTACTTCCCGGAGTCATGGTCAGCGGGGGGCGACCAGCATGTTCGTCACATGACCTCCGCGGGAAGCCCCTCCCTCTCCCGCCACTCCGCCAGCTCATCCTCACCGTGGGCGTGGTCACAGCTCGCCCCCTCCGGACAGCCGCTGCCCAGCCTGTCAATCACACACGCACACACACACACACACACACACACGCGCACCAATCAGAAAACAGCACTGGGTGATACCACAACAGTTTATAGATGTCCCGGGCCTGGGATGCAGGCCACTGTACTACATATAGGAGAGCCAATGTCACGCCGACCTCTCTCTACGGACAATGTGTCACGACGGCACTTGGTCCTGGTTCCATGGCAACTCTCTGTCCAGCCACTCACCATTGGCTCAGCATAGTCGGTTGCCATGGCGATCGGTTTCTCCTCCGGAGGTGGGGTTAGCAAGGTGCCATCTGGCCGCCGGTTCTGATTGGTTAACGCCAGCCACATGTCATACATCTGCTGCATGTCCCTCACTGAAGGGGAAAACGGGGGGGAAAGAGAGGGGTTAACAACACACACACACACACACACACACACACACACACACACACACACACACACACACACACACACACACACACGCACACGCACACGCACACGCACACACACACACACAGACAGAGGGTGAGCTGGGGTGGGACAGGGGAGGGTGAGCTGGGGTGGGACAGGAGGAGGGTGAGCTGGGGTGGGACAGGGGGAGGGTGAGCTGGGGTGGGACAGGGGAGGGTGAGCTGGGGTGGGACAGGAGGAGGGTGAGCTGGGGTGGGACAGGAGGAGGGTGAGCTGGGGAAAGGCCGAGGCTCACAGCTGTTGTTCTTCATGTATGTCCACACGTCCCTCTCCTCCAGGCTGTGGGCGAACGAGCAGTTCCCGATGTAGTGGCACTTCTTCTGCTTCATCACGTGGACGCACATCTGCGTGAGGAGACCAACAACGCCACAGCGCTTTCTTTCACTTACGGCACGCTGCAGACCTGCGTGTGCTGCGTGGACACCGTCATTCATACAGGTCAAATACGATATTAGAGAGAACATCTTTGGGTAAAGGACATGAGACACAGACGCAATGTTATGACAGCCATGAGTGAGAAGTGATACAGGGCGGTGTTGTGAGGAGAAGCACCCATGCAGTGCATGCATTTCATATGCGAGGATACTCATTAGCGCATGGGAAAGTTATGCTTATTTAAAAATAATAATATATATATTTTTTTTAAAGCAACTTCAGGTTGATTCTCATTCATTCATTATCTAAGCTGCTTATTCCTGGTCAGGGTCACAGGGGGGCTGGAGCCTATCCCAGCATGCATTGGGCGAGAGGCAGGAATACATCCTAGACAGGTTGCCAATCCATCGCAGGGCACATACACCATTCACTCACACACTCATACCTACGGGCAATTTAGACTCTCCGTTTAGCCTAACTCTCCATGTCTTTGGACTGTGGGAGGAAACCGGAGTACCCGGAGGAAACCCACGTGGACACAGGGAGAGAACATGCAAACTCCACACAGAAAGGCCCCGGCCAGGATTGTAACCCGGGACCTTCTTGCTGTGTGGCGACAGTGCTATTACATTTTACATTTAAGGCATTTAGCAGACGCTCTTATCCAGAGCGACTTACACAGTTTACATTTCTTTACATACAATCCATTCATACAGCTGGATATTTTACTGAAGCAATTCAGGTTAAGTACCTTGCTCAAGGGTACAACGGCAGCGTTCCCACCTGGGAATTGAACCAGCAACCTCTGAGTTTCAAGTCCAGTTCCCTGACCATTACACTGCCGGTCCCTCGGCATTGATTGCCTCAGGTTGATTCTGCTTATTTTGCCTGCGGAGGCTCAGACCCGACGCCGTTAGAACAGGAGCGGACCCGCTGCCGGACTCACGTCGTACTGCTGGGGGTAGGTGCGGGAGAAGGGCAGCGGGCGCACCACTACCCACTTCTTCTTCTCGAACGACTTCACCAGCAGCACTCGCCTCTCCTTCGTCCAGCTGGGGGGCGGAGGAGCCGCGCAAACACGTCCAGGACAAACACGGAAACATTCATTATTAAATTTGGACTTTGTCCAAAAATAAATCCATATATATCCATATTTACACTATACGGAATAAAATCTCAAGCGAGATTTCAGAGAAGCAGTAGGAAAACGCACAGACAGCTGCCATTTGCGTTCCAGTTTATGAATTCGTATTGAGTTAGTTGGAACATTTGGGTAAAATTCTCCTTTGAAATGTTGCACTTGGTGTCATTGAGACCGGGCGGTGCTCTGTGTGCACTGCTGTCAGCCTGAGCCTGAGGAAGGGGCGTTTTTGAGTGGGGCTCCGCCATAGGGTAAGCAGTCACTTATGTGAGGAAACTGGTCAGGCGGCTATGTTACTGTTACTTTAACACAAAATGAGGCCACAGTTAACGAACGGGGCTGCAAAGTAATAACATTAACCCTGTAAGAAAAAAGGAAAACAATTACAGCAGTTAGCTAGCTACAATCTGTGTAGCTGCCTTTATAGTCCTAGCCAAGGCTTTTGATTCGGTCGACCATAATATCCTCCTGCAAAGACTTGCTAGCACTGGCCTGTCTAGCAGATGCTGCAACTGGTTTGCCAGCTACCTTGTCGATCGTGTCCAGCGGGTGAAGACCGAAAGCATCTTGTCGGAACCACTTCCCATCACTAAAGGCATGCCTCAAGGCTCAATCTTAGGCCCTACCTTGTTCTCCATCTATATTAACAATGTAGTCAAGGCCATTGGTAGCTCCCAGATGCATCTGTATGCTGATGATACTATCATATATTCAGCTGGCCCTTCACTCCACTCTGCTGGGTCCACTCTTCAACAAAGCCTCACCTCTATCCAGCAGTCTTTCTACAACCTCCACCTGCTCCTCAACTCCAAAAAGACAAAATGTATGCTGTTTGACCAAAAAAATCGCAACATCTCCAGCCCCCCCAAGATTTTCAGTGCTGATGGCTGGAGAAACTGGAGTTTGTCAGCTCCTATAAATACCTTGGCCTCTGGTTGGACTCATCTCTCTCATTTAATACTCATCAATAACCTTCTGGCAAAAGTCAAAGCTAGACTTGGTTTCCTGTATCGAAACAAGGCTTCTTTCACGCATTCCGCCAAATACACTCTCGTGAAAATGACCATCCTTCCTTTGTTTGACTACGGTGATACATACAGTCTATAAAATGGCATCAAAGGGCATCCTTAGCAAGCTCGACACAGTCCACCACTCAGCAATCCGTTTTGCCACATGTGCACCCTTCACCACTCACCACTGTGATCTCTACAAACTGGTTGACTGGCCCTCCCTTCATACCAGGCGGCTACAACAATGGCTGCAATTAGTCTATAAAACACTTCTGGGAAAGACACCTCGCTACCTTTCAAACCACCTGCACATTTCCAACAGCAATGACCAATTTAAGATCCAGTGATTTCATTATGCTCATCATTCCAAAAGTCCGTACTGTCTTTGGCCGTAATTCCTTTCGTTTTGCTGCTGCAAACGATTGGAACACACTACAAAACAGACTCAAACTCACAGCTTTCACATCCCTCAACATGTTCAAACAAAATCTGCAACAGGTCATAGTGGACTGCTGCACCTGCTGACCAGCCTTCTTTTCTTTCTCTCTCCCGTTACAACTCTACAAAGAATATCCAGTAACTCACCTTCTCTTGCACTTAGTGTTTATTTATTGTTTTTTAAATTTATTTTATTGTTTTTTATCTGTACTGTATGTGTAGTTTTGTGTTGACTGTGTTTATTTCACACACTCTTGCTGATGCCTCTTGGCCAGGTCATCATTGTAAATGAGAATTGGTTCTCAACTGATTTTACCTGGTTAAATAAAGGTTAAATAAAGGTCAAATAAAAAATAAAAAATAAAAAATGTACTATTAGCCCTAAATCACGATCCCTTCCCCTGAAACCTGGTTTGAAAAGGCTATGAAATGTATGTGTGTAGCCACTTCCTCATTCTCACCTGTGCCGGGCCTTGGCGGTGCAGTACTTCAGCGCCTTGTCCGGCTCGTTCACCTGCCCGTCCCTCCAGCACTGCCCGCACACAAACTTCATCTTCAAGTTCAGCCCCCTGGCTCTTCCTCCCCCTCCGCCTCCTCCTCCTCCTCCTCCTCCACCTCCACTGCTTACAACTCCACCTCCTCCAACTCCACCCCCGCCTACGATGCCATCGCCCCCACCGCCTCCGCTATTCGAGTGTGGCGTGTGCATGGGCTGGTGACCCTGGAGGAGGACGGACAGACAGACAGACAGACAGACAGACAGACACAGGTAATGTCGATGAACATTAAATTCAGGGTTCCCACTCATTTTCCATGACATTTCAATGACATTCATTTTTGCGCCTGATGCAAAAATGGACTTTACTTTCATAACTTAACACGTTTTGTTGCCAGAGCAAATACACATCTCATTGCGTGTGTGTGTGTTTGGGATGGGGTAGTGTGAGGGTGTGTGTGTGTTTGTTTGCATTTGGGGTGTGCGTGTGTGTGTGTTTGGGATGGGGTGGGGTGAGGGTGTGTGTGTGTTTGTGTGCCTGCGTGTGTGTGTGTGTGTGTGCATGTGAGAACAGTCGTGGCACATGGCAACAACGGTTGCAGGGAACAGACATTTTGCGGTAATGTTACCGGAAAAGAAGAAAAAAATTAACGTTACATGGAATGAGATATTTCCATGACATAGAGCTTTTCTAATGATCATCAAGGTTTTTCCATGACGCGTGGGAACCCTGTGTAACATCACTCATTAAATCACATTGCTTTGTGATGCTGATGGCGCTTTGTGACAAAATAATTCCATAATGCATGACAACACAGTTGGGGCCCATGCACAGCCCCCTAATTGGAGGATGAGTTTCTTGTTCAGACCTCTACCCCTGCTAAACACAAAATGCACAAAAGCTGCATTTAGTCCAGGCCTTCTGCCTTTTGCTGAACGAGTCAAAGAACTACACTTGTATCACACTTCTAGGATCTCAAAGCGCTTCACAGCAATGTAAACAACTCAAACATCCACTTAGGGGCGAAACGGACAATTTGGCATGGACACTGAGGAATAACCTAGTACAGACGTGGCAAAATCACACAAGTTTTGGCATGACCCACAATGCACCACACCCATTTCAGATTAACGGCGTTGACACACAAGCGCTCTTATTTTGACCTTGGCGTGTGGGCTGAAAATGTTCACATTTTTTTATTCCAACAGGTAATTTCACTTTGGCAAAGCGCAGGCAGTCATCCGAGGGAAAATGACATGCCAGAGCTTGAAGACCTGTCGACAAAGTGATTAATAATTATGCTTGTATTTAAGAATTGGCCACAGGCAAGTGTTTGTGTTCCTGATTATGCTCTCAGCAGGCCAATGACCCATACCTTTACATTTGATCAAATAAATGAAAAGCTAATTTATATTTGGCCTTTCTTTTTTCCTGCCGCACCGAAAACTTACCAAACCGTGACCCCAAAACTGTGGTACGTACCAAACCGTGAGTTTTGTGTACTGTTACACCCATAGTTTCCACCCCAAAGGTACCAAAACTCAGGTAACAACAAACACTGGTCAGACCAGTGTTAAGTCTAATCAACCACCCATTGGAATGTAAACTCCTTCAACCACACCCTGTTATGTGTTTTTCCTGTCTTCATGAGAAGGTATTCTGTTCACTGGTATTGTTTTGCCTTGTAACACTGGCCAGTGTGTGCTCACACACTGATCTAACGCGATCTTTTGCTTGTAAAGAAACGCTTTACTGGACCAGCGTCTCCTTTGAGTGACTCTACACCTTGGGATTGTTTCACTCGTCGGACAGCTGCTCCGCTCGCTTCCCTGACTCCGTCCGCTCCTCCGATTCCACCACTGACACGCCAGCAGAAGCTCATCCCTCCTGCCACCTGCTCAGGCTGATTAAGGCCTGGGAGGGCGCACACCTAAGCTTTTATTTTTTATGTTTTCTCCCTGTTTTTCCTCCCTATTTTTAGTATCCAATAACACTCTCCTTTTCACGTAAATTATCCCACTCCTTCACATATCTTAAGAGTTCGCTACCATAGTCCTGATACCGGCAGTGACATGTGGCTGGCCACCCCCTCCTCCGAGCCAGAACCCACCAAGCCGTCACCGTAACTCCGGTGCACAGGGCCACTACTATACGCAGCAAAATCGCATCGGCTTCCCTCCCCCTCCCTGGGGCGGACAGCCAATTGCCGCCCCCTAGCAGCACTCCTGGCCAGAGCTGAAACTGGCATGGCCGGTGGAATCAAACCCGGTCAAAGTGGCCATGGTCAAACGTTGTACCGCTAGAGCACCCAGGAGGCCCTGTATTTACATTTGTTCATACATTTCTTTAGCCACTTCTGACAGCGGTCTGCTCCCTCTCATTCACCCCTCAGTCACAGACAGGCTCCCCCACCCCCTGGCCCACTCACCTTCTGTCTCTGTGCGTTCTGCTCCAGCCTGTGCCAGTGTCTCTTAGACTCCTGAACCATCTCCTCGTGGGTGATACCTACACACACACACAACACACACACACAACACACAGAACAAGAGCATGCATCACAGACATGATTAGCATCATCAAGCACATTGACATTAAGTGACAGGTTTATACTTGTGGTGGAGAGATCGGTAAGGGAACAGGTCAAATGTGTGTCATAGACATACAACCTAACTATGCAACAAGCGCAGGTAGTGAAAAATGTGGGAACTGAAAAAAATGATATGAAGTGGATTGTGAACCTGTTCTGATTGTGTTAACAGCCATCACCAACTGGATATTTCACTGAGAAAAAGTCAATAAGAATAGATTATGAGACTGGAGTTCTGGGACCTGAACTGGAGAGGGGCTGAAATTAATCATCATAAACAACTTCAATTAAGGTGAGACATTTACATGCGTTTGGTTGCCTCTTACCCTCAGCAGGTTACATGAATGTTGACCCAGTATGTCAGAACAAATGAGCCAAGTTAGCCTAGACCTAGTGTGTGTGTGTGTGTGTGTCTGTGTGTGTGTGTGTATGTGTGTATGTGTGGGCATATGTGTGTGTATGTATGTGCATGGGCATGTGTGTGTGGTGTGTGAGCACGTATGTGTCTATGTATGGTGTGTGTGTGTGTGTGTGTGTGTGTGTGTGTGTGTGTGTGTGCATGTGTGTGTGTGGTGTGCATGTATGTATGGTGTGCGTGTGTGTGTGTGCACACATGCATGCATGCATGTATGTGCGTGGGCATGTGTGTGTGGTGTGTGTGTGCACATATGTGTGTATGTGTGGTGTGTGTGTGCACATATGTGTGTGTGTGTGTGTGTGTGTATTTGAGCCGCTCTGTTCACAGTACCAGTGTCCTGCTGCAGCACCCAGCACTTGAGCTCGATGACGGAGTGGGCGAAGGAGCAGCTGTCCTCCCGCTGGCAGCCGTAGCGCACCTCGTGCCGGCACACGTCGAACTGGCACAGCGGGTGCAGCGGGCGCACCTTGCTGTAGCGCACGTTGGCAGAGCGCACCACGTGCACCAGGCACCTGTCCGGCAGAGGGGCACAGAGTCAGAAGGACGGCCAGACAGGGCGAGGGCAAAGAGGGGTGGATTTAATCACCGCAGAACTTAGCAACAGCGCAGATCCTCTACAGTAACCAGACGGGTCACCTCCTCTCTGCTCTCTTACTCTAGGACAGGGGTCCTCAGCTGAGGGTGTACGTAGTTTTTCCTGCTCTAGGAAGTTCTGGGCAGTAACAATCGTTTCTGGTGCTATATTAAAATCTCTGGATATTCAAGAACATCCATACCAAAAAGACAGAACATCAACTGACTCCTTAACTGTCCTTGGGTGTAGCCTTTTCAAGAATATCCACTGGAATGTTTCCACGTAAAATGTAAGAGTGGGGCGGCGGCTAGCGTATCAAATTTTGGCTGGTCCGATACAGTGTGGCTGCCTATCAGGGATGCAGTTTTAAAACCCATCTCTGCCAGACGGGCCCTGGCCGTTAGCCTCGATCGGGGGCGGCACTGGTCTGTCCGTTCCCGAGGGAGGGGGGAGGGTGGTCCACACAAACTCGCTGTGAAGCACGTAAGGGTGTCTCCAGAAAGGGGTCGGTGAGTTCCGTCTCGAAGGAGGCGGATCATCGCCAGCCTTGGAGAGTAGCTTGCCCTGTAGAGACGGGCAGCGAGTTCATGGGGGAGGAGTGTTAATTTAAATAAATAGAGGGTATAATTGGCTTCCAAATTGGGGAGAAAAACTGTGAAAAATCAAAAACAAATTCTGAAATGTAAAATAAAATGCTAGAGAGAGAGAACTTTCGAGGCGGAGACGATGGGGCATGTGGTTAGTGTCGAGAGTGAGTGGTGACGCTCACTTGTTGTCGTCGAAGGGATGGCGGGCGGTGAGGTTGGAGCAGACGGCCAGGTTCTCCTTACTGCGCTTGCTGATGATGCGGGGCTTACTGTCATAACACTCCTGAGGAGAGGGGAAGAGTTGAGGAGAGGAAGGGGGGGCAGGAAGCCAGGTAAAGACAGAAACACAAGCTCACGCATGGCATGGTAATCACTCCAACAGCTAAATCTACTGCAAGTGGTCAGGCGATAAGGTATAAACGCATATACTAATGTGCTTAGATAAAGTGTAGGGGTGTAATGGTACACGTATTCATACTGAAGCGTTCGGTACAGGACTTTGGGTTCGACGCGTGCTGTGAACTCAACAAATGCAATCTTGCTTTAACCACTAATGCACGTGCGGAACTTTTTTGTGTGCGGTTGCAGCAGTATTGACGGACATTTTATTAATTTTTTTAAATCAAGAAAGATGCGTGCCTTACTTTGTTCAGTAAATTACGGCCAATTATTAGGTTAATAATAAATGAAAAGCAATTTTATGTTTTGCGTTTGTTTTTTCCCCCTCACTGTACCGGGTCGTGGCTTCAAAACCGAGGTATGTACCGAACCGTGATTTTTGTGTACCGTTACACCCCTAATAAAGAGTGACACGTTTTGTCATGTAGTCTTCAGTTAATACATGAAGCCTTGTTGCCTGTAGAACACGATGTCGAAATATCCTAGTTTGGAGTATGTGACTTGTAAAACATCAATAAATGCACTTTCTTCACCTGCAAGGTTGCTCTCCCATTCGCTGTTTTACTACACTGGCCTTTTTGAGAGCCTTCTTTGTTTCCACTTGCGGATAGGATACCCTATACACATATATTTACATGCATTTGTTTGTGTATCTGATCCCTCTGCAATGGAAGAGCTCAACTGAACAGCATATTCTCGAGTCTGGGTGAATGTACAAAGAGTGACAGCGTGGACAGTGTAGGCATATTTGTGATTTTTGTGTGTGTGTGTGTGTGTGTGTCTACGTATATGTGCATGTGAAAAAGTTAGTGTGTGTATTTGTGCCAGTGTTTTTGTGATATTATGTGTGCGTATGATAGAGCATTGCTGAGTGTTTGTGTGCTTATGACAGATTGTTATTGTGAGAGTGCATGTGTGTTTGTGATACAATGTTATTGTTATAGTGTGCGCGTGTCTGTATGCGTGTGTGTGTGCGTGCGTGTATATGTGTGTGTATGTGTGTGAGAGAGCATGTGAGTGCTAGTGTATATGTGTGTGTGTGTGTATAGAGCATGTGCGTGTTAGTGTATATGTGTGTGTGTGTGTATATATGTATGCGTGTATATATGTATATGTGTGTGTGTGTGTGTATATATGTATATGTGTGTGTATATATATGTGTGTATATATGCGTGTGTGTATGTGTGTGTGTGTGTGTGTATGTGTGTGTGTGTATATGTGTGTGTGTGTGTATATATATGTGTGTATATATGTGTGTGTGTGTGTATACACCGTGCAGCGCAGGCAGTGGTACCTCACAGAGGAACATGAACATGCCCATGTGCAGCTGCAGTAAGCGCGTGACGCTCAGGGCGCGTCTCTCCGTGCTGCCCAGCGGGTCGAAGAGCAGCTCCCGGCTCAGCGCGCCCTTCCTCTCCTGCGTCCACACGTCAATCTCCTCCTGGCAGTACGCGAAGGTGCAGTTCTCCCCGTACTTACACTCCTGCCTCTCCTGGACCTCTGCATGAGGGGAAAGGACCCAGGCTTTAATTCAACCAGGCACCCCTCCACTGTCCGGCCACTCCCACATAGCAGAGTCTGCCACACAACAAAACAACTATTAGCTGTGAAATCACAGCATAGGCCAACGTGTCTATTTGTACACATGCAAATCATTAAGATTTTAGTTAAAGATTTTATTTTTTTTCCCCCATTTTCTCCCAATTTAGTAGCCAATTACACCCTCTGTTTTTCATGTCAATCCCCCCCTCGTATTGTGAGTTCGCTGCCGTAGCCGAGACCGGCAGTGACAAAGGCGAAGTACCGCCTCCTCCGAGCCGGCACTCGTCAAGCCGTCGACTGTAACTCCGGTACTCCGGAGCCACTCCTATACGCAGAAAGCTCACATCGGCTTCCCTCCCCCCTCCCTGGAGTGGACAGCCAACTGCCACCCCCTAGTGGCACTTCCGGCCAGAGCCGATACTGGCGTTGAACGCTAAAGCACCCGGGAGACCAGCGCATCATGAAGATACGATGGTGCTCTGTGCATGACGATGTGGTTCCCCTCCCCAAGCGGTCTCACACTCGCACCCTTGCAGAGCACGAAGGCTCCCAGGAAGTTGTTGCGGGCGGGGCGGGGTCGAACCCTCTTCCAGCCGGGGTCCTCCTGCCCTTTGAGCCGACACAGCAGGACGTCCCGCTTGCAGCGATGGGCCGCGTCGGGCTGGTACTGGTAGTCCATGACCCGTGGACCTGTAGCGGAGAGACACACCGTTAGTGTTCTACTGAGGCAGCGGGAGAGAGGGAGGAGGAGGAGGAGGAGCGGAGAAACACCCCCGTGTCCTCGAAACATTTCTGAGAGTCATCAAAAATGAAACATATTTCTGAGAGGAGTTGGGAGTGGCCATGAAAGCATCTCTTTTGTCTCCTGAAGACAAGAGTTTAAGACCTGCACAGGCACAGTCAAAGCAATTATTACAGTTCTACAGTGGAACTGCACATTCTCCACCCTAAATCCGCCCTGCTCCCCCCCTCAAGGAGATGCTTTCTGGTGCCTCAGTTCACGACAAACATCAGGAAAAACACATTTGTTCCAAAAGCAATTAAACTTTTAAATGAACAGCCCCCCCTTTTAGCATCATTATGGACTAAAAGCAAGTTTACACTTTTGACAAATCTGCTGTGTTTCTCTCTCTGTTTTTGCATCAACATTGTCTTTGCTCTTTAAATTGCCCCATGTGGGATGAATAAAGTTCTATTGATTTGAATTGAACAAAAAGTCAAAGTGATTATTGCAGTTGTACAGTGGAACGGTGAGGAGGAGCAGTAGCACAAAGCAGCACAGTACCCATACGACTGTAGCAGGCATGGCATGCCTGTCTGAACTCGTGTGTGACGGCCAGTGGGTTCCGAGACAACAGGGAGAGGTTGGTGCCAGCTGGGCTGTTCTGAGAGGGGGACAGAAACGGCGTGTAAAAGACTGGGGAAAGTGAAAGTCAAATTAAAGTGTCAGGAAATCTGAAATGAGCATTCAGTGTCACAGGTTGAGAAACTGAGGGCTCCTCGGAAAATAAAATCAGCACCCGAGCACAGGAAGAGCAATAATCTTTTACTTTTCACCAAAACTCAAACAACCAATGATAAAACTACCATAGACGGTATTGGCACTGACACAGATCAAGAAAGAGATGCACCTGATATTCTAAGGTTTATACCTTACTACACACAATTAAGGAAAGGAGGCTAAAAATGTCTCACACACACGCACAGAACACAAATATAGTACAGTATAGCACAGGGGTGGGCAAGGAGGGCCGTATCCGTTTCTGAACTTCTGCTCTTAATTATTGAATTAACCCAATCATTTACGTGTTCTGACATTTTAGCTAAATTTCTTGATAAGCCTGTGATGACAACTGAAGACTGTTCCTGTGTTCCCATATCGTCACCTAAAGTCATAAACAAAGTCATATTTTCAAGCTTTTCAAAAAACAGAATAAACTGAACCAAATATAGAATATATGATATTTATTCATCATTTCACACAAAAAGGTTATGACAATATATGATTATTGACATACAAATAACACTGTCTGTCAATTATGTAACATAAGAGGATTAGATTACTTAGGCCAATTTACGAACATGCCGTTGTGACTTTTTTTTTTTTTAAATTTTAAACCTGACTTAGGCCAAATTACTTCTGGAGTAAGTGACTTAGGCAAGCAGCCGCCATCTTGAAAGCTTGTAAAAAAAATAAAACGGCCTTAAGTCACACTCTTGACGTAGGCGATTATACTACCGGGGTAGAAACAGCATGATCTTTTCAATTAAGGATGCAGGCAATTTTACCAGAGGTGGCCAGCATCATGAAGAGATGACTTAGGCAACAAACAAAAAAATTTCCTCAAAAAATGACATTATTTTAAGAAGGTGACGATATGAAACATGTTACTCTGGTCTAATCTACAAGTGAACCAGCATTGGCGTATCTAATTAATTAGCTAATTGAGCCAGGGTAATTGGTCAAAACAAATCTGCATACACAAAATCGGACCGGACCGGCCCTCCAGGACCGGAGTTGCCCACCCCTGGTACAGACTATATAGACAGTAGCAGTGCTAGCTCACAGTGTGGGCGGAGTTATGATTGCGAAGTCCGGGGATGAAATTGTGAGAAATTCTTCCTCCTGAAGAAAACAAAAGGATACAACTTTGTCAACTTAAGACAGAGCAAATAACTTACCAATAAACGGACTTCAAGAACAATTCTCAGAGATTAAGGCCCTAATATGCAAATCAATGATTTTATAATAGAACTTCTCACAAAGTTCACATGACATTTTAAATTATTTTATTGAAAATCCAGCCTACACATTGTAGCCAGCTTATTCATAAATTCACATTGAATTGACAAGTTTAGATATTTGTATTTCTGTTCTATGGGGAATTGAAACACTGTTCGCAAGAGAAAAATGTGAATGTTGTAATATGCATATTCCAGCCACAATTCAAGCTTGAATTAACCATATTCCTTTATTTAAGGTTTTTCAAGAACCTGAGAGAACTCTGCAATATGCACAATTGCATTAAAGAAATAGAGGATGACAGAACAATATGCTGAATTTGTGTTCGAATGAAACAGTGAACGCTGAATTAGTTCATCCCAATGGCACCAACAGGCTAACAGTTGTCATCAGTGAGAAAAGTGCCTCTCCTCCAATCAGCACTGGCTCTCCTGTAGTACTGTGTGGCCTGTAGTGTGTAAAATAGTTGCTGGCTCACTGGCATTACATTACATGACATCACAGGCATTCATCAGATGCTCGTCCAGAGTGACTCACACAGTTTAAATGTCTTTACATACAATCCATCTATACAGCTGGATATTTTACTGAAGCGATTCAGGTTCAATATCTTTGCTCAAGGGCACAATCATTTACGTGATCTCATATTTCAGCTACATTTCTTGATAAGCCCATGAATGACAGCTGAAGACTGTTTCTGTGTTCCCATATGAAACATGTTACTGTGGCCTAATCTACAAGTTAACCAGCATTGGCGTATCCAATTAATTAACTAATTAAGCCAGGGTAATTGGTCAAAACAAAACCATACACAAACACACACACCGGCCCTCCAGGACCGGAATTGCCCAGCCCTGCTCCAGAAGGATACAACTTTGTCAACTTAAGACAGAGCAAATAACTTACCAATAAACGGACTTCAAGAACAATTCTCAGAGATTAAGGCCCTAATATGCAAATCAATGATTTTATAATAGAACTTCTCACAAAGTTCACATGACATTTTAAATTATTTTATTGAAAATCCAGCCTACACATTGTAGCCAGCTTATTCATAAATTCACATTGAATTGACAAGTTTAGATATTTGTATTTCTGTTCTATGGGAATTGAAACACTGTTCGCAAGAGAAAAATGTGAATGTTGTAATATGCATATTCCAGCCACAATTCAAGCTTGAATTAACCATATTCCTTTATTTAAGGTTTTTCAAGAACCTGAGAGAACTCTGCAATATGCACAATTGCATTAAAGAAATAGAGGATGACAGAACAATATGCTGAATTTGTGTTCCGAATGAAACAGTGAACGCTGAATTAGTTCATCCCAATGGCACCAACAGGCTAACAGTTGTCATCAGTGAGAAAAGTGCCTCTCCTCCAATCAGCACTGGCTCTCCTGTAGTACTGTGTGGCCTGTAGTGTGTAAAATAGTTGCTGGCTCACTGGCATTACATTACATTACATCACAGGCATTCATCAGATGCTCTCGTCCAGAGTGACTCACACAGTTTAAATGTCTTTACATACAATCCATCTATACAGCTGGATATTTTACTGAAGCGATTCAGGTTCAATATCTTTGCTCAAGGGCACAATCATTTACGTGATCTCATATTTCAGCTACATTTCTTGATAAGCCCATGAATGACAGCTGAAGACTGTTTCTGTGTTCCCATATGAAACATGTTACTGTGGCCTAATCTACAAGTTAACCAGCATTGGCGTATCCAATTAATTAACTAATTAAGCCAGGGTAATTGGTAGAAACAAAAACCTGCACACACACCGGCCCTCCAGGACCGGAATTGCCCAGCCCTGCTCCAGAGGATCAACTGGCTAATCCAAATTAGAGAGAGAGAGAAAAATAAATGTATATACACACACGAGTGACTGATTCCAGCCATCTACTCACCGGGCAGAGTGAACTCAGACAGGGAGTCCAGCCCCGCTGCCCCCCCCGTGCCCACAGTGCCCGCCCCAGGACCGAACGGGTCCATGGCGTCCAGCGCCTGTGTGGAGGCGTCGCTCGGGCCCCGCCCGCTGAAGGAGTCCAGGGGGCTGAGGGGGCTCACGGCAGAGCTAGAGAAGAGTGGGGAGGGCAGCGGGGGCCGGGAGAGGCTGGAGACGTACGCGGACCGCAAACCCACAGCCGTGTTGGGGAGGTTGGTGGGGATGGCGCCCTGGACTGAGGCCTGAAGGATAGGAACAGAGAGAGAGAGAGAGAGAGAGAGAGAGAGAGAGAGAGAGAGAGAGAGAGAGAGAGAGAGAGAGAGAGAGAGAGAGAGAGAGAGAGAGAGAGAGAGAGAGAGAGAGAGAGAGAGAGAGAGAGAGAGAGAGAGAGAGAGAGAGAGAGAGAGAGAGAGAGAGAGAGAGAGAGAGAGAGACAAAAGACGGACGAGACAAAGACGTTGGTGAAGACGAGGAACAACTGGACATTACGGTGTGGTTCTGTGTGGCTCAGTAGGTAGAGCGTGGCGCTGACAACGCTTACGCTGTGGGTCGATTCCCACTGGGACCACATATACTGAAAAATGTATGCATTCACCACTAAGTCGCTCTGGATAAAAACGTCTGCTAAATGGCATATATTATTTTATTATGCTATGGTTTAACAGGTTGCTCTGAACCGCATGTTAAAATGGTATCTGCAGTCCTGCCATCTCTCACGCAACTTCAGGAAGCTGAAAGAAAGAACGTTCTGCCTTCACCGCAGCTCATATTTACCGGCTTCCAGTGAACACTCGAACTGTTCTAAATGCTGTCTACTTACACAAAAACTTTTCATGCAAATTCAGCCTGGTGTGCGAAAGACAGATTAAGGCCAATTGATTTTTTTTTTTTTTTCTTTACAATTTTTTTTTTTTTGGTTTCGATGAGGTCATTCTGTCAAACCAAATTTTATGCAACATCTAACATCCAGTGGAAAAAAAACGGCTTTGAAAATCTCACTGTCAATTCCTATTCACCGCGACGTTTCACCAGTGACGATGAATGAAAGTTCATCATCGCTGGTGAAACGAGTCGGTGGAACATCACTGCTGGTGAAACGGCCAATGACATTCCAAGATCATACATGACTTGGGCCCCCCAGGTGGTCTAGCGGTTACAACGTTCGACGCTGGCCACTGCGACCGGGGTTCAATTCCACCGGCCGCGCCAGTATTGGCTCTGGCCGGGAGTGCCACTAGGGGGTGGCAATTGGCTGTCTGCCCCAGGGAGGGGGGGAAGGAAGCCGATATGAGTTCGCTGCGTATAGGAGTGGCTCTGTGTACCGGAGTTACAGTCGACGGCTTGGTGAGTGCCGGCTTGGAGGAGGCGGTACATCGCCTTTGTCACTGCCGGTCTCGGGGCTACGGCAGCGAGCTCACAATACGAGGGGGGCATTGACATGAAAAAGAGAGGGTGTAATTGGCTACTAAATTGGGAGAAAATGGGGAAAGAAATCTAAAAATCTCACCACACTGAGTTCAGCCCCCTTAGTGATGCAGTCCATCATGCCCTTGCAGTCGTCCAGGTGCTCCGACACTGGCACGGAGTAGGGCACCCGTGGCTGGCTCTGGCTCGGGCTCTCTGGCAGGTCCAGGGGAAGCACCGCGGCCAGGGAGGAGGGGCAGCTGTCATCACTGACAGGAATGGGAGTGGCCAGAGGAGCCGGGATGCACTGGGCATTGCTCAAGTCAACTGAGGGAGACACGAGAGAGAGGAGCGGGAGGAAGGAGAGAGAAACAGAGCAAGGACAAAGATGGGAGGAGGGAAGTGAGTACAATGCACTGCATGATGGGAAGAAAATACAATTTAAACAGATGGGAAAAACTACAAAAACAAAAAACAGATATTTTATGAAGATTGATCTGTAATAATTACAGAGGTATATGGAATACCTGATGAAATGTCATTTAAGGATTCCAGACCATTAGCAGTCATCTGCAAAAAAAAAAAGAAAAAAAAGGAAAAAAAGGGATTTTTTTGGGGGGATTGGTTTTAGGATTAATGAGAGAAATACATTCTTCAACCAGTAATGTCTCATGTTACATTATCAGCATTCATGGAAATAAATAAATAAAAAGAGCAATTATCCCCTCAAGGCTTCAATACTTGCCTCTTCAGTAGGGGGCGCCGTGTCTCCATTGCTTTCTCCCACTTCTGTTGCAGACTCAGACTATAAAAAGAGCCATCACAGAGTGGTGAGTACTCGGGAGGGATATGACAGCCCCCGTTTTACAAAAGGGATTTGAGGAAATGAAGGACAGGAAGTGGGGGATATCTCACCTGTGGGCTGACGTAGGCTTTGCGGATCTTCAGGCCCAGTTTACTGGCCAGATCCTGAGCCAGATCACTCACCTGCCTGTCCTGGGGTGGGGCAAGCAAACCGGGAGTCTCATACGTTTATGGTAAACTTTCTTCAGAGCTGTACAAACCCCCTTTTATATTCACATGTGCGTTTGCCCTCTAATCATTATGCAAACCCAAAGCACACAATATTTCAAAATGTTTATTTTGAACTGTAAATAACTACCGGGAAAATAACCACAATAATAATGATATAATTAACAGACTAAGTAAATACAATTCTAGTCAAATCTGAAATTGCACAAAACTGTGACATACTGGGAGAGCTTTTTACACCCCTACCCCGCCGCCTCGCGACCTTACTTACGTGCGGTGTGATGAGCAGGCAGCCGGTGCCACACTCGTAGGCCTCCCTCAGCCGCCCCAGCTCGCGAAGGCACAGCGCCTTCCTGTACAGGGCCCTGCGGCTGCCCTCGCACACGGCCAGCGCGCTGTCACAGTCCTGCACGCCCCTCTCGTACTCCCCCTAAAAAGGGACGGGCAAGGAGACGGGGCGTGGGCGGGCATCGTCTGTCCGTCCTGATCGCCAAGCACCATGCTAACATTGCTTGGCTATATGGCTGCAGCAGAACAGCATCAGAGCAGACGGACTGTGATGGCAGATTATACAGTGACCGCAGCAGGTGTACAAACGTAACATGAGCGTGTGCATGGGTACCTGGACACTGCACAAAGGACGTTTACATTAACACAGTACGAAGGAGTTATTTAAGAATGTCCCTAACCCTTTGCCATCTTCTCTTTTCCACCGCCAAAGAGCACAACACAAGTAATGAGATCTATATCGCTTGAGTGACTCACGATGCTGTGGTGCGCTGCCGCCCTGTTGACGTACAGACTCTCCAGCAGTCCCGGCGGTATGACCAGTGCCTCGGTCTGCGCATAGCGCGCCACGCTCACCCCCTCGCTGTAATGCACCGCTGCCTGCCTGCAGTCGCCCTCCCGAAACACAATGTTCCCCTCATCCAACAGGTTACACACCAACTGGGTGAGAAACGCCTAGAGCGGGGAGGGAGGGAGAGACAGACAGGAAAGAGGGGGAAATTAATGTGAGCGAGATCAGCACAAGGCGATATATGGGCAGAGAGGGAAGAGGGGAAAGACTATAGTAAGCAGAGGATCGTTTATTCGTTCATTCAATATGTCGGGGACATGCAATAGCAAACAAACCAGCCCTCCAAAAATGGAGTTTGACACCCTTGCCATAAACGCATATAATGGCCACAGAACAAATCACAAAAGTGTGATTAGGTGGCCTTGAAATTAAATATTCCTATTCCAGTTACAGTGCTGCCCCTGGGGACTATGGCCACAGTCCAGGAACTTTATTTTCTTTCAGCCTGAGAAATGAACTTCTTGGTTCAGCAAATTATCCTCCGTCTTGTTCTGATGCAACAGCATTTCTCTTCCGTATTCTTTGAGCATTTGCCATGCGTAGTAAATTACAGTTTAGTTTGTAAAATGACCAAAAACATACAGAGAATTCATATCGTGAAATGCAGACATTTTGGAAAAAATACCTCATAACCTTCAGGCTCTGGAAAAGGCAAGCATGACCTGGGGAGACAAGACAAACAACTTCAACTAATTGAGACATTTAAGTCACTGAGTGGGTGGATGGCTCACTGCCACACACATACAACACTCTACATCAATCTTATTTCATAATTCATATGGTTTATAAAATACTGTACAAACGAAACATTCATTATTTGTGTACAGCTTGAACAAAAATGAGGAAGTCCAATACAGCTAGTTAAGTGGTTGCCAGATTTTGTGAAACCAACTTTTGAACACAATGTCATAACGGAGAGGAATAATATGCGGTTCCTCACTGTATGAATCCCAGAGCTTTCTGGATTTCTTCCTTGCGCTTCTGTCGCTCCAAATCCATACCTGTAGCAAAGGGCGGAGATTAATCTGTTAGCTAATATTTAAACTTTGTCATTGTAAGAAATTCGAATCTCATAATACATTCCATTACATATACACCGTGACATCACTAGAGCGAATTAAACTGAAACGTATAGCGTTACATTGACCATACACCCCTCTGTTATAGCTGGTTAGTTTGATAATTAGCCATCCAGCAAGTTAAAATGGTAATAAATACAATAGCAGGACAAGTAAGTTAGCTACCAACATTAGGTAGCTAACTTAGCTTTAGTTATCCAACTGCAGCTATGGTTAGCTATCTCATTTTGGATGGGAGGATCAAAACAAACATGCAGTTTAACTTAAATACGTGGAAGCTCACGTTAATGCATATTTTCTCGAAACTTGAAAGACCTGAAGCAAAGCAACCAGCTAGTTGTTAGTTAGCCAATGTGCATCCGGCTTGTTTTATTTAGCTGTGGCTAGCTTGTTAGCACTGGGCAATATAAGCTGATGAACTTCAATCAAAAGAATCAACTCTGTTATTTCGCTAGCTTGCTGGTGGCGCATTACGCGTTGGCGATGTACTACTAGCTAGCTAAGCGTGGATTTGACACAGTTGAACTTTCGTCCATTTTTGGCCTACGAGCCTTGCGCACTCCATCCCCGAACTCGCGTAAAACAAGACTGAGAAGAGCAACTCTCATACCTGCCCGAAAACTCCCCACACTTACGGTGGTAGCTATCAATTCGAAATATATTTAATGCTTGCCAGCTACAATCATCTCCTAACATGTTGACCTAACACACACGTAAGCTTCCTGGTGCTGTTGATACGCAAACCGTAGCCATATAACAGTTAGCCAGCTAGCTAGCCAATGTTAGCAAACAGTGGTTTCAAACGTGTGACTGTTTACCAGACGTACCAGCACTATTTCCCTTCCGTGTTATTGTAAACATTGCTGACAAATAGAAAGTAACACAATATCAAAACGTCATTGCTAATTCCTTTGACAGTACCTAACTACAAGCTACCATAGCTAGATGCCTTAACGCAAACTAATTTCCTCACAGATTCAACAAGGACCCAGCTAGCTAGCAAGCTATTTAGCCATGTATTCTCATCAACCGTTAGCCAGCATCTCAATGCGTGGCTAGTAAGCTGGGTAATATGACAGTCGTATATCATAAGCATTCCCCTTAATCAATATAATCATAACCAGCCCTAGTAACTAGCGATCAAACTTGCCATTGGGTTAGGTCAGCACAGGCTAGCACTACCTGTAGCTACGCTAACTTGCTACCCACCTCAAACCGCAGTCTTCGTCTAGCTAGCTAGCTTGCTAGCAACCCGAAGACCTCTTTACAATCGTTTGAAAATATCCTTTGCACGACACCGATTTCTTTGCCTTCATTCGTCCAGTGTCATGATTTGGGATTCACCGTTTTGATCGGGATCCAGAAGCAGGTGTGTGCGGACGGAACATGTGAGTTTTTCACTTTCTATTCTCTTTAGCTTAGTTTGCGCTCAAGTTTGTCAGAGGCAACCAGACGACAGGCCCTAAAGAGAGACATGTTTGATGGATTTTCAAGCGGGAGAGATTTTTAGTCTTGATGCAGCTTTGTGGGTGTGTTGAACAATTTCATGCCAGTTTATATTTTAATTAATTTGTAGCTAACCCTCTCCTACAAGGCTTACATTTGGTTAACTTCCATTACCTGGGTTTCTAAACTTTCTCAGCCTTCTTTCGTAGTAAACGTAGTGTCACCAATTGACTATTTACGCAACAATGCATAGGCTACACACACTCGCACTTGGCCAAATCAAGTTGCTACTTTTGTAAGGTAGGTTAGGAAAAGGTATCCTTTGAGATGTAGTTTCTCCAAGAAATTATGGAATGTACATTTATTTCTAATAGTATACAATCTCTCAGCAGGTGGTTGCTTTCAGTTTCACTATTAAGTAGTAAAATAGCAGTGGTGTTGTTGTAGATTGTGTCAAGTAAGTGCATTGCATTTCAAAAAGTAGCCTATAGGAAAATGGGGGGAAATTAATGTTTCCTAATCTATTTAATTTATCCATATATTTATTTGTAAACAATGTGTTTGTGAAGGTATTTAGGTTTATTGAAACCCCACAGATCCTTTTAGCTCCCAAGGGGTCTGCACCTCCTTTAAGAACCCATGCTCAATGTTCAATACTAGTATTTCTGTGTAGCTCAGTAGGTAGGGCTTGGCACTGACTACACTTAGGTTGTGTGTTTGATTCCCATTGGGGCCACATATACTGAAAAATGGATGCATTCATTACTGTAAGTGGCTTTGGATAAAAGTGTCTGCTAAATGGCATATATTATCAATATAATAAAACAAAAACAATGTACACTAGTGCTGGTTCTCCTGAATGTGGGCTGTAAGGGCCCAGATTCATCAAGTGAGTTTATAAATCTATTTCTGGAGGTTTTCATGTCTAACAAATCACTAGGTGGATACTGTCAAGATTATGAGGTGCTTAAGCCTGAACAGGGTATAATTTAGCACTAGTAGGTCCCTCCACAGATCGATATCAGAGGGACCAAGTTTGGAGTGAGGCAGGCACTGCAATCTTGCCAGCATATGAAGGAAGCATGCATTCATTGGTATCAACAGACCACTGTAGCACATTCCTAGCTCATTATTGTGTATCTGCATGGCAGTCTGAAAGAAGTCTGGAGGTATATATACATTTGAAAATGTCAGACGAAAAAAAAGAACTGGAAACTGGAGGGATGCTATTTCACTTCCTGGGGCACTGCCGAAGTGCCCCTGAGCAAGGCACTCAACTCCTAACTGCTCCAGGGGTGCCATACTATGGCTGACCCTGCGCTCAGACCTCTTAGGAGAGATATGCGAATAAAGAAATTCCAATGACCTTGTGTGTAACTTGTGGAACATGGCAAAATAAAGAATATTCTATTCTATTCTGTGTATGCTAGTTTTCTTTTATTCCAGCAAGTCTCTTGATCAATTAAGATGATTGAAGACGTGTTTACATTTTTTCATTATTTTGTCCTAAATAATAATAAAATAATTCTAACACAATGCAGGTTTAGCTTATTACAGAACTCTTTGCAGGAAGAATGTCATTGTTTTCTGTAGACTTGGCCCCCATTGATAACATCCAATCAAATAACTTTATTATCATGCATGTTTTTATGTATGATATACTGCATGTTTTATTGCTGCTGTTGTCTTGGCCAGGTCTCCCTTGTAAAAGAGATCCCGTATCTTAATGGGACTCCCTGGTTAAATAAAATTATAAAATTTATTTGTAAATTGCCATGTCCTTTGTCTTTGAATACTTAATTTCCCACATTGTTTAGTTTTGGTGACTAAGTGTTCACATTTTGAGCATTTTGGACCCCACAGATGTCACCCATCAGTCCATCAATTAATTTATATATTTTTAAAGGTTAAAGAAGAAATCATCTGCCATGTAGCACATCATGGACCATGAAGCATTAGTTATTATATATTATAGTTATGTATATAATATTACATTATTAGTTGCCTGAGGCTGATCTATTCCTTCTTCGTCTGTTGCGCTGATCCACCCCTTTCTACTCCAGGGTGAGGGTGCAAAAGGCAAGTGTGCTGCTGGTGGCATGAAGGGGTTGGTTTAATTAGCTGCCTATTGTATGTAATGTAATCATTCTGCCCTTGGTGTGCCAAATATCTTCATAGACAAATTCCACAACCCAGGGTGGTAGGGAATTGCAATTGAGTAACGATGTTTACACATCCATAAACTTTTTTTTATAGACCTACTTATAGGGTCTATAAACCTCCTTGGTTGGTGGTAAATAGGGAGAGCGGCAACTGTGTCTCAAAGATATTTCACTCCTTGTCAACTTCAGTCCTCAGCCTTGTGGAGATATATCAGGGTTGGGGTGAATGGAGCTCCTTGTTCCAGCAAAGCAGGGAAAGAAAAAAAAAAACATCCTTTTTTCACTCATTTGCATGAAAACACCAGCTTCAGGGATCAATAGTGCTTGTCTGGTGCCATTTCTTGCTCCCCCACATTCTAGGTTCAAGGTCTGTTTAACCCTAAATAAAGTGTTATTTAACTTGACAATTTATTTTTGTAAATAACAAATAAAAAACACAAAGTTGTGCGTCATACGCATATTAAATATGCAAAATGAACAGTGAATTGCACACGGGGGGCTCCTCCCCATGAAATGTTCCACTAGTGCACAAATGTAAGCAGTGTCCAGGCTCAACTAGAGAGCCTACAAGACTAGGAAGAAGAAGACTACAAGACCCAAGACCCCAAGTGGAAGGTAGCTCGGCCCGAGTTCAAACTTCTAAACGTCATGGTTTTAATATACGAGCGGGAGGCGGTTTGCATGACAATAAAGGAGGGGGTTTGTTCTAAAAGAACCGCGGGCAACCGACTCTGCTATTACCGGTAACTATCTAACGTTAGATCTCTGCAACAGGCTCTGTTTGTTCATCAGCAATAATTAGAAAAATGATCTTTGGTTACCGGTCACTCTCACGCCTCTGACCTTTGTTTATACGTATTTTTAAAATATAGCTAGCTTATATAATATAACTTATCGGGTATTGAAGCGGAAGTACCCGGAATTGCCACCACTGTTCTGAGGCCATTTCGGTCATTTTCATCGTTTAAAAATAAATCATCGTTCTGCTTCAACTAACTTTAGGTTACATTTAAAACTCATTATTTAACAATACTTGCTAGATTGCCGGTTAGTTCGGTTAGCTTGCTAGTTGGCTAACATCAGCAACTCGGTCGGCTACGTTAAGTTACGTAGCTAGTAGTTTTAATATTCTATCCATAATACGACAGATAACATTATTTTAAAAGTCCCGCAAATTAGTTGTGTTGTTGGCTAGCTGAAGAAATACAACGACGATGTTGTTCAGAGCAAAAAACAACAGTCTCCGTACTTTCAAATCCATCAGTTCCAGGCGACGCAAAACTGCGTCACGATCAGAGTCACACTTTTCGAAACCGTTCTTGGATTCACGCGTTGCGCTCGTTTCATACTGTCGGTCCGGCGTTTATAATCTATATAATTTATAATCACCAAGTAGCCAGCTGCATGTGCTCTCTGACTCGCTCTGGCGAGTTTTAAAAGTTATTTAATGTAACCTAGTTGTGAATTGCGTCAACAAGTGCACACTAGAAGATGTTGGTAGCAGGTGGAGGAAAAAATAAATGGTGTTAGCTTGCTTATATGTATAGCGACCCACCCTCAACTGGCGAACTAACGGTTAACAACGGAGGGCTAACGGTACCCTTCTCTGCTTTTTTTGTACCGTTGCTGCACAGATTTAACGATACCTTGATTTTAAAATCTGGATGCGTCACATGCCACTAACTTTATATTAGCCGTTGGCATAAAATAAAGATAAACATTTAACGTTAAGAATCAGCTTACCAGTGTAGTATACGTCGCATTCATCTACAAAATAACGTCTGTGGAGGTTGTAATGATTCTAGCTATCTATGTGTATGTAATGAATAGGTCTTGTCGTGGTTTCAGATCGACAATTTCTTCAAAGTCTTTGTGCAAAATGTCTTTAAAGTTATCAATAAAGAGGATTAAGGTGGAATCTTCCAGAATAATACGACTTTATTTTCCACAATTAGAAAACAAAGACGAGAGTTTTCTCTGCGCAGAGAGAGTCTGAGTAATTATGTTTCCTATGACATCCTTTATACCCATGGATCAACCAATTCCATCTATGACACATACAATTCCCATGGGACTACCTCCTTGTGGGTCTCACCATTGTTCTTCAATGTTCCCAGTCTTGTTTGCTTCAATATTATTAGTTTGACCTGAAGACATAGAGAAATAAGTCCTGTTTACTTTGATATCACTAATGGACAAGGTGACCTAAATCACATTTACCTCAGAAACTCCACAAAAAACTCCATCCCATGGCTCCCTACCATGGTTTCGTCATCCTTGGCCTTGGCCCTAGATTTTCTATTCTTTAAACCATGGGAGTTCCTGCTGGCCTCGCAAACCACCAATAACATATTCGGCACAAAATAGCTGTGTGAGACAGATTGAGACAAATAATATGTATGTGTGTTACAATGACCCTGCTATAACGTATACAGTATACATTCACTTATATTGGTTATATTGATTATAGTCATTTTACTGATATCTTATAATATCTTTCACAATTCAATACATATCATCTTGTCATCTTGATATTCCTTATAATGGCATGTTTAATATAATTTCCAACAGTCTCCTGTGAGATGAGCACTGGGAATTGCATAAGGAATGTTGCCAATGGAAAAGTGCATTCCATTCAGTTTGCATATATAACTACCTACAGAGTAAATATAAACAATGTAGTAAATGCCTTAGTCTCTATTGTGGGTTGTGTGTCTACTGGTGCAGGACCTCTGCACACGTGTGTCTTTCACTGGCACTGTAGATGATGTACAGTGGATTTCTGCTTCTATTGCAGGAGTTACACTTTGCTCAATGGCTTCGGATGATGTTGCTCAGTTGGCCGAATCCCTGGCCAGGACTCAAGTGGAGGACAAGGCGCTAAGCTACAAGGGACGAGGACTGAAGCTGGACACCGCACAGTCTGGTGAGTATAAGGCAGGGATGGGCAATCTTACCCTGTGTGGGCCGGTGTGGGTGCAGGCTTTTGATCCAGCCGAGCAGTAGCTCACCTGATTTGACTAATCAGCTAATCAAAGTCTTCAATCAGGGCTTTGATTAGTGGAATCAGGTGTGTCACTGTTCAGTTGGAACAAAAGCCTGCACCCACACCGGCCCACACAGGGTAAGATTGCCCACCCCTGGTATAAGGCCTCTCATTACAAGTAGACCTGCAACTCACAAGACCTGCAACTCACAAGATGGCGCACTCATTTTAAAAGCATTATTTGGAGATGTACAAGTTTTTGATGTTTCCTTGGCCTCTGCGGCCGTTCCTGTTCAGCGGAGGAGCTGGTGCGGGACATCGAGGGGTTCCAGGGCCTGCAGGCTCTGTGGCTGGAGGGGAACACGATCGGTGTGGACGCCGCACAGGTCATCGCCAAGGCCCTGGAGGGCAAGAGCCAGCTGCAGGTACCAGCCCCAGCCACAGGGTGGCAGTGCACGACCGGGTACACAGTGTTCCCACGCGTCATGGAAAAACCTTGAAAATGATTCTCTCATGGAAATTGATAGGGGAAAAAAGAGGCTCTATGTCATGGGAAAATCATGGAAATTTCTGTAAATTATGGAAATTCCATGTAACGTTAAATATTTTTTTCTTCTTTTCCGATAACGTTATTGTAAAATGTCTGATCCACTGCCACCGTTGCCAACTGCTACGGCTGTTCTCACATACACACACACAATGAGAAGTGTGTTTACTTTAAAAAAATGTTAAGTTATGAAAGTAAAGTCAATTTTCGCATCAGCCGCAAAAAAAATAATAATAATTGAAAACCTTACATTTGTCATGGAAAATGGAAAGTTGATTTGAGTGGGATCCCTGTGTATAAATCAAATGGCATGTAATGTGTCAGACATTGCCTCCGTGCTGGTCTTCAGTCTGGCTCACTCTCGCACTGCCTTAACTACTCCTGTCATCTCTCTCTCCATCAGTGCTGTTACTGGAGTGACATGTTCACAGGTCGCCTGCGAGCTGAGATCCCCCCAGCTCTGGTGAGTCTCACCTGCTGCCCCCTGCTGGTGTTTTTGTGTGTCTGCTTGCGTGTTCTTGTAGTTAGTATGATTTTACTGTATGATATATTAAAACTATTTGATAATCTGCTGTAGGGAATCAGAATGTCACATGCCGAGAGGAATTTTAGGTATTTGCCAGTGTGCCTGGTGCTTAAGGGAGCGTGTGCATGAGAATGATTGTTCAGCTAAGATTAAACTGAGCCTTGAACTTTTAACATCCATTCGATCATGGATCGATTCAATTAAAATGCCAGTGTTTTATGCACAAGTATTGGTACTGTACTGCAAATTCATACCGAAGACATTACACAGTTTTGTTCTATTAATTTTTTTGTACTTCAGTACTGTTGGAAAATTGTGTTCATTATTTTATCACACGAAAACACTAGACCTAGTCATTGTGTTGGGTTGTGCTCTCGTTGTTAATAGGGGTGTAACGGTACACAAAAATCACAATTCGGGACGTTTTTGGTACAGCGGGGGGAAAAAGAAATGCTAAATATAAAATTGGTTTTAATTTATTATGAACTTTGTAAACAGTGGCTAATTGGTCATCATTTGCTGAACAAATTAAGGCACATATCTTTCTTTCTGAAAAAAATAAAAATAAAATGTCCGTCAATGCTTCTGCAACCGCACAAAAAAAAAGTTCTGCACATGCGTTAGTGGTTAAAGAAAGATTGCATTCATTTGGTTCACAGCACGTACTGAACCCAGAAGTCCTGTACCGAACGGTTCGGTATGAATACGTGTACCTAATGGTACCCTAATTGTTAACCCTCTCCTCCATTCAGACCTCCCTAGGCGGTGCTCTGATCAGAGCCGGGGCCTGCTTGACAGAGCTGGACCTGAGCGACAACGCCTTTGGGCCGGATGGAGTGAGGGGCATTGAGGCGCTGCTCAAAAGCGCCACCTGTCACACCTTGAGGGAACTGCGGCTCAACAACTGTGGCATGGGCATCGGCGGAGGCAAGGTGAGTCTGTGGCCAGTCATGGAGTCACTGCTCCTTTCTGTGTTCCCTGCATTTACTTTTACACTGCTGGCGTTGTGTGTGTACACAGTTGTCTGTGACTGCTGTGCTATCCCAGTTTGTGGCTGTTTGTGCGAAAGCGTCACACTGTCGTCATGTGTGATAACCCTCAAACGTCATCCTCGGCTGTGGCTGTCAGGTGAGCAGCAGCTGGTTAGTGAGCCCTGCATGTTGTATCAAGGGGTTTATGTCAGCAAGTGACATGTACGTGTGTGTGTGTGTGTGTGTGTGTGTGTGTGTGTGTGTGTGTGTGTGTGTGTGAGTGTGAGTGTGAGTGTGAGAGTGTTTGAGATTATGATTGTCTGTGTTCGCTTTCAGATTCTCGCCACAGCCTTGACAGAGTGTTACAAGCAGTCCAGTGCAGTGGGCGCCCCCCTGAGGCTGAAGGTGTTCATTGCTGGCAGGAACCGGCTAGAGAACGAGGGAGCCAGCGCCCTCGCCAAAGCCTTCAAGGTACTGCACCCTGACAGGAACAGGCTGACTAATTACTGATGGCCACTTACTGCAGAATCTCTCTCACACACTCGCACATGCACACCAGGGTATGAAATTCATTAATTTTTTCTATGGCCATTTTTTTAAGGACAACTTCTCACATTTCTCATTCACTACTGTAAGTTGCTTTGGATAAAAGTGTCAGTAAAATGGCATATATTACATTTCGAGGGTACTGGCCCTTGACTTACCATGAAAAATGAAACTGGATGCTGTTGTAAATATTAGGGCAGTGGTTGAGTGTATTTTTGGATTCCGATTTATTTTTGGTTTACGGTCTTGGTCTTGCCCTAACTTGCTCACAGCACAAGTTGGCTCTCTTTGAGATTGATGGGCCTTTTCCTCCACAGCTGATTGGCAGTCTGGAGGAGATCCACATGCCCCAGAATGGAATCAACCACCGTGGGGTGACCGCGCTGGCCACCGCCATCCAGGACAACCCCCATCTACGCGTCATCAACCTCAACGACAACACCTTCACCAAGAAGGGCGCTATAGCTATGGCCCAGGTACTGCATGCAGCAGCACTCGCACTACTCCACTCCATACACACTACACCCTAGCGCACCAGGCAGTGTGCACTCCACTCCATACACACTACGCCCTAGTGCACCCAGGCAGTGTGCACTCCACTCCATACACACTACGCCTAGTGCACCAGGCAGTGTGCACTCCACTCCATACACACTATGCCCTAGTGCACCAGGCAGTATGCACTACACTCCATACACACAACGCCCTAGTGCACCAGGCAGTGTGCACTCCACTCTAAACGCTCTACCCCCTAGTGCACCATGCAGTGTTCACTCCACTCCATACACACTACCCCCTCAGTGCACCAGGCAGTGTGCACTCCACTCTATACACACTATGCCCTAGTGCACCATGCAGTGTGCACTCCACTCCATACACACTATGCCCTAGTGCACTGCCAACCTTCACCGAGAGGTGATTGTGTCTGCACAAGCTCCGTCATGTACTCTGTAGCACATTCACCAGGAGGGTGGATCCATGTCTGTTGGAAGGCGTTTGCTGCACTTGTACTCACGGTTGTTCACTGTCACTCACACACTGGATTGTTCACCGCTGAGCGGTGCTGGTGCTGGTGCTCTGTTAACCCCGGGGTCTGTCCCCCTCAGGCCCTGAAGCACCTGCGTAGCGTCCAGGTGGTGAATTTCGGGGACTGTCTGGTGCGCTCTGAGGGGGCCGTCGCCATCGCCGAGTCCCTGAGAGAGGGACTGCCCATCCTCAAGGTAACATCACTGCCCCCTGTACCTGCTCCTGCCCCCAGCACACACACACACACACACACACACACACACACACACACACACACACAGTCCTCTGCCTCCCTGTCTGTGTTACCTTGGTGCTATGATCAAGTAGTAATAATTCCAAGTGCGTGTGTGTGAGTGTGTGTGTGTGTGTGTGGGTGTATGTGCATGTGTGTGTGTGCGTGTGTGTGTGTATGTGTGTGTGTGTGTACAGTAAAGAGTAACATGGGGTCCATGCGGTGCTGGTCCTCTCTGGGTCTGCAGGAGCTCAATCTGTCCTTTGGGGAGATCGGGGAGGCCGCGGCGCTGGAGTTGGTGCAGGCCGTACAGGATAAAGCCCAGCTGGAGAGACTGGACCTCAACGGTACACTCGACCTCCACAGAGACGCCAGACCCACGACTGCCCATCGCGGCGCACTTCACAGAGGGGCTGATCTGCTCCTAACGCCAGGCCTGGGACCCTGTTGATCACAGTCAGCCTGTTGACACAGCGTGCGGGTGTTAGCGTGTCTGAGTGCGTTTGCTGGGTTTCGCTCTGATGCCATTGTTTCACTGTGTGGTTGCTAGGGAACTGCCTGGGGGAGGAGGGCTGCGAGACACTGAGGGACGCCATGGACGGCGTGAACATGAGACACCTGCTGGGGTCACTGAGGTGCCTGCTGTGTGTGTGTGTCTGTCTCTCACCCTGTCTGTCTCTCACCCCGTCTGTCTCTCCGTGTCAAACACCACTGAGCTCTGTAGGGGTTTAATGCTGAGGTGTCACGCTGTCTTCCTGTCCCAGTGTTCTTTTTTCTGTCCCGTTTAGACAACCGCTCACATACATTTTCATCCTGTTGACGTTTAAACGCTCACCTCTCTCTCTCTCTGCAGTGATGATGAAGGGGAGCCAGAGGACGATGCAGAGGGCAGTGAGAGTGAAGAGGAAGATGAGGAAGGGGAGGATGATGATGATGATGATGATGATGATAATGATGATGATGACAAGCAGGCTGAAGACGAGGCTGAACGGACCAGTGAAGCAGAGGGAAGCTCGGAGAAGACCCAGAACACAGTAAGACTAAGATGAGCCATCCGGCCTGATGCCTGGGAAAAGCCTGCACTGGCTCCGGTGTGCTGCTCTTGTAACTTTGACAGTTATTTGGTTCAGTGGTTTTGTGTGGCTCAGTAGGTAGAGCACGGCGCTGACAACGCTTAGGTTGTGGGTTCGATTCCCATTGGGACCATATTTACTGAAAAATGTGTGCATTCATATGCATTCATGTATGCATTCACTACTGCAAGTCGCTTTGGATAAGAAATTCTGATCTGTTTTGTTGGGCTCCAGTATTCAAAAGTAGTCATTTCCGTAGCTTTAGTTGCATCTTCCTTTAGTCGTGACACCACCTACGAGCCATTCCCACCAGAACAGAGAACTGTAACTACGACTACAGGTCGGCTGGTGGAGAGGTACTGTAACGATATCTGACCCGGTGCGCCCCCTCTCTCCGTCCTCCTTGGTACAGGTGTCCCTCTCTGTGTCGCCCCCTCTCCCTCCCGACGGCCCCCCCCTCCTCCCGCTGCCCTCCCCGGCCAGGCTGCTCACGCTCGGGCCGAAGAGGGCTCTTCTCATCGAGCAGCAGGTAAGAGTGTGGCTTTCAGGCCGTCCCATACGGCGTGCGTTGCCTGTCTGTACCAGACTGGCCCTGGTCATCAGCCCTGATCGGGGGCAGCGTTTGGCTGTTCGCCCCAGGGGGGGGGAGGGTGAGCCGGCTCGGGTTCGCCATGAAGCACGTAAGGGAGTCTCCAGAACGTGGGTGGGCGAATTCCGTCTCGAAGGAAGCGCAGTTAGCTGCCCTCAGAGAATTAGCTTGCCTCGTAGAGACAAGTGGCGGACCCGTGTGGGGAGGGCAAATCTAAATAAGTCGAGGGTACTAATTGGGAACTAAATTGGGAGAAAAATGTTAAACAATTTTTATTTTATTTTTTTACAGGTGGGTGAGACAGTGACAGGTTTAGAGAGTTTTAGAGGGTTTTAATGGGCGGACAGGTATAACCCCCCCTCTCTCTCTCACTCTCTCTCCCCCTCAGGTGGATGTGGCAGACGCAGATCTGACTGCCGAGGCCTTCCTGAAGATCTCATCTGTCTACAGAGACGATCCTGAGATAAAGACGGCTGTGCTGGACAGCATTGGTGAGGGACAAATAAACCTGCCTCTGTCTCTCTCTGCCTTCTGGTGTCTGTCTGTCTGTCTGTCTGTCTCTGTCTCTGTGTCTCTCTCTCTCTGTTGGTCAGTCTGTCTCTGTTTGTCTCTCTGACTTCAATGCCATCTCCGCTCTGCAGATGCGTTACTGAGGAAGGCCTTCTCCAGCGCCTCCTTCCAGACCTACAACTTTGTCTCCACCCTGCTCATGATGATGGGACTGCTGAAGGTAACACACGTGCGGACAGACACGCGTACACATAGTATATTCCATTTAGCAGACGCTTTCATTCAAAGCAACTTACAGTAGTGAATGCATACATTTTTCAGTATATGTGGTCCCAGTGGGATTTGAACCCACAACCTAAGCCCAACGTGCTCTAACTACTGAGCCACATGCACCTATGCAAATGTACCAACAGACATGCGTACACATAGACTGATGCACATGCACGCACATGTAGACAGACACACGTTCATGCAGAAGCACGACTGCTGCACACAATTCTTTCCACATCTCCTGCAACTTCCCGCTTTCGGTTCCTGACTGACTTGGTCGGTCACCATTCAAATCCCCCCTCCCTCCTGCTCACCTGTACTGTATCAGCTCTGTAACCATGTTAAACACAGTCTCTGTCAGTACTGTATCCTGTAACCATGTTAAACACAGTCTCTCTCAGTACTGTACAGCTCTGTAACCACATTAAGCACAGTCTCTCTCAGTACTGTATCAGCTCTGTAACCACATTAAACACAGTCTCTGTCAGTACTGTATCAGCTCTGTAACCACATTAAACACAGTCTCTCTCAGTACTGTGTCAGCTCTGTAACCACATTAAACACAGTCTCTCTCAGTTCTGTATCAGCTCTGTAACCACATTAAACACAGTCTCTGTCAGTACTGTATCAGCTCTGTAACCACATTAAACACAGTCTCTCTCAGTACTGTACAGCTCTGTAACCATGTTAAACACAGTCTCTGTCAGTACTGTACAGCTCTGTAACCACATTAAACACAGTCTCTGTCAGTACTGTACAGCTCTGTAACCACATTAAACACAGTCTCTCTCAGTACTGTATCAGCTCTGTAACCACATTAAACACAGTCTCTGTCAGTACTGTATCAGCTCTGTAACCACATTAAACACAGTCTCTCTCAGTACTGTATCAGCTCTGTAACCACATTAAACACAGTCTCTGTCAGTACTGTATCAGCTCTGTAACCACATTAAACACAGTCTCTCAGTTCTGTATCAGCTCTGTAACCACATTAAACACAGTCTCACTCAGTACTGTACAGCTTTGTAACCACATTAAACACAGTCTCTCTCAGTACTAATGTCCCTCTCTCTCTCAGGGTGAGGAGGGAGTGAAGGTGCTGCCCATGGTCCCGGGTCACCTGGCGGCTCTGGAGCACGCTGTCCAGCAGGACTACTTCCCACAGGACCACGTCTCCGTGCTGGACCACTTTGTGTCTGTCGGTAACAGAAGAGTGTGTGTCTGTCTGTCTGTGTCTGTGTGTGTGTGTGTCTGTGAGAGTGTATGTGTGTCTGTGAGAGTGTATGTGTGTCTGTGAGAGTGTATGTGTGTGTGGATGTGTCTGTGTGTGGGTGGGTGGGTGTGTGTCTGTCTCTGTGTGTGTCTCACTGGTGAAAGGGCAGCAGTGGACAGTCGCACAGAAGAGGCTGATCGAGTGTGTGCGTGCGCTCACACCGCTGGTAGCCTCAGCGTTTTAATAGCAATAAAAAATATGAAGAGTGACGTTCCCACTGTGCTCCTCACTGGGGCTGCATGTCATCGCTGGTCATGTTCAGGCTGTTTGTGTGCAGCTTTTCACATGAGTGACAGCAGACACCCGGCAAGCACTTACTCACTGGCAGAGCAGAGCAGAGCAGGCAGGACATGCACTTCTGGATTCACAGAAAGCACACACTTTGATATCTGTTGTGATTGAGAAGTTTTTGTCAAGCAGACAGACCGACTGCACGACGGTGTGTCTCATGGCAGTGTGTAACGTGCGTGTGTGTGTGTGTGTGTGTGTGTGTGTGTGCGCGTGCATGCGCTTGGCCTGCAGACACGGCAAGGCCTCCGATTTGTGCACCAGCCCCAGAAGTAACCTGAAGTCCAGTGTGGAGAGAAGGGTCGGTCCTGAGTGCTGAGTCTCCAGCCACATGGGGGTGCCAGCAAGCAGCGGCCAGCGTTAAACTCCCAGAGCGCTCAGCCCACCAGGGACACATGAAGAAGCACTCTGTGTTGTCAACCTCTCAGGACAAATGCACACAGGCACAAACCTGCCGCATCCTTGTGTCGGCAGCGCACCCTTACACAAAAACACATCTGACCTGGACGCACACACAAAGACTTCACGGGACTGGACTCGCGCACTTTGTCAAGCAGGATTTATTGAACCCAGGACCCAGAAAATACATTTACTGTAGATCTCCACACCAAACAGGGTTCTCCTTTCTGTCATTTGTTTTTCACTTTTATATAAAAAGGGTTATTTAAAAAAAGGAGGGGGGGGGGGATCTTAATGAATATGAAAAGACTGCTCATTTGAAATCTGTAGAAATTATGACAAGCTGGAATGAAATTACATATACAGTAGATATAAAAAGTATTCACCCCCTTTGGTACTTTTCATTTTATTTTTTTACTTCATGGAATCAAAATGGATTTAATTGGGATCAACACATGATATTTTGTTTAATAAAAAACTAAAACCTTTTCTTAATTACAAATAAAAAACAACAATAATTGTATTTTATTTTATTTTATTTGACAGTATAGAGTATTTTGTGTTGATCAGTGACAAGAAATCCCAATTCAATCCATTTTGATTCCGTGAAGTACGAAAGTAAAATGTGAAAAGTGCCAAAGGGGGGGTGATTACTTTTTCTACCCACCGTCTAAAAAAGCCCAGAGGCATGGGCATGGGCATGGGATCTGTAATGCACTTGATGACCAGAGGAGCCAACTTTGAGATGCCTTTAAAGAGTATAGTGCCAGAGTAGGACTCATTTCATTGTTAGCGTAGCAAAGTCGTTTTAGGCTAGCACTGTATAGCTACAGTGTTGAACAAAACGAAACCCGGGACACCAACGAAAGGGAAATTGGAGAGAAAGTGAAATTGGTCTTCACCAATATTTTTTGCATTGATAAACACGTACTGTATTATATATTTTTTTACTACACATTTGCCTGAATTTGGGTGGGTTGGGAGGGTTGGTCTTTGTGGCTGTTTATTTTGGAGTGAAATCAATAAAGAACTTTGTAACTCGATGTGTCGCTTTGTCATGCTTTTGGATTCAAATGTGATGTGGGCAGAAGCTGGGAGCTCGAATCCCTTCCAGCTTCCACCGGTTCATCAAGGTGTAGATTTAATTTTTTTATTTTAAGGACACTTTTAAAATCATGCGGTGTTTGCATTCCCATCTCTTACTGCCTGCTTTTACCTAATGTACAAAACGACAGGTCGCTGGGGGAGGGGTGGCGTGTATTGGTGGATGAAAACTTTGGATAACGGGACCACGTAAATAGAAGGCATGCATACATTCATCTTACTACATTTTACTTTTGAGGGAGAATCTATATAAATGGTTTGGTATTCATGTATTTTTAAAAGGATGCTTACTGTATGCCTGGATGTAATTAATGCTTGGTTGTATTGCTAACTAAATACATAATTAAAACTGTAAATACGCAAAGTGAACGGCGAATGTAGGGTATTTGGGTATAAATGAATTAATAATAAATAAGATTTCTTAAGTGTAATTCTCAGTGTAGTCAAATGTGCGAATAGGTGCACGTTTATAGTTTTACCAAAAGACTCGATGCGTTTACTTGAGTAGTTGAGCTACTTTGTTTTCAATGCCCCCCACCAGGGCTACGAGACCGCGCGGAAACGAGGCGAAAGGTTCGGGGAAGACTTTGAGTTTATACAGCGAGGGACCGTGAAGGGAAAGCGAGGGTTGATATAGACCGTGAGAGAATAACAGTCCATGGCGGCACAGTAACACTGGTGAGGAGAGGGAGAGAGAGAGAGAGAGAGGGAATCGGAGTTACCGGAGAAACACGCGTGAATGAGTGGGTATGAGAAAGTCGGTGCTGGGAGTCAATTAAGGGAAGAGCGACACGTGCTGGCTAAAGTATTCTTGGGGTCAGTCGCACGGACTGCGGTGTGGAGGCCCGAGGTGATGTTCTTTTTTCTACGGGCTTTGTATGAAGGTAAAAAAGACGTGTGATCTCGTGCCAGTGCAGCCTTAAAAAGTTAAAAAGTACGAAATTGCAATCTGTCCCGAAAGTCCGACATTCCTTTGCGGACTCCGAATGGAGATGTGCCAGACAGAGCGAAAAGGAACCCCGGTTGGGGAATTAGTTTACCATACCATGGTTTATTTATAAGAGACGGTCGGGCAACCGTGAGTCCGGTGCCCGCGGGAGGACACAGCGCGTCTTTGTGCGCAGCCCGAGCTCCAATGCGGTCTGAACTCCTCCGTCTCATGGGACACCGGCGGGCAAGGCTCCTGCGCCAAAATTCCTCCGTCTCTCATTCCTCTCTCCATCGATTTCCCCTTTTCCACTTCGGTTCAGTGATGGAATGAAAACGGGAATCGGAATTTTACTACGTAGAGTGTATTTGTATTCCGTGTTTTCGTGAAGCTGGTTTCCAAAAATGCGCATTTTATAAGGAATAGGCTACTTTTTTTTTTTTTTAAGTATTCTGGGATATTTTCCTCGTCAGGTTTACGTGGCCTGAAAGCTCCAGTCAACTCTGCACTGTGGATTGTTCACTTGGTAGAGGTAATTACTAGCAGTTTACTAATAATCTCTCAGGCAGCATCTATAGGCTACTGCTTGTTGCAACCGGAGCGGTGTTGTTTGGAGTAAGGTAGGCTACCTGTAACCGTGATTTCATACCCCATGTGAATGTTCTGTTTGACATTTTGATGTCATAGCATCATTTTAGGCCTCGACATATTGTTTTAAATAACATTTATTTGCAATGTAAGAATTGAAAACATCATTGCACACATTTGTTTCCGAACTTATGTTAAGGTAACTTTTTAAAATCTCTTTTCCGTTATAAGCTTTGTTGTTTGTTTGATGTGGAGCTTACACGACGGGGGTTGGAGGTCAGAGCTGAAGAATTTACCAAAGCCGTGCCGCAGACAGGGAGAGCGTTATTAAAACAACACTTCAGTTATTCCAGCTATGTTAAGTCTTGTTGTGTTTGCCCTGTGTGCGCGCGCACTATGCATCTAACGCACTCAACTTGTTAGAAAACACGCACACACATCCTTGAACTATTCATAAGCTTCTTACGGAAATACGTTTATTTATTTTCGACTTTTACCTTGGGGTTGACAAATATGCAAAGGTTTTTGGTCGCAACTGTGTGTGGAGAACAATTTCATAAAGCCCATCTTCGGCTTTCAAATTCATACCCGAAGGTAACTGTGTCCACTTGTTCGGGGATTTTGGTTTGTCGTGCTTTTATGAGAAGCACTCCTGAGCATGAAGATGTGGGTACTTTTTTCCCCTCGCTGGCGCGGTTTTTTTTTTTTTTCGCACAGTTGCGTGTTTGTATGAAGAGCACCGAGGTGTGAAGCGCCTTTCAAGCCGTCCGCCGCGTCGCACTGAACTGTAAATTAAGCATCGGAATGCAGACTCCGCTGACTAACCGTGCGTGCCAGACTAGACAAAACACAAACGAAAGAAGATAATCTATTATCTGAAAGTCTGCATGAAGCGGGACGAAGTTCACTTGCCTTCAGAAATTGCCTTCTGGCACACAGTAAAGAATGATAACTTTTCTATTTAGGTGCCATCGATTAACTAAGCTTGTGCTAATATAAATAGGTTCTGAACTCTCTCTCTCTCTCTCTCTCTCTCTCGATTGTTCAGATGGGTCCAATGGAAGGTGTCGCCCCCCTGTGGCCAGTCGTGGCACTGCTTCTCCTTTTCAGCGTCACCCCAGCGCACCTCAGCAAGTGCCCCAAGTTTTGCATATGTGACAACATCCAGCTCACCGTGGGCTGCATCGGCAAAAACCTCACCGAGGTCCCTCCCACCATCAACGAGGTAAGGAAGGTAAGGTGTCAAGTCAACTACAACGATTGACTGACACCATATCACACATTTTAGTGCAAAATGTTCCTTTCTCGGTGCCTCCGGTGGCGTAATGGTCAAAGCATTCGCCCAGAATGCAAGTTGCCCACTGCAGCCACGGTTCAAAACCCGGTTGAGCCAGTTTGGCTCTGGCCCGGTCGGCTGACCGAAGGGAGGGTGAGCCGGCACGGGCTCGCCGAGAAGCGCGAAAGGTGCCCCTGTATGGGGAAAAACTAGCTTGACTCTGAGGGATGAGTGGCAGGCTTGTGGGGGAGGGTAAATTGAAATAAATAGAGGGTATAAATGATGACCAAATTGGGGAGAAAAAATCTTAAACAAAATTCATTAAATTTTTTAAAATAATAATTCCTCCCTCACCTTTTATGTATCTTTTTAACATCTACATTCTTTACTGTTCTTTCTCACTCCCACTCCTTCCATTCTCCATTCTCACTATCTCCCCCACCCTCCCCATCAGATAACAGTGAAGCTGGACCTGAAGGGGAACAACATCCAGGAGCTGCCGGCTGGAGCGTTCCGGCACACCCCGTACCTCACCCACCTATCCCTCCAGCGCAGTAACATCCGCAGCGTGAGAGAGGGGGCGTTCCGCAGCCTCGGCAGGCTGGTCTTCCTCAACCTGGCCCACAACAACATCGACATCCTCTACCAGGTGCGCGTGCGGGCCAGGGCTCCACTCTGTCACAGGGGCGGCAGTGGCTCAGCGGTTAGCCACACGGGGTGGCAAGTAGAGGGTTGCTGATTCAAATCCCAGGAAGGCCAAAATGGAAAAAAATAATGAACTGGAAACCGGAGGGATGCTAGTTCACTTCCTAGGGCACTGAACCCCTAAACTGCTCCAGGGGCGCCGTACTATGGCTGACCCTGGGTCTCTGATGGAATACATATGTAGTGGTGTGTGTGTGTGTGTGTGTGTATCTAGCAGAGATGTGAAGATACACATTCCAATTGCCTTATGTGAATATTCTATTCTATTCTATCACAGGCATTAGCCCATGTCGCTCCTGATGTGCACTTTAAAGACCAAACAACAATTTTGTTTTTCAATCTGTACAACTAGAGCCATGGCAGTTCATGTTACATGCTGCGGTCCACCCTCTATACAGAGCTTCAGATGAATGTCTGTGTTGTGTTGTACTTGTCTGTACGACAGACAAACTATGATAATCAGTGCTTAATTTGTCAAATAAGAGATGCCGGGGCTCAACTCGCCTCCCCCAACCACACGCTGCATTTATGCATTTATGCATTCTATTTACATTTGTAATGTTCACTGGACATAATGTTGTTTAATACCAGTTTAAGATATGCGTTGTTGTCGCACTTTAGATATTTATGAGCCCGGGGCTGAATAAGACATTTGCCAGGGCGCAAAATCGGATTCTTGGCATTTGCCGGGGCTAGCCCTGGCACAAATTAAGCACTGATGATAATGCTATATTCCAATCTACCTACTGCACTCTCAAAACTAAATGTACGATCAGGGCACACTTTTGGTACAAATGTGTTTGTCACGCCTTCAAAGATCCTTCATGATACGGTTTTTGTACCTTTCTCCAGTGAAAAAGATACAAATTGAGGAAAGGTACAGATATGTACCAGGGTAGGGTAATGGATCCTTATTCACACTGGCAGTCTTACCTGAATGAATATGAGGCTTGTACTGCAAGCAGCATTATTTTTCTCATAATTATGTTATTTTTCTAAGAGCATGGGCACATTGTCCTAGGAATATATCAAAGTGCAGAACATATTTTTACAAAGATCATCTGGTGGGGAGGGGGCTTATGGCACACAATAGATCACACGGAAGAAGCAAGAGCACCTCATGGAAGAAGCTCTGTCGCAGGGCAGCAAGAGCTTAAACTAAAAGGAAGCCATGGGGCCGATATGGTGTGCATTGCCTGTCAGGGACGCGGTTTTAAACCCGTCTCTGCCAGACCGTCCCTGGCCATCAGCCCCGATCGGGGCGGCATTTGGCTGTCCGCTCCTGAGGGAGGGGGGTGGGAGTGGTCGGCACGAACTCGCTGTGAAGCACGTAAGGCTGTCTCCAGAAAGGGGGTTGGTGAGTTCCGTCTCGAAGGAGGTGGATCATCGCTGGCCTCTGAGAGTAGCTTGCCCTGTAGAGAGAAGCGGTGAGTTTGTGGGGGGAGGGTTGATCGAAATAAATAGAGGGTATAATTGGAGAAAATTGGGAAAAATCTGAAACAAATTCATAAAAAAAAAAAAAAAGGAAGCCTCGAAAGGCGCTGGTTCAGTGAGTTTGGGTTAATAAAAGCCAGCGTGTTTAGTGTGCCGGAATGATCTGAGAAAGATGCGAGCTGATGGAGAGAGAGAGACATTCAGAGTTAATGGTCTGAACGATGGTGGGAAAGATAGATCAACGGTGGCAAAAAAGATAAACAGGGAAAAAGAGCATCAAAGAAAAAGTTCACCCAAAATTGATGTAGGTGTATTCTTTTGTCCTTTCAATACAATGTACTGTTTATCCAAATTCGTTTTTTGTTCTAGCAAATTCACTGTTTACATGACCAACAAATCCAAAAAGAGCTTGCATTTTTAGCATCGATGTTGGTTGGTTTTGCTGGATTTTTTAAGGATTTATTTGGATACAAGCACATTGTATTGAAAGGAAGAAAAAAAAAAAAAAAAAAAAAGGTAACTCCACTTTACCACAGCATCACTTCAGGCCCAATGTCCAATGGACTTTTGAAATGCAATACACTCATCTACTTAACCACTAAATCTAATAAGAAGAGATTTTAAACAATCATTCCACTGCCTAATTCATTTTTGGGGGCTTTACTCAGTTTTTTGGCTCCTTTGGCAGATTACTTCACTTTGGCTTGGAAGTTTTTGAAATAAAAACCTGGCAACCCTGCCCATAAGGAACCCGCCTGTAACACGCTGTCCTCCCTCCACGTCTGCTCTGACAGGAGTCTTTCGATGGGCTCACGTCCCTGAAGCAGCTTCTCATCGACCACAACCGGGTGGAGGAGATCCAGCCCGGTGCGTTCACCCAGCTGGGCTTCCTCAACCTGCTGTCCCTGACCCACAACCAGCTGGTCTACGTGCCCAACATGGCCTTCCAGGGCCTGCAGAACATCAAGTGGATGCGCCTGTCCCACAACTCCCTCAACAACCTGGCGACCGAGGCCTTCGCCGGCCTCTTCACCCTCGTCCGCCTCAGCCTGGACCACAACGAGCTGCAGTTCTTCCCCACGCAGACCATGACCAGGTAGACCGCCATCGCCGCGCGCGGTCTCCCATACCGCCACGGCAACACACTGCGCCCGCACGCCGCCACTCTAGAAAGCGCACATAATGACAATGTGACGATGCAAACAAATAACCAGCGGTTATCATAATCATTTTTTAAAAGATTTTGTTTCTGATTTCATCCCGAATTTAGTGGCCAAATATACCCTCTCTCTTCATGACAATCCCCCCCTCGTATTGTGAGTTCGCTGCCGTAGTCCTGAGACCTCCTCCGAGCCGGCACTCACCAAGCCATCGACTGTAACTCCGGTATTCCAGAGTCACTCCTATACGCAGCGAGCTCATATAGGCCTCCCTCCTCCCCTCCCTGGGGCGGACAGCCAATTGCCGCCCCCTAGTAGCACTCCCGACCAGAGCCAATACTGTGGCACGGCCGGTGGAATCGAACCCTGGTCGCATGATTATCATAATTTTACCTAATTAACAGCATGCAGTTTCACTCACAAAGCAAAGATCTTGGATGGTTCCACGGTCATTCTTGCATTCTTTAAAACAGCTTGCCAAACTCCAAACCTCCCCCTAAATCTCCCCCCTGCAGACTCCCCGAGCTCACGCGCCTGGACCTGGGCTACAACCCCATGACCTACCTGGGCGAGGAGACGGTGGCGATGGTCAAGCTCACCCACCTCTTCCTGGACCACATGTCCCTGCAGGACTTCAGCCACCTGGCCCTGGCTCTGGCGCCCAGCCTGGCCCACCTGGACCTGAGTCACAACCAGCTGCGCGTTCTGCAGCCCCTGCTGGGCCCGCTCAAACTGGCCCGCCTCAACCTGGCGGGAAACCCGGTCTACTGCAACTGCTACCTGCGGCCGCTGCGGGAGTGGGCCCTCAGGGAGCGCGTGCGGCTGCTGGGGGCCTGCGCCGGGCCCCCCCACTTCTCCGGGGAGGGCCTGGAGAGCATGCACCCCCCCGCACTGCGCTGCCAGAGCCAGGAGGCCATGCTGAGGGCCGAGCAGGAGGAGGAGCAGAACAGGGCCACCCCGCCCCCCACCCCCAAACCCGCCAGCAAGGTCAAGTGTCCCGTCAACTGCGACTGTGAGGTGAGATCAGGGCCCGTGTGCACAAAGATTCTAAGAGTAGGAGTGCTGATCTAGGATCATGTTTCCCCTGTCCATATCCTAACCATATCCATTAGGAGCTAAAAGGCTAAACTGATCCTAGATCAGCACTCCTACTCTTAGAACCTTTGAACATACGAGCCCTGGGCATCAGTGGCTCCGACGCAGCGTAGCTCTCACAGCGGTATTGATGTACAGGCACTCCTCACTTAACGACCGAGTTACGTTCCTACGACTAGGTCGTTAAGCGAATTGGTCGATAAGCGAGGAGCCGCCCCTTACCGATATCTGTAGTCTTGGAGATTGCGAATGCTAGTGTAGTGAATACTGACCGAATGCAGGGAGAAAGGGTGACTGAGAAAGGGTGATGCGAGATGAGATGCTTGACGCTGAGATGCCGCGCTGCCGTTTCCACGACCAAAGTTCTCGTACAGCGTACAATACCGACTGGTTGGAGAGCTGGTTGTAAGTCAAGTCGTGGTCATTAAACAGCTAGGTCGTTAAGTGAGGAGTGCCTGTATAGTGCTCATCTTTGTGGGCTGGTGCAGAATGTACACAGAGTATGGCTGGAATCTCAAATCTCAAGGAGCAGCAGTTTTGGAGCAGGTAACAGGTAAAGAAATGCAGATGAAGGCAAGAGCCGAAATGTTTGTGTGATAGGCTGTGGCGTTTAAACACCATAAAAACAAAAAAAAAGTGTTTAAACGCCACAGCCTATCACACAAACATTTTGGCTCTTGCCTTCATCTGCGTTTCTGTTACCTGCTCCAGGCGTCCAATAATATCTACGCCTTTTCCTCCAGGCGCCTTTTCATCTTTCTTCTGTTAGCAGAGAAAAACCTTGTGAGTTCCCAACCAAAAAGTGACTAATATAATCATTAAGTACACCCAGGTAACTGCCAAAATAAAGGAAATGCCAACAAAGTGTCTTAATAGGGCATTGGGCCTCCCCCTCTCCCCTCCTCCTCTCCCTCTCTCTCAGGGCGAGACCCACCACTCCTCCTGCGAGAACCGGGGCCACACCAAGATCCCGCGCGGCTTCTCCCCGGAAACCAGCCTGCTGGACCTCCGCGGCAACCACTTCCACTACATCCCCGGCAACAGCTTCCCCGGCGTCGCCAAGGTGATCTCCCTCCACCTGCAGCGCTGCAAGATCCACGAGATCGAGGCGAGTGCCTTCAACGGCATGAGGGGCCTGGTCTACCTGTATCTGTCGGAGAACGACCTGTCCTCCCTCACCCCCGACGCCTTCAAGGGCGTGCCCCAGCTCACCTACCTCCACCTGGAGAGGAACAAGTTCACCCAGTTCCCCAAGGCAGCCTTCAAACTACTCCCCAACCTGCTGGCCCTGCACCTAGAGCACAACTCCATCACCCGGCTGGAGCAGGGTGTCCTGACGGGGGCCGAGAGGCTGAGGGCACTGTTCCTCACCGGCAACGCCATTCACACGGCGGCCCCCCGGGCCTTCAGCCCCGCACCGGACCTCGACACCCTCCACTTGGGCTCCAACCAGCTGAGGGAGGTCCCGACCGCCGCCCTCGCCCAGGCGCCCAACTTGGCCGAGCTCCGCCTCTCGGGGAATCCCATTCGCTGGGTGGCGGCCGGGGCTTTCGCGCCATTCGCGGGCAGCCTGAAGCACCTGTACCTGGACGGCATGGGCTTGGAGAAGGTGAGCGAGCGGGAGGGAGGCCCTTTAGGTCCGTCGAGTCGTTTTAGTGATGCACCTTTTTTTTTCTCCTGCGGTTCTCTCCCCGTTTTTAGTATCCAATTATACCCTCCTTTTTCATGTCAATCATCCCACTCCCTCGTCTATCTTACGAGTTCCCTGCCGTTGTCCTGAAACCAGCAGAGACATGCGGCTGGGCCCTGCCGAGCCAGAACCCGCCAAGCCGTCACCATAACTCCGGTATACACAGGGGGCCACTCCTATACGCAGCGAGACCCTCCCTGGAGTGGACAGCCAATTGCCGCCCCCTAGTGGCATTCACGGCCAGAGCCAATACTGGCGCGGCCGGTGCAATCGAACCCCGTCGCAGTGGCCAGCGTCGACCGCTGTAACCGCTAGACCACCCGGGAGGCCCTCCATTTCACATTTCAGATTTAAATGTGTTTTAGAAAGTGCAATATGCAGCCTTTAATGTTATCGGAGATAAGAAAGGACGTTTTGTTGTTGTCACAGGGACATATTTTTAACACCCTGGTATATCCGTAGATTATTTTGAACATCTCTTCCTGATTTAAATCAACATCACCCTATTCTACCTGGTTTCACACTAATTGTGAGGTTGTTCACTCGTTCCCCTCTCCAGATGTCCCAGGACTCCCTGGCGGGGCTGGGCTCCGGCCTGCGCACTCTGCTCCTGGAGGGGAACCAGCTGGAGGAGCTGCCAGACCTCAACCCCCTCTCAGGCCTGGAGGTCATCAACCTGGCAGAAAACCCCCTGCTGTGTGACTGCCCACTGCTGCCCCTGCGCAAGTGCGGGACTCTCTCTCTCACACACACACACACAGGCTCGCACGCATGCGCTTAGTCATAGTCATATTACACACACACACACACACACACACACACACACTCACTCAGATACACAGGCACTCATACACACACGCTTACTCCTAATACACAAGCACTCATACACACACACTTACTCATATACACAAGCACTCATATACACACACACACACTCACTCATACACACACTCACTCATACACAGGCACTCATACACACACACTTACTCCTAATACACAAGCACTCATACACACACACTTACTCATATACACAAGCACTCATATACACACACACACACGCTTACTCATATATACACACACTCACTCATACACAGGCACTCATATACACACACACACACACTCACTCATACACAGGCACTCATACACACGCTTACTCCTAATACACAAGCACTCATACACACACACACACACACACACTCATATATACACACAGGCACTCTTACACACAAGCACTCATACACACACTTAACTCATATACACAAGCACTCATATACACACACTCACACGCTTACTCATATATACACACACACTCACTCACACACTTACTCAGATGCACAGGCACTCATACACACACATGCTTACTCCTAATACACAAGCACTCGTACACACACACACACACACACACACACACACACACACACACACTCTCTCTCTCTCTCTCTCTCTCTCACACACACACAGACATGTACACATCCCCATACTCCTTGCTGAACCAGTCTGAGACACAGTGAGACACAGACACAGCATCACAAGTACACCTGTAAGCACAAACACAAGGTGTTTCCAGAAGCCTAACGGTGGCCATTTTGTCTGCCCAGGTGGATTGACATGGTGAACCTGAAGGTGAGAGCCTCCTGTGGCCACCCGCCTGAACTGCGGGGCCAGAGGGTGAAGGACGTCCACATTTTCAAGAGCTGCCCGGGAGCGATACCACCCCCCACACCAGCCCCGAAAGGCCCCAAGCAGCCCAAATCCACCAAGCCCAAACCCGCCCACCTGAACACCCCCAAAGTCAAGCCTGTCAAGGCCAAGCCCAAGCCACGCAAGACTCCAAGCCCAAAACCTCCAGCAGCAGCTCCCAAAACAACCAGCAAGAAAAGTAAGCTGCCGTAATTCTACAAAGTGGCCACCAGAGGGAGGGCTTTTAAAAAAAGTATACATTACAGGACCAGATTTAACTATGAGTGCTCTGACTGACTTCACCGGTCTCCCTCAAATCACCAGACAATATACCATCATCAAAGCTTGTTAGGGTTTTTTTAAAATGGGTTTGTAGAAGTAGAACTAATATATGTGCTATCCTCCAATATGAAGTTTAACGTTGGTATATGAACAGATAGAGTGCGTTTTATCTTTCACCCTAGAACGTATTTTAGGGTTGGCTAGCAGCATTTGAGTGTAATTTATTCTGGGTAATTTATACAGTGCAGTACATTTATAAAACTGTAGACTCCTAGTCTTCAGCATCAACCCAATTCCTAAGACCTCTTCACACGAGCCTCCAGGTCAGACAGAAATGGCTGGCACACACGTCTCCCACGTCTGGAATATTCATGGTTTTTCTGTTGCGTCACGCTGGGACCCGCCAATCAGTTCAGTTCAGTTCAACTATATTTCACCAGGATAGTCCACTCAGGAATAATCATGTTTTCCAGGGAGTCCTGGGTACATTTACTAAGACAATATGATATTCTATGCATCCAATCCTGTGTGCTAAAGTCCAGCTTTGAGTTTATATTTGAAAGTCTGCAGATTTGTTTGTTCCCTGGTAGACACGTCTAGCTGATTCCATATAGTGGCTCCATAGTACAGTAGTCTGCCTTTAAATGCAGCAATTGCCATAGGGATTTTCAGGAGATGTTGATCCCACTTCTCACAAGCTTTCGTTGCTGACCTTGTGTGACCATTAAGGGCAGGTGGTGGGGCCCACCTAAATAATTTTGTTAACTAAAGTCGTCTTTGGGTCCATATCCACTTATGTGAAATAATTCATTTTTAAAAGTTTAAAAAAATTGGCATCATTGCACCTAACCCTCGGTACCCAAGAAAACGAAGACAAGTCAAATACATTGGTAGCTCAGAGGTTTCTCACCACCGAAAAAGTAAACAACCTCTTCCAACATATGAAAATATCTGAGTAACTGAGATGCGTTAGAATGATATATTATTCAAAGTGCAGTTGTAGAGTCAGAGCATGTAGAGAACATGTGGACACAAATGTAGAATCCTGGGAGCAGTTGGAACTGGGAGACGGGCTGGCCTTGATGCTGTGAGCTTGAATAACCAAGGCCAGCGAGAGAATGGGAAAGCTCCTTATCTGATGGAGCCATTATTAAGGACCCATGCCTCTCCCATTTTCATCCTGCAATACCAAGGTTTGCCACCAGATGTCTCGTGTGTGAAACTCGGTGGTCGTTTACCCCAAAACTGTTGAGTTATATTATCATAATGTACTGTACTTTCAGCCAAAATTACTTGTGTGTGGTGTAACTTTAATTCATAGCTCCGTGTTTTACATGTTATGTACAACAAAGAAAGTAATATTGATATATAAAAACAAGGAATAAAAGTTCTACAACAGTTTGAGTGTTGGTACTTTTACACAACTTTACACCATGTACACAAGGGTCTTATAGCTTGTCCAGTGCTAGTGTCAAACCACACAAAAGTTTGACATTACCCCAACTGCAACAAAATGTTTTTTGTCATTTACTTTGCACTGGTCTGCATTTTGACCGGTTTGAATCTGTTCACCTTGCTTTTAAACAAGAAATGCACCCTTCAAGTTTAGATCAAATAATACATCTGGTACAGGCTATTCATTACATCAGAAAGTAAGGTTTAAAAAGATGTGCTGGCAGACTCAGTTCAGTTCAGCGGCAGATTGAGACAGAGAGAGCAGAGATGGTACATTGTAGTTGTGTATAACCACACTGCTATATGAGAGAACGTAGTCTTCCCTGGCCACTGACTAAGTGATGGGGAGAGTCGCACCCAAGCCCTGCTCAATGGAATGTGGACTGGTACTCAACACACGCTGGTACCAGCAGTACCCAGTGTCTACCAAACTATATTTCGGTCAGTAAAGTACATGGAGCAAGTTTTCACTGCAATGAGATCAGTTGCTGGCCTGGACCTCCAGAACCAGTGGCCGTAGCACTGAGGCGGACACAGATCAGAGTTTCGTTCGCAGGGAACACAGCAGGAGATGCAGAGCTCCATGAGCGCTGGTGTGAGGCTGGCTGGTGCAGGACGTCCCGGCTCTGGGCTTCACTCAGGCTCCTCCTTCAGCTGCTCCAGCAGGGTCTGCAGCGTCTCCGGCTCTTTGATTGGCAGCTCGGCGTGAGCAGGCGGTTCCGCCTCCATCTCCTCCTCCTTCACCTTCACTGCGATTACTGGAGGAACACAGACACACACACTGTAATGAATGAAGTGTCATTGACATGAACAGTGACGTTGTGTGTGTTCTTCCACAAAGTCACAGGCTGAGTTCTGAGAGGAACAAACGCACAGAGAGAGAGAGAGCAAGAGAGACAGAGAGGAGACAAATTTGACCCCAATAATCAGCAAGGCATCTGTTTGAACGGTAACCTGGGGAAGATTTTCTGCAGTACTCTGAATGCCTGAATACAGGCCTTCCTTACCGAACACAGTGTCTTGAGTAAGAGTCAGATTGCCTTTCTTCCAAAACATCGCACTACTGACCATATCTACACCCTACACACCTTAATTAGTCAACCAAAAAACACCAAAAGAATTAAGGAAAAATCTTTGCCTGTTTTAGAGACTTCAAGAAAGCATTCGATTCAATTTGGCACGAGGGTCTATATTACACAATGCTGCAAAGTGGTGTTGGGGGTAAAGCTTACGATTTAATTAAATCAATATATGTGCAAAATAAGTGTGTAATAAAAACTGTCAAAAAAATAACTGCATTTTTCACACAAGGGCGTGGGTTGAGACAGGGCTGCAGTTTGAGTCCAACATTGTTCAATATTTATATCAACGAGTTAGCAGTGTTACTGGAACAATCTTCAGCTCCTGGACTCACTCTAAACAATACAGAAGTTAAATTCCTTCTCTATGCAGATGGCCTGGTGCTGCTGTCGCCCACTGAACAAGGGCTACAGCAGCACCTGGATCTGCTGGAGAAATACTGTCAAAACTGGGCCCTGACAGTAAACTTGAAAAAGACATATTATGGTCTTTAAAAAGCCCAGATCTCAGGAAAGCAAAAATGTATTTACTCTAGGCAACACTGTCCTAGAACATACACTAAATTATAATGATCTACGACTGCAAATCAGTGTGTCAGGGAGCTTTCATCTGGCATAAAATAACAAGTTTATTTTCTCATGTTCAAGTGTATACAATACTTGTTTTATTTGTATTTATTTTTTAATTTGTATTCTGTATGTTTTTATGCTACGAGAGAGAGAGACAGAGAGACACACACACAGAGAGAGAGAGAGCGAGAGAGACACACAGAGAGAGACAGAGACAGAGAAAGAGAGAACAACACTCACTCTCTTCCTCTATGGGCTCGCTCTTGGGCACCAGCGGAGCGGGGGGCTCGGAGGGGCGGGCTCGAGGCGGGGGCAGGTTTTTAGAGATGAGACTGGCCAGCTTTTTCTTCACCAGCTTCTTCTCTGAAACGGGAGCAGAAAGGGCTGAGCAGAGAGGAGGAGAGCAAAGAAGAGAATAGCGGGGGAGAGTAAAGCACGCAGTACAGGTGGAATGTGACGGTGCACATGTGCATGAATGCAAGAAGATCTGGATAAGAGCATCTGCTAAATGCCTAAAATGTTAAATGTCAAATGTAGTAGGGAGTCAGGTTTGGAACGTACTCTTTTTGCCCAGAGGTTTGTGTTTCTTGGGTGGTTCTCCAACTGATGCAAGTTCTGCAACAAGGAGAAAGACAGAGACAACTGACTAACTACCAACAAACTGATAAACTACAGACACTACACAAAGAGAGGAGGCGCATGTATATTAGAGCTGTCACATCATATTCCAAAATTGAATCAAATTTTGAATCTTCATTCAAACACCAGTTTTAGAATATGAATGGTACCAAAGATGAATGGTATGAATTTTTTTCGATTATCATTGAAAAAATAATAAAACAGTGTGTCCATAAGCTAGCCAAATGGCAACTCAAATGAGCAATAACACAACAGACATTTTTAACAGTAGCCAACCTCATTCTCTGCTAAGATGCGATGTTATCTTTATGACGGTGTTCCGTTGGTCTTCATACTTTGCGGAAATAAATTCTATCATGGGAAAGATTATATGCCTTTTCAAAGCAAATGGGTATCACTTTAAACTATGCAAAAATGAGGCTTCAGTTAAAATGTAGTCATACAGAACTCATATTTGGACCGGAGCCAACAAGTTTGGTCATGCAAACTCACGTTTTGAAAGAGAGGCAACTTTTCTGGGAGATACTGAGAGGTTTCATAAACTAATGAACGGCAGGTCTGTAACACGCATACTCGAATATAATCTGACAAATCTAAAATGTTGTTTTCTCTGAATGTGGAATGGGATTTTTTTGTTAAAGTGGCAGCCCTAATGTACACTATATGGCCAAAAGTCAGTGAACACCCCTACTAATTATTGAGTTCTCAGGATTTGGGATAGGCTGCTTAGTTCCAGTGAAGGGTATTCTTAATGCTACAGGATACGAAGACATCTTAGCCAATTGGGCGCTTTGTGGCAACAGTTTAGGGAAGGCCCTTTGCTGTTCCAGCATGACTGTGCCCCTGTGCACAAAGCGAGGTCCATAAAGACATGGTTAGACGAGTTTGGTGTGGAGGAACTCGATTGGCCTGCACAGAGCCCTGACCTCAACCCCATTGCACACCTTTGGGAGGAATTAGAACGCCGATTGCGAGCCAGGCCTTCTCCTCCAACATTAGTGCCTGACCTCACAGATGCTCTTTTGGCTGAATGGGCACAAATTCCCACAGACACACTCCAAAATCTTGTGGAAAGCCTTCCCAGAAGAGTGGCAGCTGTCATAGCCGCAAAGGGGGTCCAACTCCATATTAATGCCCATGGTTTTAGAATGGGATGTCCAACAAGCTCATATAGGTGTGATGGTCAGGTGTCCACTGACTTTTGGCCATATAGTGTATATTCATCACAGAACATACATTCACTCATTTGCATCTAATGAAAGTTCAACAAGTTCCAAGTGCAACTATATTTCACCAGGATAGTCCACTCAGGAATAATCATGTTTTCCAGGGAGTCCTGGGTACATTTACTAAGACAACATGAGACAAAAATAAACACAATTGAAAACATATCAATAGCATGACATTCTATGCATCCAATCCTGTGTGCTAAAGTCCAGCTTTGAGTTTATATTTGAAAGGCTGCAGATTTGTTTGTTCCCTGGTAGACACGTCTAGCTGATTCCATATAGTGGCTCCATAGTACAGTAGGCTGCTTTTTAAACACTGCAGTTCTGGCCATAAGGATTTTCAGGAGATGTTGAGCCCACTTCTCACAAGCCTTAGTTACTGACCTTGTGTGGCCATTAAGGGCAGGTGGTGGGGCCCACCTAAAGAGTTTTATTAACTAAAGTACTTTTTGTGTCTTCATTAAAAGTTTTTTTAAACTGGCATCATTGCACCTAACCCTCAGTACCCTAGAAAACAAAGACAAGTCAAATGCATTGGTAGCTCTGTTAAAAAAAAAAAAAAAAAAAAAAGGCAGAGGCTTAAAGACCATTATCAATACAGTCACTTTGACTCTGTCTACAAAGATTGGAGATGGGGGCATAAATGGTCTCTCTCTACCCTCAGAGATGGGGGGCTGGAGCTGGTAGCCCGTGATCTCACACCAGCCCACGGGGTAGATGTCTGGAGACTGGCAGTCCACCCACTGGTCGAACTCGGGCTCCCAGCCGTCGAAGTGCACGAGCAGCAGGCGGCCCACACAGCGCCTCACGGTGGCAACGCAGATCAGGCGCGGCTCCATCAGGTCCACCGCCTCCAGCTTCATCCGCGGGACGAAGCCATGGCCCGGGCAGTCCTGCAGGAGGAGAGGGGTGCGCTCACAGTTCCGGCTAGATTATGCTTTTTTCTTTCGCCATTTCTCAGAGTGGAAAAGGTATATTACTTTTGTCAATATGTGCGCAAAAAAAGAATGCTGACCAGAAACCTAAATATGAAACATTACTATATAGGGTTCTCACTCAAATCAAATGTCCATTTCCATGACATTTCCATGACAAATTTAAGGTTTTCAATGACATTCCATTTTTGCAACTGATGCAAAAATGGGACTTTACTTTCATACCTTAACACGTTTTGTTGCCAGTGCAAATACACATCTCATGTGTGTGTGTGTGTGTGGGTGTGTGTGAGAACAGCCATGGCAGGTGGCAACAACGGTGGCAGGGGAACTTTTGCGGTAACGTTATTGGAAGAGAAGAAAATTTATATAACGTTACATGGAATCAGACATTTCCCTGACAGAATCATTTTCAATGATTTTCAAGGGTTTTCCATGACGCATGGGAACCCTGACTATAGATAAAGCTCTATTGTGGTACAATAATACAACGCAACACTGACATGGAGTGGCTACTAGGGCTGGGTATTGGCAGGTGACTCAACAACACACATCCCAATGCGGGGGGTGGCAATACGATACACCCCATGACAAAATGGGAAAGTGAATTTTGCCATTTAAAAAGTTCTACAGGAGCTCTACTCTAGCCAATATAAGGCTGCATCTCCTCCTACTCAGATACAATGGATACACACATTACAAAGCAAATCTATTACGAAGTCAGATCACAGATCACAACCAATAAAGCATAACGTATGGTACCACACAAAATAAAATACCTAGAACAAGAAATTTAAATAATGGTACTGAACAGTGCATATATGTGTTCTCTCACCGTCTGGAAGAGTCGCACTGGGGCTGCTGTGGCCCCGGTTTCCTCCAGGTATTTTGGCCCAAGTGAAGGTGACCTGGTCGTACCCTGGTGAAGAGACAGGTGATGGGATACACACGTGTACACACTGACTGGGGCGCTGTTCTGCTGTTCAGGAGTGAGAGAGGACATTGCCACTGGCTGACTGGAGTGGAAGCTACAGAATGGAAGAGACTGGGAGGGAGGGAGGAAGGAAAGAAGAGACCAGGAGAGAGAGAGGGAGGAAGAGATCCTGATGGAAGGAGGGGGGAGGAAGTGAGAGCGAGCGCAAGAGAGAGTGAGTGTGAGAGAGTGAGTGAGAGTGTGAGTGTGAGAGAGTGAGTGTGACGAGTGAATGTGAGAGAGTGAGTGTGAGTGAGAGAGAGTGTGAGAGAGTGCGAGAGCAAATGCGAGTGAGTGTGAGAGAGTGAGTGTGAGAGAGTGAGTGTGAGAGAGTGAGTGCAGGAGAGTGAGAGAGAAAGAGAGCGCACATGGGGGACAGTACCAGGGGGCAGTGTCAGGGGGATCTTGTTCTGGAGGCAGTAGCTGGTGGGCATGATGCCGTGGGAGGAGGCGTGGTAGCAGAACCAGTCAGAGCCGTCGCCGATCTCCACCCCGTCGATCGACACCATCAGATACCCATCCAAAAGCACCTGGGAGAGAGGGAGCGAGACAGCACTCAGATGCTACACACAACAGCGCTTAATAACACACAACAACACTGCAATACGGCCAATGGGTTTTTAAATGCCGGGCAGAGAGGAGATGGAACTACTGCTACGGGGTTGAGTTGGGTGTGTGAAGGACATCCTTTATGAGTGCAAGGACAAAACAGAGCAGGCACACAGGGTGAGTGTGTAACATGCAGAGAGTAACACAGACCAGCTACACTGAGAGAAAAGCACATGAACAGGGTTCCCACATAACTGTGCCACAAGGCCAGATACCCCAGAACATAACTGTGCCACAAGGCCCTCCGAACATACCTGTGCCACAAGGCCAGAGTTCTCTCAATGCCCCTTTCCTGTGTGCACAGGGACCCATACAGAACGTACAGTAGGCTGGAGCGCAAGCTTTGCAGGCCATCAACAAACCAATATCAAAAAGGCCTCAATATCCATGAAAATGAATACTGCCCTATGAACAGCTTTCAATCCAAATCCAAACCCTGACCATTTTGAGTAGGTTGTGGATTCTGATCCAGGTATCGGTTTCTAAGAGCATAATCCATAGACAATGTGGACACTTATTCTAGATTTACAAAATCTGTCAACAAAAATTGAGGCACCTCATTCGAATTTTAGTTTTCACGTCCTTGATGATATTTTTAATTTGAGAACTACAATTTGTAAACAGTACAGTACAGGTCAGCTACACTATTGTTGCTGTACTGGTCTCTTGCTCTAGCTGTGATTACGCGTGGGAACCCTGTGTAACGCATGCACGCACGCACGCACGCACGCACGCACGCACACGGAGTGCAGTACAGAGCAGCTCAGCTGCAGGAGAGGAGAGCAGTGGGGACCAGCAGGTTAGTACAGACAGAATTTGGGGCTAGGCTACCTTGCGCACGGTGGCCACACAGATGTTCCCCAGGTTCAGAGGGTCGATGGCCTCCAGCTTCATCCCCTCCTCGAAGAACCCTCCTTCCATGTACACGGTCCGCACCTGAAACAAACACGCTACATTTACACTTCACACGTCTACACTTTCACATGTGTAACGGAGTTGGTTCTGCCTGCAGCGAGTTTCGAATCGATGATCTCGACGCGACAAGAGAGACGATTAGCCCACTGAGCTAAAGATTCAAGTCCCCAACTCTGGGAACTAATCATACTCTTATCGACATCACCCTTTGCAGTGGACGCTCATTCGCTCAACTTTAACTCACGCCTTCTGAGCTCCACTACACATGTACACAGACCGCACCTGAAACAAACACGTTTTACATTTACACTTTAGGCTTTTAGCAGGTGCAACTTCCACAGTTTACATGACCAGTAGCACAATCACCCCTCCATTTAGTGTTACAAACAGGGTTAAAACAAACTTTACAGCAATTTCTTATTCTTTGTCTCTTTTAATGTAATGTAATGTATTTGACACCATATCAACACAATTTCACTAAATATTGTAATTTGAAAGAGCTGAAAGCTGCATTTTGTAATGACCAATAATGCATGGTGGGCGTGGCCAATTTCCTATTTCTTACGTCTCAAGCAATATTATCAACATTATTTACAGAACAAATTAAGCCTGGAAGTGCCTGTAGAACTAGTTTTTTTGCGGTTCTATTTTTGAAACCAGGCCTTGGAGTGGAGGAAATTCCTTGTTCAAGCTCAGTTTGCCGTTTCTTTTCTGCACGGTACTTTCTCACTCTTTCTCTGGTCTGCTCTCTTATCTTTGCCCTTCTTTCCAGGTCTTTAGCGTGGGTTTCACCTCTGAATCTGGCCTCTTTTGCTTCGTTTCTTTGGTCGTCGCTTTGATGGAGCGACGTGTGTAATCGCTGCTCTCTAGATTCCTGCCTTTCCCGCACTTTTTTGATAATTTTTTCAAGTTTTTTCTCCTTCTTTTCTTAAAAAAAAAAATAATAATAATTTGTTTCTGATTTTATCCAATTTTCTCCCAATTTGGTAGCCAATTAGACCCGCTATTTTTACGTCAATCCCCCCCTAGTAATGTGAGTTCGCTGCCGTAGTCCTGCGACCGGTAGTGACGAGAGCGAAGTGACGCCTCTTCCGAGACGTCACTCGCCCAGCCGTCGACCGAACCCCGGTACTTACAGGGCCACTCTTATACGCAGCGAACGTCACGTCGGCTTCCCTCCCCCCTCCCTGGGGCGGACAGCCAATCGCCGCCCCCTGGTGGCACTCCCGGCCAAAGCCGACACTTGGCGAGATGGGGAATTTCTCCTTCTTTTCTAATTCCTTTTGTAGCTGCTCTGCTTTTTTTGTTTCTGATTTTATCCCATTTTCTCCCAATTTAGTAGCCAATTACACCCTCTCTTTTCATGTCAATCCCCCCCCTCATGTTGTGAATTCGCTGCCGTAGCCCTGTGACCGGCAGTGACAAAGGCGAAGTATCGTCTCCTCCGAGACGGCACTCGCCAGGCTGTCGACCGTAACTCCGGTACTCCAGAGCCACTCCTGTGCGTAGCGAACTACCTGTCGGCTTCCCTCCCCCCTCCTTGGGGCGGACAGCCAATTGCCGCCCCCAGTGGCACTCCCGGCCAGAGCCGACTCTGGCGCGGCCGGTGGAATTGAACCCTGGTTGCAGTGGCCAGCGTTGAACGTTGCTGCGTTGATTTTTTACACTAATTTGTTATTTTGTTGAATCCACAATAGAACTGATCAAGGTGAACACGAGTGCACCTGGACGTGACTTTGATCACGCAACATATATACGTACGCAAACCCCCGGGGGATTCTACATAGGCCACCCCCTATATTTGCAGAACACGTGAAAATGGAGAGAATTAGAGACATCATTTTACTGCTTAAAACTGGCTACAAATTCACACAACAGTAGCCCAGTACAAGTCCATCAGGCTGATGTGATTTCGGTAGGGATGAAATGTACTTTCTGATAACAAGACATTCGTTTGAAACGGTTAGTCTGTGCATAATTTGGTAGTCTTGAGAGGGAATAAAACCTGTTTCACTTTTCTTTAAAACGCTCTCGCTTAGGGAATATTACATTTTATGATGTTAAATTATAAATAAAGCCCATTTGCTTGGGCTGGGTCTTGATTTCACAGCGTAGAAACAGCATTTACATCGAGAGGAAACAGCACAAGCAGTGGCCAATGATATAGCGAGCGTTACATCGAGTATGCAGAACCTGTTTGTATCATTTCTACCGCATAGAATAAAGCAATGATTGTGAAATAGCCAGTATAATGATCTATATTTAGTTGAAGTAGTAATATTCTAATATTAAAATATCCATGACACAAAACTCCTAAATGCGCGCGGTAACACTTGTTTATGTAACGTGTTACATGCATAATTAGTTGCTTTTTATGAAGAAAAATTATTTTTTTCTTGATATTATCTTGAGGTTAAATATAATTGTGTTTATTTCAGTAGAAAGATCTATTTGTAGGTTGTGTGTTCAAATTTCAAAGGATTCCGTTGAGTTGCCCACGAGATAAATAAGATATCTTGTGGGTAACTTGGGAAATAAAGAACCGGCTATGTCAGATTACGGATGGGTGATCGTGCTACTGATCACATACAGTTTACATCCATTTATACAGCTGGATATTTACTGAAGCAATTTAGGTTAATTACCTTGCTCAAGGGCAACAGCAGTGCCCCACGCGGGAATGTAAGTCATCTTGTAAGTCGCTCTGGATAAGAGCGTCTGCTAAATGCTTAAAATGTAAATGGAATGTAAAATGGAATTGAACCTGCAACCTTGGCGTTACAAGCCCAGTTCCCTAACCACTATACTACACTGTGCATGCACACATATGCCATTAAAAACATACGCTTAAGTGGACCGGTGAAGGACACCATTCATGAATGTAAAGACAGGAAACGTGCACACACACAATCATATCGCACGTGCGCACAATTATAACACAACGCACGCACGGGAAGCACACGTGTACATTTACACAGCAGTCACCTGAAAAACTGAAACACAACACACGTAAACGTGCGCGGCGTCTCAACGGAGAAGGAAGATGGCGCTCTCACCTTCTTGAAGAGGTGGGGCACGCTGTCGCAGTAAACCTTGCGGAAGGTCGGGTGGCTGCTCATGTCCACCCGCCGATCTGTGTCAGAAAAAGGAATTTAAAAACCTGGTGACTTCCCACATCCTTGTCACGCTCATCATCTGCAGTGATTCCCGCTGTCTGCTCCCCCTCCCCCTCTCCCTGGGGCGGACAGCCAAATGTCGCCATTGATCGGGGCTGACGACCAGAGCCAGTCTGGTAGAGACGGTTTTCAAACCGCATCCCCGACAGGCAGCGCACACCGTATCGGAGCAGCCAATATACGGTGCGTTAGACCCGCCGCCTGCTTTTAGCCTCACTCCAGCGGTGGACTTACATTTTCCGATATGATGCTGGTTCAAATCTAAACAAAAGGTTCAGTTACCAAAAAAATTAAATACAAATAAATTCAGAGTGCTTCATGATGACTGTGCTATGCGTGTCCGTTTCCGTACTGATCACTTGCAGCGATCATTCTCACCATGTTTGTGTACTCATTGTAAGTCGCTCTGGATAAGAGCATCTGCAAAATGGCTAAAATGTAAAAATGTCAAATGCAATGTGCGTAACTAAATTAACGTTAACTTGTTCAGGTGTTAAGCGAACATCAGTTTAAGCCATCTTCTAGCCAGTATTTTGCAGGCTGGTCTCATTGCTGCAACCTGTGACCGGCAGTGACAAAGGCGAATTACCGCCTCCTCTGAGCCGGCACTCGCCAAGCCGTCAACTGTAACTCCGGTACTCCAGAGCCAATCCTATACGCAGCGAACTTCATGTCGGCTTCCCTCCCCCCTCCCTGGGGCAGACAGCGACAATTGCCGCCCCCTAGTGGCACTCCCGGCCAGAGCCGATACTGGTGCGGCCGATGGAATCTAACCCCGGTCGCAGTGGCTAGCGTCAAACGTTGTAACCGCTAGACCACCTGGGAGGCCAGGAAGCCAGTGTCCTACAGGAAGTAGTGGTGCAGCGTGGCCCCATACTGTGGCATACCCATGCTCTTTGTTTCAGATTTTTTTCCCCACGTTTTCCTTCCAATTTAGTAGCCAATTACACCTTCTATTTATTTAGATTTTAAGTCCGCCGCTCGTCTCTACGAGGCAAGGTAATTCTCAGAGGGCAGTGAACACCCCCTCCTTCGAGACGGACTTCGCCCACCGACGTTTTGGAGACACCCTTACGTGCTTCACGGCGGACCCGAGCCGCCTCCGCCACACCTCCCCCCTTCCCCTGGGGCGGACAACCAAAACACCTCCCCCAATCGGGGCTGACGACCATGGCCGGTCTGGTAGAAACGGGTTCGAAGGCGTACCGATGCTCTTGATGGTGTGCCCCACTTTGCGGGACCAGCCCATGGGGTGCAGCAGAGGGCTCCACATGTGGCACCAGAAGTCTGACGCCGCCTCTCCGCCGGCCTCCAGCCCCGCGTCCTCGTACAGCAGCCGGAGACGGCCCCCGATCACCGTGTCAACCACCGCCGAGCGCGTCCGGCTCACCAGCGTCCGGTCCACCACCTCCACACGCATGCCCTGACGGAACGGGTACTTCATACTGTCTGCCATCTGAGGAAGAGGGGGAGAGAGGGAGGGAGAGGGAGAGGGGGAGGGTGAGAGGGAGAAAGAGGGGGAGAGAGGGAGGGACAGAGAGAGGGGGAGAGAGAGAGAGAGAGAGAGGGGGGGGAGGGGGGAGAGGAGAGAGAGAGAGAGAGAGAGAGAGAGAGAGAGAGAGAGTGTGTGTGTGAGAGAGTGTGCGTGAGTGTGTGCGTGAGTGTCTGCGTGAGTGTGTGAGTGAATGCACATACAGCCAAGGTCCTAACACACTGGGAGGTTAATCCAATCCACAGAGAAGAACACAGTTAATACACCCTGAAACACTGCACCTACATACCTACCTGGCATTTTGGGATCGGAGGAAGGGACTGAAATGAGAGGAAAACTGACTGTCCGTCTGTCTGAAAACCTCTCTGTGGACAGTTTTCTTTACGAAGATCGTTTAAAAAGGAGGTAAGCTATGGCTTTCTACAAATGGCTGGCAGTGTAGTGTAATGGTTAGGGAGCTGGGCTTGTAACTCAGAGGTTGCTGGTTAAATTCCCAGGTGGGGGCACTGCCGTTGTACCCTTGAGCAAGGTACTTAACCTGAATTGCTTCAGTAAAATATCCAGCTGTATAAATGGATTGTATGTAAAGAAATGTAAACTGTGTAAGTCACTCTGGATAAGAGCGTCTGCTAAATGCCTGAACTGTAAACGTCTACATGTCAGTGAAAGAATGACTGGACCATGTCGTGCAGTGCTTTTCCAGGACACCCTGCAGGTATAAGACTCTTCAGTACCTTCAGGTAGAAGTCCACAGGCAGCGTGCTCGCTCCCACCAAGCTCTTCATCAGATATGCCTTCCAGTTTTTAATGTGCTGGTGGACCGCTGGAGGAGGGAGGGAGAGTGCGAGAGAGAGAGAGACAGAGAGAGAGAGAGAGAGACAGAGAGAGAGAGAGAGAGACAGAGAGAGAGAGAGAGACAGAGAGACAGAGAGACAGAGACAGAGACAGAGAGAGAGAGAGAGAGAGAGAGAGAGAGAGAGAGAGAGAGAGAGAGAGAGAGAGAGAGAGAGAGAGAGAGAGAGAGAGAGAGATTAACAGTCATCTAGTCCATAGTCATCATTCCAAAAATCAGCCCACCTTGAAATGGCACTGCTGCATCACACAAAGCAAAGGGCAGGAGGATGGGTCCCAGGGACCCCCTGTGTGTGCTGGTTTACTGAGACGAGAGATCAGGGGTGGGCAATTCCGGTCCTGGGGGGCTGGTGTGTATGCAGGTTTTTGTTTCTACCAATTACCCTGGCTCAATTAGCTAATTAGTTGGTGTTACGACCAGCCCCTGGCCAGTTGCAACATAAGAGATCACACAAAATAGGTTCAATTCAAAAATGTTTTTAATTAAAGGAACCTAATAAATAGGGGGAAAAAAGAACAAGTAGCATAGCCAGACTGCAGGTTGCCCTCTGAATGGAGAGAGAGAGAGAGCATCCTAAATAGACCCCCTCCAGGTGACACCAATTTCTTACTAGGAAGACAATCAGGACAATTAATCCACACCACAAGCGGCCACTTGGGTACAAGGGGTAGGGGGCCATAACAGTTGGATAGGCCAATACTGGTTCACTTGTCGATTAGACCACAGTAACATGCTTCATATGGAAACACAAGAACAGTCTTCAGCTGTCATTCATGGGCTTATCAAGAAATGTAGCTGAAATGTCACATCGTGTAAATGATTGGACTAATTAAATAATTAAAAGCAGATGTTTCCTTTCCTTTCCTATTGTATACCATCTCTTCAGACCATCTCAGCTCAGCCCTGCTCCCACCACTCTAGCACACGCTACCTTACGAAATGTAGGTGTTTTTGTTGTATTATGGTATTCTGTTGTCAGATGGAACTAGGTAGTTGACACGTGGTTCCAGAATTGACAGACATCTTGCAGTAATGCTTTAGTGCTCTTAATGCTTTCACTACCACTGAATTCTGTACATCTAGCCAACTATCATCACCACTGCTTACATGTTTAATACTTTTTGTATATGTATACTTGTTTACTCCTAAAAAAAATAAAATAAATACATAAAATAAACATTTTCCTTCCCAGTGTTACAGGTATGGTATGCAGCTGCGAACAATGATGTCTATCGCTGTATTACTGCACTGATCTCTTGCGCAAACTATGATTGTTCCTACCATGTACTTATGCACATCTTGTAAGTCGCTCTGGAAAAGTGCATCTGCTAAATGCTTAAAATGTAAAATGTCGATGCAAATGTGCTGCAAGTCACTCTGGATAAGGGTGTCTGCTAAATGAATGTGATGTAGTGTAATGTAGCGCCGCCCTGCTGGTGGCCATGACAGGGAGGACTCACACTGAGGGGGCACCAGCAGCTTGCCATTGACGGCACACCAGCCGATGGGGTGGATGTCTACAGTGCCCAGGTTGCACCAGAAGTCGTGGCTGCTGTCCTTCTCGAAGCCCTCATGTTCATTTACACAACGCATGGGAGAGCTTTGTAGCCTGGGGGGGGGGGCATGTTCATTTACACAACTTTCTACAACCATGGCCATCTTCCAAAAGAGACTCAAAACCCACCTCTTCAGACTCCACTACCACTGAAATCTGTACTTCTAACCAATTGTCATCACCACTGCTTACGTGTTTAATACTGCTTTTCGTAATATGTATCCAGGTTTAAAGCCTGTTTAAAAACACTTTTCCTTCCCTGTGTTATAGGTACCAGTGTGCAGCTGCCAACAATGATGTATATTACTGTATCACTACACTGTATCACTACACTACACCCAACAAGCACACCCAACACACAGCCATGATGACTTCATTCTCCTGGGGGTCTATTTTACTCCTGTGCAGTGCAGTGCAGTAATTCTAGAACAGGGGTGCCCGGGCTCAGTCCTGGAGATCTACTGGGTCAGCAGGTAGGCTGGGTCAGCACAAACACACCTCATTTCATTAATCACATTCATTAATAGATCACCAGGAGGAATAGGAACATACTTCATTGCCATGTTACACAAGGTAATTGGAATCTGTCTTTTAGCATCTCTCTCCTAGATACACACACACACACATAGATGACTATAGACATGCATTCCATCAGAGAGGTCCGAGCGCAGGGTCAGCCATAGTACGGCGCCCCTGGAGCAGTTTTAGGGGTTCAGTGCCTTGCTCAAGGGAACTTCTGCAGTGCCCCAGGAAGTGAACTAGCGTCCCTCCGGTTTCCAGTTCATTTCCAGTTCATTCCCATGGCTCTATAGCCTGTGTGCACAGTCACTGTGTGCAGGATGCAGGGTGGAGGTGTTTGTGTGTGTGTGAGAGGGGGGGGGGGGTTGTGGTGTGAGAGGGACTGGGCAGGGTCAGAGCCTCTCGCCCCACTGAGCGAACCCCCCTGGGATAGAGCACAGAGGGGCTTGCGTGACCTACGCCTAGAGCCGGGAACCCGATCACAAACCGACCTGTGAGGCGGACGATGGAGGCAATCCAGTACACCTTACTGGGCAGCACCGCGTCATTGTTCAGAACCTCCACCTTCAGCCCCACGGAGATCTCGTCCCACTGAGCGAACAGAGGCACCTGGGGGAGACGCAAGTCATCACTTCACACACGTGCAAATTCAAAAGACGTCATCAAACGTTCATTGGCCAATCATGGGAGGCCATCTGTGAATGGCTTGGTGCTGACTGTCTTTGCGCTAGCATGCTCTAGAGCAGCGGCGTTCACTACTGTCCCTGGAGGGCCGCAGGGCGTCGGCTTCCTTTTCCACCTTAAAATCAGCAGCCAATTCAGACCCAAGAAACCAGGAACGAGGTGACCTTAGTCTGCAACCGACTGCTTTAATTCATCGATTAAGTGCCGAGTAACAAACAAAAACGTTCGCGCCCCGCAGCTCTCCAAGGGCAACAGTGAATACCGCCGCTCTAGTCTCGAGCAATGACAAGTGCTAAACAAGCATGCCTACTTCCCCATACATCAAGTGGATCTTTACTTGAACTAGAGCTACTGTGACTGTGGTTTTGCGGTGGATGTCCTGCGCCGCGTGAAAACCTGTCTGACCCAAAGTCAAAGTGAATGAGCTGGAGACTCACGTGTCTGAAGCAGGAAACGGGCGCGGCTTGGTAGCCATTCTCCTTCAGGTAAGCGCCCCATTCGAAACCCACGGCCACTGCATGGGGGAGCAGACAGCCCAGCTGTGACACGGGCAACTGGCCAAGTTCACATCATGTAACGTAGCGCTTCACACCACGCACTGTGTACAACTGGATATGCTTCTGTCCTTCTCTTATCTGTTGCCAAGCGCTAATATCAAGCGTTGTGCATGTCGTAGAATCACGGATCAGAGCTAGAAATAAGGTTGCAGTTGTGAGCCTATTTTTATCAGTATGCCCAATGTGTGTGAGCACGAGTGTCAATGAGTGTGTCTGTGTGTGTGTCTGTCTCTGTATGTGTGTCTGTGTGTCTGTGTCTCTGTGTGTGTGTGTGTGTAGTGTGTGTGTCTCTGTGCATGTGTAGTGTGTGTGTGCGTGCATCTCTGCGTAAGTGTCAGCGTCTGTTTGATCAACTTCTTTTCTTTTTTTTTTTTTTTTTTTCCCGTTTCAGATTTTTCCTGGTTTTCTCCCAATTTAGTAACCAATTATACCCTCAATTTATTTTAATTTACCCTCCCCCACGAGTCCGCCTCTCGTCTCTAAGAGGCAAGCTAATCCTCAGAGGGCTGGCTCACACTCCCCCCTCCCCCAGGGGCGGACAGCCAAATTCCACCACAGATCGGGGCTGATGACCAGGGGCCGGTCTGGTGGAGACTGGTTTCAAATCGCGTCCCTGACAGGCAGCGCACATCATATCAGACCAGCCATGATATGGTGCGTTAGACCGCCACACTATCCACCACCCCTCTTATCAACTTTTAAGACAGGCGGATTCATTTTCCAGTTGGCTCAATTGGGCTTTTTCCTGTTTTTTGATTCCCTGTGGAAAACATCCATTGGGCGAGAGCCTGTTTGTGAGGGGGGTGGGGGCTTTACTAAAATAAAGACTGAGTGAGTATGTATGAGAGGGTGAATGTGTGGTGTCTGAGTGAGTAAACGCAGCGTCTCGTCTCACCGTCCTGCCCAGTGACCGTCCCGTCCAGCAGGTGTCCGACGCCCTGGGAGTGCAGGAAGGCCCCAATCTTGGAGGACCATGCGGCCTTCTGCAGGACCTTGGCCTTCTTCGTGGGGGGTTTACCCTGGACACGCACAGCACAGACTCACCCGTCACCTCCAGGTCGAAAGAATGTAGCCAGTACTGATTTGACCAGTTAAATCACTGGTGTCGGCTTATCAAGCCGCTAGAGGAACTGCTCCCTCCTACCTCTAGACACTGATCACACCCTACACCCCAGCCAGACCCCTCCGCTCTGCCTCCTCTGGCAAACTGACTTTTGGATCCGCTCCTTGCGGTCTCGCCTCTTCTCTGTCCTCTGATCTTATCCATCAAGAGACTCAAAACCCACTTCTTCAGACTTACCACTGACTCTGTACATTTTACTAATTGTCATCACCATGTTACATGTTTAATACTGCATTTTAGAATATGTATCCATGTTTAATACGGTCTCTTAAAAAATAAATCTACTGACCTTTTCTTTCCCTGTGTTACAGGTATGGTATCCAGCTGCCTACATTGATGTCTATTACTATATTACTGCACTGATCTCTTGCGCAAACTATGATTGATCTTACCATGTATAAATGCACATATTGTAAGTTGCTCTGGATAAGAGCGTCTGCTAAATGCTGAAAATGTGGCCATGGCAACAGCATCATCTCCAGCAGTAAAGAACATGGCCATAGCAACACCATGACCAAAGTCACCTCGCCTCGCATCAGGTCACACATTAACAGTGAGAGATGTTGCTGTTCACGAACAGGAGGAAACTCCGCGGGCCGCCCCCATCAGTGCTGAGCAGTCCCTCCCTGCTCACCTCCAGTCCTAGGCCTGACCCTGCAGACCCCACTCCCCATTCTCAGGCGGGAGCACGTTTCACTCGTTCACGTGTTGAGAGCTGGTCTACCTCCGCTGGTCTGGCTGATGGCTGGGTGTGTTACCGTTCCACTTTGCCTGTCGTCCAGGGCTTCCCTGCAAGCCTCCCTGACCCTAACTGAGCTGCCTGTTCCACACGGACCCTGCAACAGAGGAACTATGAGGGAAGAGATATCGCCCTGCACCCACAAGTCCAGGGCTGCAGTCTTCACACTGATCAGAGTCCAGAGAGGCTGGAACTCCATCTCACGGAGAGCCGCGGTGAACCCTCCCTTCAACTTATAGTTCAGCACATCTTAGTTCAGCGTACTGTCCAGGTTACATCGATATCTAGTCGGCAAACATGGGGTCTCACCTTCATGACACATCCTGTAAGATTGATTGCACTAATTGAGAGCAGAGGTTGTTAAAGATTCATGTTGGTCTGCAGCTGACAACGTTGCAGTCTCGCAAACACACGGAACACTACATTTCCCACGCTGCACTGAGCCAGCCCTATAACCCAGAGCGTCTGCAGCTGGGCACCAGAATACCTTCAACTGTCGTCCCAATTTAACACATACAACCGAGCTCTGACAATCTCACAGGCCTCACAATCAGCTCTGCTGTCCCCTGGTGGCCTCTCACCTGCAGCCGCGCCAAGATGGAGGCCTTCTTGGAGTTGGAGGAGTAGGAGCGCGAGCAGGAGACGCTGCAGAAGCGCTTGGTCTTGGAGAAGAAGGTGTCTCTCGTACCCACTATGCCACACATCTCACACACAGCTAGAGGACGACAGGGAGGGAAGGGGAGAGAGGGAGGGATGCAGGGAAAGGGAAGGTGGGACAGAGAGGAGAGAGGAAGGAGAAAGAGAGGGAAAGGGTGAGAGAGGAGAGAGAGTGTTGATGATGTTCTCCCATCTGAAGGAATCACTGTCTTTCAAAATTACAGTGTCAAAATGACCACCGTCTAATTATAGATCTTCAAGTAGAATTGCAAACGTGTCATCATCCACCCTAACGCACCTCAAGGTGCTTTGCACTTCCATCCATCTTTGTCTCTCGGTTAAAGTCCACCCACCCAACCCCTCGCGACTTCCTGTACCCCACCCTCTCTCACCAGGCTCGTCGTCCTTTGGGGAAGGGGCCTTGGAGGGGGAGGGAGTGTCGCGTGTGGGCATCACCACCACCTTTTCTTGAGGATCCTCGGGATGCTCTTCGTTTTCCTTCTCCTCCTCCTCCTCCTCTTCCTCGTCCTGCGAGCCACCTGTGCCCATCTGCCAGGGACCAGCTGTACCTACAGGTTCTTCATCCTGCGTAAGGTGAGAAGAGCCTAGTGAGAGGGCAGGGCCCACTGAGCAACCAAAGGCACGCAATCCCCAATGCATCTGCTAACACGAACGTTGAAACGACAGCACTGGAAGAACAAAGAGCACAGCAATTGTCTGTTCCACCCCAATAAAACAAGCAGCATCGGGTGGTCTAGTGGTTACAATGTTTGATGCTGGCTACTGTAACCGGGGTTCAATTTCACTGGCCGTGCCAGAGTCGGCTCTGGCGACAGCACTCCAGGGAAGAACATTATAGATGGGAACATCGGAGTTACACAATTGGGCTTAAATGCAAGGGCTACGGAAGGGGGATTCATGAAAAAGAGAGGGTGTAATTGGCTACTAAATTGGGAGAAAATAAAACAAATTCTTATCAACCAAAAACTGCATATTTGAATTTTTTGTACATTTAAACTAATTGATGGTAATTTCCTGTAAAAAAAAAAAAAAAACAAATTTAAATGCAAGGGAATTCACATACATTCTTACAAAAAGTTGATGCATCCAAATTTAGCGTCTGCATCCGACAGCTCTCTCAATTCGTGACATAAATCATAAAATAAAATCATAAAAATATCCAGTCTTCCCTTTTATTGGAACTTTGTCTCCCTGGCATTACAGGAGGACAAGACTGACAACCATGAAGGTACACCGCTCTTTTCATCATCGCATTCTGTCAGCTTCCCGTAACCTACACAGACCAGCATGCAGAAGATACGGTACAGGAAACATACCGGTACGTATCAATGAAAAGCATGGCATGCAAGCAAAAACTGTTGAAATTACCACCTCGTGTGTTATTATAGGATATGATATGGACTCGTTCTACTCAAATTTAACCCAGGACAAGTGGCTGTTACAACTACGCTACGAATAACAGAAATGATTCCTCGGGGGGAAATGCTCAATGAAATTGGGGACTTCTCTGCCAAATGAAACCCTCCCCTAGGTGACACCTCGGCCAGTTATGTGCCACCAGCCGGATAAGACACTTGATAACCGCAGATTTTCGTTTTATGCAACATTAAAAAAATAAAATGCCTTCCCCTACAAGACCAAACCCCCTCAGCTAACACATGAGGTTTGTTTACCTTAACTTTAGTTTGTCCCTTTCTAAAGTAGGAATATAATTTCCCTGCAACTGTCCGTCACAATCGACCGTACAATCGCGGAAGGAGACCCAACCTTGTAGTAACTTAAAACGTGTTGTCTTAATGTAAAGTCTTAACATTAGCTATACACATAAATGATAGCTTGGTCATTGATCAGTTCAATATCAACTCAGCGAATAGTTCATGTTGACAGAGTTCTTGAAATTTCTGTCGAGTTGCTGCGAGCATGCAGTAATGGCTTAACTTTATGCCACTAAATTTGAGCTAAACTATGCAACATGCTCAATTTAGCAGCACTGGCTCGCGCTACTTACCGGATTCATTTCCTCGCTTGTTGGAACTGGTGAAAGTTTTCGGTGTATTGCGGCCAACGGAGAGTAAATGGTCGGGACAGACCGATGTTTGAGGACCAATCTCTTCAAAAAGCCAGCCTTCCACTGTCGCAAACCCACAAACTCCTCAGGGACGAAATGGGCTCCACACGTAATACTCACGGATGGAGTGCCCATCGACCAATTTGGTCACCCCTTCTTCACAAATGTGTCCCACTGTTTACAAGTTTACAAAGTTTGTATTTCTTGGCCACATGTGTACCAAACCAGAATTTTGGATTACAGGACTTTGATAACGAGTAAGGATTGTGGACTGGACTTGATTATACCCCCCACCCACCCTCACTCGTTTGCCCTAAACAATACATATTTGTTTCTAATTTCTCCTTTGCATGTTTAGTTTTGTTATTGATCATAGCTGCGTGGAAACCCCACACCCCTGATCCTGCCACAATAAATAATAAATATATAATAACCTATAACAGTGCAATTTAAGGTTACCCCTAATGACTGCTTCCAACTTGTGAGACATCTCACCAGCCAGTTAGCTGCAACCTCAGCAGTTAGTAGTGAACGCAGGTAGTACTCAACAATACACAAATCCATAGGCAGCCAGCACTTGCAAAGTCTAAGATTTGCTCTATGTGACATCAGAAAAACGGCTTTTTCTTTGGGTTTTTGACTTCGAGACTTTTACAAAGCTAGGGCTATATTTAGTAAAATTACCGAGGGGGGGACAAAATAGACATATGTTATATTGCTTATGTTTCCAATTCTAAGATTTTAGTGATGTCAGCTCTTTAAAAACGAGAGCAGGGGGCGGCAGATAGCATAGCGGTCTAACGCACCACTTTGTGGCCGGTCCGATACGGTGTGTGCTGCCAGTCAGGGATGTGGTTCAAAACCTGCGTGTCTACCACACCAGCACTGGTCATCAGCCCTGATTGAGGGATTTGGCTCTCCAGCCCAAGGGGAGGGTGAGCCGGCACGAGTTCGTCGAGGAGTAGGAAGGGCATCCGTGGTCAGGTTCCGTCTCGGAGGAGGCGGATCTACCAGCCCGGAAAAATTGTCTTGTTACCTGGAGGATAGGCGGCGGACTTGTGGGGGAGGGTGTTTTAAAATAAATAGAGGGTATGTGAGAAACTATACATGAAAAAAAAAAAAAAAAAATGAGAGCAGTGATTTCACTTACTGTGCCACGGTCCTTCTGTTCCACGGCCACGTTGCGCCTCTTGGCTTTGGGGGCGCAGGCGATACAGTCCCCCTCATCACCCCCACAGCTGGAGCACGGAGGGCGTATGAACACGGTCGGGACAGACCCCTCTTTCAGCTTCAGGGAAGCCTTTGGGCAGGCGCCCTTCACGGCTGCTGATGGCTTGGGCTCGAAACAGTCCTTGCCAAAGTGCTCACTGCAGAGGTGTGAGGAGGACTTGGCAGCCCAGTTGCTCCGAGTCCTTTGGACCTGCTTCTCCCATATGCGGTACTCCGCTGGCTCTTTGGGAAATTTAAACAGGGTCACATTGTCTTCGTGCGTCTTTTGGCAGCCATACGCCACGCACCGGTTTGGCATTTTTTCGTCCTTCCTATTGGATAACTTACACAACGACAAGATTTATCAATTAAACGCCTAGACACAGCTTCTTTGAGCCTCTGACGACATCAAGGGAAAAAAGCTTCATGGAAATGAGGCCTGTGAACCCAAGAGCAAAGTTGAAATGCAGCTTCCATTTACATATAATAAAAAAATAAAAATAAAAAAACATTTAATAAGAACTACTGCATTGATAAAAGTAATTGGACCAAATTATTTAATTCAACTGTTGTTAATTCATTTCAGAAGTCAGATGTTGTGATATGACTACCCTTTTAAGCTAAAAATGTATTCATTTACAATTTGTGTTCACAAACAGATCAACAAATATATTCTTGACAATGGATTCCACACTTGCTAAAAGTAAGATGTTAATCTATTATGGTGTTATTCTGAACTGGAATAGCATGTGAACCAAAGCAGTGGCTAACTTCTTGTATAGGCTAAATGAACATTTAACTTAGCCTATAACATTAAATTGTGACAAAAATCTTGAACCTTACACACCCTATGAAACGGACTACCCGGGAATCAAAGTTTTTTAGAATCCAGGTAGAGTTGCTTCCGGTTGGCTGTCCGGTGTAGTCAGATATTTGATATGGCGACTGAACAGTTTTTCCCCCACAAAGTCCCTGCTTGGACTGCCAACATTTTCCACGACGGACATTGTTCATAATGTTGAACAACATTAAAAAGCAAAACGTTCAAAGCCAGACATGGGATACAAATAATTTTTGAGCAGTTTATTTGCTATTATTATGATTATTAATGTTTACTTGCTAGACAGTATGCTGAACTATGTTAGCATACAGATAACGTTAGCACACAGTTGGCCATCTAGCTAGAGGTTTCATTCTCCAATCTAATCAATTTCAACCATTCTGTTATTGAGTCTCATCTGCTAGCTTTCTTGTCATACAGCTAAAATGTTCCATTAGTACATTGCAAAGTTGAAAGTAGCATGAAAGCTAGCTAGCTAGGTAAGCAGCCTACTGTTAAGCCCATGCTATCCTACTGCAGCAAGCTAGCTCAGCTTACTGACAAGCAAGCAAACCCACTGTGCAATTTGCAAAATGTGTGTAACTTCTCACTGCAACTATATCATTCAACTCTATGCAGTTAGCTGATATAGTTAGCGACAATGTTTTCTGTAACTGCTCTAATTTTCATAATTAAAGAGTCCTCCAACCAGAATTTTTTTCTGTCTCTTCATGTGTTCATGTATGTTAGTTAGTTAGCCCCGTTTGTCATCTCTACACTTTTCTTCCTGCTGTGCAGTTGTACATTTCCTGGAAGCTATGTCCACCTGATCGTGAAAGCTCAATAAGTTCTTCACTCTACCAAGTATAATGCATAATGAGAGAAAGACAACAGCTAAACCAATTTCAGGTCTAGCGCCAAGACAGAAGTTGTCTTACATCTACATTTTAGGCATTTAGCAGACGCTCTTATCCAGAGCAACTTACAGTTTACATTTCTTTACATACAATCCATTTATACAGCTGGATATTTTACTGAAGCAATTCAGGTTAAGTACCTTGCTCAAGGGTACAACAGCAGTGCCCCACCTGGGAATTGAACCTGCAACCTCTGAGTTACAAGCCCAGCTCCCTAACCATTACACTACACTGGCCAGCTCCCTAACCATTACACTACACTGCCAGCCCTAGCAGCCAGTCTTAATACGGAGAAGTTTATTTATGCCCACCATCAAAGCTCAATATTCTCTTCACTCCCCTGTGCAATGTCTAACGACAGGACTCAGATATTGAAGGAAATAAACAGTACCCCTAAAGGTGAATTAAAACATAATTGACTTAGTGACTTACAGTTGGGTGGCGTTCATGGTTAGGTTCTGGAAAGTGCAACAGATGTAACATCGTAGATTGTTAATACATGTGAACGTAGTGCAGAGAGCCAACATGATTTTATAGAGAACACACTCACACAATATCAGGAGGTTAGAGTTATGCCCTGCTAAACAAAGCCCAGCAGAGAGGATTCGTTCGTGTTTGTTCACTTAAAAGATTGGTTATTGCCAAAAGTAACTGTTCATTTGCCATAGATCACCCTGGAAACGGAGCGCGCCGTTTAAGGTGTTCTCCTGCGCAGGTGAAGCTGGCAAAGCTGTGAGCAGCCACAGTTGCATTGCTTTACCAAACTGCACACTATAGCACCATGGGTACAAAGATGGTGCCCTTCTCAGTTGTTCCCAACCAAGTTGGATTAGATTAACTTGATAAAGTAGACTGTAGATTTATGGCTAGTTTACCTTCATAACTTCGAAGGCTTACATGGTTAACCCAAATTTAGAATAATTCAGCAACACAAGCTGTGTATATTAGTTTAGCTAGCGAACGTTGCTAACCTTACGTGACTACCGGCGACAGTATTCTAAGTTACTAGATAGCTAGAACTTTCCATACGACTAGCTAAGTAACTTAATTCATGACAACGGTTACTCTTAACAATAGCAATCTCTCACTAGTGAGCTAGCCATAGAATATGCATAGAACATGCACCTACCAGGAGGTGACCTGGTCGAGTAGTCATGACTAGCAATTGCAGTATAACGATCTTCCTGTCCCACCTCCTCCTCCACTTTGTTAGTGGGAATTTCCTCTCGAACATCCACAATTGCAAGACGTGGCTTAACGTTAGCCCTTGATGTCCTAGGTGTCCTACTTGATGGACTTGTCCACTTAAAACGACAAGGAACCGCGCCTCTTTTGACCTTGGCACGGTCTGCAGCTGTACGATAGATGTCCTCTTCCAGAAAATGAGCACTGCACACGTGTGTACCCTTCCCAATCTTGAATTGAGCACCCTCTACTCGCCTAACTGCCTGAGCCCACTTACCCCTTAGCTGCCTGTCTTCGGGAAAGTTATGGAATCCAAGATATGGTTGCTTTTGCTTCGAATTGAAGCAAAAAGGAACACAACAATACGCTTTGAAAGTTGACTGCGCCATTTTTACACCAAAATGAGTGTGGGAAAAAGCGCGACCGGAAAACCCTCTACCTGGATTCTGTTTTGGACTGAAATAATGACCCGGAAATTACGATGCAGGCTGCATTGGTGTCCGATATCTGTTGTTGTTGCGAGCTAGCCAGCATTAGCTAGGTCGAGGCTTATCCTCTAAGTTAATCGATCCATTCACGATTGTTAGACACACAAACGTGGAACGTGGCAATGAAAGACAGTGATTAATGTAACAGTTTTTTTAAACACGTTAAGATACATTAAGCTACCTTAAAATAAAGAAACAGCACAGCTCGTTCACTTACCCACTCCATGTCGAGCCCATACCAGTCTATTCGAATGCTATTGGCTGCGCACAAATGGATTCCTCCAATCAGGACAGCGTTTGCGATTTCTGGTTTCTTGCTGCAGATAGCTGGTAGTTGTCCAGTGGAATCCTAAATATTTGACTTTTTTCTCCTTTAAAACGTAATAGATCATTTTAAATACCCTATAATACTATAATAGTTTGAAGAAGTACTCTCCATTAGCCTAATTATTAGAAAATACATTTATTTTAAGAATAAATAGTTAGTAATAATAATTTGTGGTCACATTGACCTATTGGTTTTATATGGTTCCATGGTGTAATGGTTAGCACTCTGGACTCTGAATCCAGCGATCCGAGTTCAAATCTCGGTGGAACCTAATGTTTTCTGAACGAATTTGTGTTCAGAAAAAGGTCTTAAAAGGAAAAAACATTTAATGTACTAAATGAAATATAAAGCCTTCTAAAACTGTCTGCAGTATTTAGGAACGCTGAAGTGCACAATAAGTTAGTTCAACTTTGTATTTTGTAAAATTGAATTAGTAGCAGAGTACTTAACGGTTGTTAGAATTAATCAGACACGTCGCTTCCACTTGGCTCATTATTGTCAAAGTAGATTCTGAGCAATTCCGTGGAAAAAGTGCCCCAGAAATAGGAGTGATCTAGGATCATGTTTCCATATTCATATCCTAACCTTATCCATTGTGAACAAAAGGGGAAATTAGTCCTAGATTAGGACTCCTACTGTGAGACGCTTCGGGCCGGTTTCGCGTACAGGGATTAAGCCTAGTCGTAGACTAAATCACATTTTAAACCTTGACTTATTGAAATGGCTTTCTCAGACATGGATTAAAGTAGTCTCAGACCTGCCCTAGTCTTGATTTAAACAATCGGATTTTCAGAAGGAAGATTAGAGGTAATCCAGATCTAAATGAAGGCTTAAATTAAACCTGGCCAGAGGCAGATTTAACTTCAGATTAAAGGCTGTTTGCCTCATGGTTCACCTTGACAATAGAGGAAAATTGATTACCTTGACTATTTCAATGATGATCAAAGACTACCACCAAGACCAGAAAGAAGGTTGCTTATGGACAGGAGCAACCCACTGAATGATTTGGATGACATACATTTTCATGACTGTTTCCGTATGTACAAAGACAATGCAGCTGAAATAATGTCTTTGCTTCAGCCAAAGCTTTCATGTGACTCAGTAAGGGGAACCTCTATCCCTCCTTCCTTACAAGTACTTATCACCTTGAGGTTTTTGGCATGTGGAACCTTCCATCGTGAAACAAGGGATTTGTGTGGTGTAAGTGAATCAACTGTGTGCAAAATAGTAGCTACACAAAGTCTGCGATGCTATATGTGAACTGAAAGACAATTACATCAAGTTCCCCAATGCTGCTGACCAGGCCACCTATAAGGTAGAGTTCTATGAATATGGGAACTTCCCTGGAGTAATTGGCTGTATTGATGGATGTCGTATTCCCATTAAGTGTCCCTCTACAGCGGATGCTGAGGAGTTCAGGAATCGTAAAAACTGCTTTTCAATAAATGTACAAGGTGCGTGCACTCCCACTATGCAGTTCTCCAACATTGTTGCACATTGGAAAGGTTCAACTCATGACTCAAGGCTTTTCCAGAACTCCTCTTTGTATGCTCAGTTTGAAGCAGGACAACATAGTGTAATCCTACTTGGTGACAGTGGATATGCACAGACAAACTTCTTGTTCACCCCCTATGTTCATCCAGTCAGACCTGAGCAACAGCGCTACAACCAAGCTCATATCCACACCAGAGGGCTAGTAGAGCGCATGTTTGGTATATGGAAGAATCGTTTCCACTGTCTCAGAAACACATTGCGTTTCGAACCAAGAAGATGCTGCATTGTCATTATTGCAACAGCAGTGCTTCATAATTATCTCAAACAACATGGCTGCCCAGACCCTCATACTGAAGATGACAACGACCCACATGTTCCCATGGCTGAGGCAGCCAATGACAGAAATGGACTTGCTTACAGAGATACTTTTGTTTGCAGCACTTCTCATAACAAATGTATCTTGAGTGATACATAAGTGATTGGCATGGATTGGTAACAAAAGTGTTTTATTCACAAAGGCACATCAAGAACATTGATACCGCTGCCGCTTCATGTCTCTCTCCTCCTTCATAGACAACTCAACATGAAGGATTTTCATCTTTACCTCATGCTCTTCTTTTAAATATTGTAATTTACACTCATGGAATTCTATGGCAAGTTTCTCATGAATGGTCAGCCTTTTCCCCCTTGTCCGGCTGCCTGGGTTAGAGACACTGGCTGCTGCTGGCTGCTGGCTGCTGCTGGAGATGTCGTAGGCTGATCTTCCTGACTCTGCCCCGGCCCCTCCAAGATCTGGGTCAAGATCAGGCCATCTTCTTCTAGTGCTCTTAAAAAGTATTGTGGTATTAGATTTGAGTAAAAGGGCACTTTTTCAAGCAGTTGAGGTCATTATCATCTTTTTTATTATGAGCAAGAGATGACTAACATTATATATTGAGTGGGATAGCACATGCTATCCTACCAAATGAGTATTGGAATGGTCCCCCACCTGCACTGTCCAAATGGTCATAATCTGGGATACCTTCCAAGGGTTGCTGGCTTTCAATAATCCCAGTCAACAAGTCCCCCAACTCATCCATCTCTGGTCTAACTGGGGGTTCCCCACCTGTCTTGAAACGCTTCCTACGAGCAACGGCAGTTGTTTTTTTCAAGTTTATTTTGATGTTTTTCCACAGGACCTTTGAAAGACAATATAGAAATTCTATTAGCAGTTCTGTATATATTGTTTATGTTACATGTCTGTGCACATACAATACATTTAGGACCCACCCTGTTATGTTACATAAGAAAACATACATTTCAAAGTGACTGATTTGTAACATTGGGCCAACAATAAATAATCTTACCTGAAGTTGTTGGAGTGTCCGGTTGGTTACTTTTTCAATCGAGTTGAATTCATTCAAAATAGCAGTCCATGCATTCTTCTTTCTGTTCCTGAATCACGCTGTTTGTTCTCAATTATAGGGTACTTTAACACAATTTCCTTTAAGAGTGTCTTTTCAATTTCTCTGAAATTCTTTCAACGTTTTCTTTTGCCTTTGTCCATTCTTTGGTTGGGTCAGGTGTCTAACTCCAGTTCCACACACTGCATAATGCTTATGTAGAAGTATTCCACCCCAGGTTTTTACAGCATCCTCACTTTAGCACCATGTCCACATCGTCAATCTAATTGGCCTTCCAAAAGATTATTTGACTAGTCCTTGATTACCTTCGTCGGAGACTCTGTAGTCTAGAACTAATTAATCTGAAGTTAAGCAACGTCTCAGAAAGCCATTTGTTTAGTGTGGATTAATTTAAGTAGAATTAGCCGAGTCCTGATTTAATTTAAGCCCTGAACGGGAAACTGGCCCTTCATGTGTATTGCTGGACCTGATTTAATTTCCTATGGGAACATAACAGTACTTATCCCACATAGCTTGCTAGCTAGGCTTACTTCTAGTGATATAAAACTAGACATTTTTTGGCCAATTCTAATGTATTAAATAAAACGTCCCAACATCGCACAGAAAAACTAAACTAAATATTAAATTGCTGAAAGAAGTTGGTGGTTTCCCCTTTAAATATCCCGACGTAAATATGTCACGTATTATAACTTTACGTATGTGTAGACGCACGCACATGCATTTCAACATACAAGATGGCGGCGGCAATGGATGTGGACACTCCGAGTGGCACGAATAGTGGAGCAAGCAAAAAGCGCTTCGAAGTGAAGAAGGTACATTTAGATTATCATTGCGAGCTTATTTAAGACGATGCGCCAAGTAACGCACGAACTCTAGCTTGATATAGCTAGAAATTGTGGCGTATGAGAATAACTGTACAGCTGCTAGCTAGCTAACTACTGTTAGCCTGGCCACGATAGCTAGCGAACGTTACAAGCTAATAAAGAGTCAGTTAGCTTATTAGGAAGCTGACTACATTTGCAAGGAGAAAGAGTGTGTATTGGTCTATTTGTTCAAAACGTCCATGACTAAAATTATTGTTACTGTCAAACGAAAAAATGGCTGTAAATGACAAAGCGGTTTTCTCGTTCCGGGTAGTTACTTCATATAGCTCAGTGTTTCAAGCACATGACCAATTAGGTGATTAGATGACTGTCCAGTATATCGGCAGTAGCTAGCTATTAATATAGTTTCAGTTTCAGGCTAAAAGTCAAAATGTTAAAATTACATTTTATTTGTTCGTTCAGCATGCCAGTAGTATGTAGTAAGTAATTTAACTATTGAAAAGCAAGAGCGATTATGCATGTGCTAATTCGTTTGTTTTTGTAACAAGCACATTTGTCATGTGCTTGTTAATACCAATTACCTACATACCGCGAGCTAGGTATCTTGTTATAACCCTTTCGCACCTAAGCAACGACCCGGGTTTTGTGTGTGAAAAGTGGCATTAGTTAGCAAACTTTGGTTAACACGGTCCAGGCGAACTTAATCCAGAATAACTGTCTGTGTTTGTTTGTTTAGAATGCTTGGATAAAATGTAAGCATTCACGTACAGTCGGCTTTAATAGTTGGGAGGGAATTTGAACACAGTTTTAAACATAATTTGGAATTTTAAAGACTTGATTGATTTGGTTATTTGTAGTACATATCATTTAATGTCTGCATAAAGCGGCTGTCACACGTTCGCACAGGTCTGTACTTCTTAATGTGTATATGTATGTGATAGTGTGTTGTGGGTCCGTTGAGTAACTGTTGTGTTGGCACCAGTGGAATGCTGTGGCGCTGTGGGCCTGGGACATTGTGGTGGACAACTGTGCCATCTGCAGGAACCACATCATGGACCTCTGTGAGTATGATTACTCCTATCCACGCTGGCCTTGCAGTGAAATCGCATGCATTTACGTTTTTTTAAGTTTTTAAACAAATTTAGTTTTTTTCCTGTTTTTCCCCCAATTTTGTAGCCAATTAGACTCAATTTACCCTCCCCCACAAGCCCACTGCTCGCCCTCAGAGTCAAGACAGTTTTTCCCACACAGGGACGCCTTTTGTGCTTCTCGGCGAGCCCTTGCCAGCTCACCCTCCCTCTGGGGCGGTCAGCCAATCGCCGCCCCCGACGGGGCTCTCGGCCAGAGCCGGACTGGCGCAGCTGGGTTTCGAACTGTGGCTGTAATGGGCAACTTGCATTCCTGGGTGAAATGCTTTGACCGTTACGCCATCCAGGGCTAAGGTTATTATTTGAACAGTCCAGGCACACCTTGCTGAAGTGTTCTGACCTAATGGCATCCATTTTCCTCTGCCCCTTTAGGTATTGAGTGTCAGGCAAACCAGGCCTCTGCTACATCAGAAGAGTGCACTGTAGCATGGGGAGTCTGCAATGTGAGTGTGCAGGACCACCGCTTCCGCCATCACTAATCCCATTCACACTGCCGCAAAAGGGGTGGGGGGGTACCTGCACGACCCATGACTAGTTCTCTAATGGCGCTTTTCCACCGCGCATTACAATGCGGCACGGTAACCGATCTGTGCTCCCACACTTTGTCGCTTTTTCCACTGCCAAGCATTATTGATTTGTCAAGAACGATCGTCACAGAATCATCACGCTAAATCTCAGACCGGCTCAGACACAACTGCCATGTTTTTGGGGGGTTTTTTCAGCTTCACTTATTATTGGTATTATTCAAAGAGTATTATATAGAGTTTGGCCTTATTGTCAGGTTTGCATGATTCTACGAATTAGGTTTGGGTTACGAAAACTAAAATAAACACTTATTTGAAAGGACAAAGTATAGTATTGTCATTTTCATTTTCATTAACGCAATTAGAATATACATTTTCATAATAGAACATTTTCATTCGTCACATAAATAGATTTTTAGAAACATACAGGAATCGCTTCGATGCATTCCGATGAACATTTTTGTTTTATTCTATAAACTACTGACAACATTTATCCCAAATAAAAATATTTTCTTTTAGAGCATTTATTTGCAGAAAATGACAACTGGTCAAAATAACAAAAAAATGCAGTGTTTTCACACCTTTAATAATGCAAAGAAAACAAGTTCATATTCATTTTTAAACAACACAATACTGTTTTAACTTGGGAAGAGTTCATAAATCAATATTTGGTGGAATAACCCTGAGTAAACTGTATCCCTCTGCCAGTAAAGCCAGAATTGAACCCTTTTCCTCACTAAACTTTTCTTTTCAACTCTTTTGGCATGGTCATTAGTTATTTTTTGATTCCAATTACTTTTGAGGTACTACTATCACTGTTTTTTGCCATCCAGCTGGTCCTATTGCAAGAGGATAGTGATGACCACAGCAGTGGTTTTTATACTTTTTCTTGTTAAATAAGATTTGGTTCAGGTGATCACCTAATCAGTACTTCATTAAGTAGAATGAGGTGTGCTTGTGTTGGAATTCAACAGACACTGTAATGGAATGGCTGCCACACATGTAGAGATGCTGATTTAAGAACTTTGGAGTGGTCTCATTTTTTTCCAGAGCTGTATATATATGTTGCGTTCACATTCTTTTTTGTCACTTCAGATAACTCCTCCTATTTAACTCTTATCTTCACGGTTCTGTTGTGCAATGGAAAAATGACACAGGGACTCGACTCGTGAAGGGGATAGTTATGGGTACGGATAGTTACCGTGCCATAGCATACCATACCGTACTGTGCAGTGGGAAAATGCCATGATAGTCTTTCCTTTGGTACCTGTAGTTATAGCATGTAGTCAACTTAAATATGTTAACAGTCAGTGTCCAGCTAAGTAGGCAGCCAGCAAGCATTGGTTAATATGGTGCTAAATGAGTAAGTAATTCGTTTTGACCATTTATCTGCTGTAGAGGAGCTTGTGTGTGTTGTCCAAAAAGGCATAAAGTGTATCTAATTTGTGTTCCATCTGCCATGCTTCTGAGTCAGAACCTTTGTGTTGACCTTTGACCTCTCTCTCGTCTCAGCACGCTTTCCATTTTCACTGCATCTCCCGTTGGCTGAAGACCAGGCAGGTGTGTCCTCTGGACAACAGGGAGTGGGAGTTTCAGAAGTGAGTATTTGTGACATTGCTTACCTCTGTGCGTTATTACACCATGCAGGGGTACATCAAAATAAAACATAAACTACAGACTACATGCAGTGAAGCAGCAGTTTGATCCATTTCTCTTTGAACTGAAGATGTAGGCTGGTCTAATTAAAATAACATTTGGAGAAAAAAATTTATATCTAATATATGACATGAGCTTAAACCCAGGCTGCATCTGCACTTAGGACAAGTTTTTTTAGCACATAGTTTTGTGGATTGGGGGAAAAGCATTAGATTTGATAAGAAATGCAAGCAAAGGGCCACTGGGTGGCACAACCGGTAAAGGCACTTGTTCTAAGTGCAGGTTGTCCAATGCAGCCTGGGTTTGAGCTTGTATCATATCATTAGATACAAATTTTATTTTTACGAATGTTCTTTTAATCGACCAGCCTACATTTTCAGTTTGATGAGAAATTGATCAAACTGCTGCTTCACTGTATGTAGTCTGTAGTTTATTTTAAACATTCTGGAGACCCCTTGTCAAGATCGGGGTAAGAATGTGTAAACTGCTATTAACGGAAATACTTTATAGGAAATGCATAACACTGGACATTTTTAACTTGGAAGGTATCTGATCAAATGTTCCTTTTTTTAAATGCAGGTATGGACATTAGCTGTGGAAACCTGGACTGTTTTTTTTTTTTTTTAGACCACACAAGAGGATACCTGCTGTTGTCATGGGACTGTTTGTTGAAGACCTTTCAGCAATTTTGTATTTTGTTTTGATTTGCTTGGTTAGTTCATTTTTAAAAAATACATATTTGCAATATTATAGTACATTGTAAATAAAACAATGCTACATTAAATATCCATTATAATTACATATTCAATTACATATTCATACAATCCATATTTTGCCGTTTAAATGGCACCTTGACACAAGTATTGCTCATTGAATGTCCTAGAAATAATATAGATTAGTTCCTTGCTTCTGAGCTGTATGTTGTGGCTGCGTTGTTCAATCAGCCAGACCTGTTAATAGGTGGGGTGACATATGCAGCTCTTTTGGACACTTTCAATAAGATGTTCGTTGGCTGCTGTATACAGACATTTATTGTTCCTTCTTTAATTCTTGATTGCAGTTCAAATTATGAGCTCAAAGTAGCAATAAAAATAAAAAGGTTATTCCTTTTTTCCCCTTTTTAATTACCCAACTTGGAATGCCCAATTTTAGTTGTAATTGTAGGCCCATCTCCTTGCTGCAACATGCTCTTAATTTTGTAGGGTGCGCACGATCACACATCTTTGGAAATGCGTGCAGCTAGTCACCGCTGCTTCTTGCTGGAGAAACGCCCAGCTGAGCTGCGCAGTGTTTGTGCCAGATTGTTTAAGCAGTTGGCGCAAGCAGACCGCAGGCACACAATCAGAGGAGTCGCTGTGTTGCATGATGAGATGAGGACAATCGCATCAAGTAAAACCCTCCCTCCCTGGGCGACACTATGACCAAATGTGCGCCACCTGTAATCTCTTTTTTCTTATCGTGATATCTCCCTATCTCTCCCTCCCATCATCTTGCCCTCCCTTCTCTTTCAAAGACCAAGTGTTGATGGCAGTCTTTCAGGATGTGGCCCAGAACCCTGGTGACATCTGCAAGCACTGGAAAACCCCAGGATTATGACAACCCTTTCAGGCTAGGCATGTGGGCCCCCAAACTTGGTGCATAGTTTGGTGATAAGTGCCAAAACCTTGAGGTTGCTTGGGTGCTTGGCGATGTCCCTGGGGTTCTGGACCACATCTTTTGAAGACTACCATCACTTCCGTGTTCCTGGAAGAGGGGGGAGGGCAAAGTGGTGGAGGGAGGGATGAGGGAAATATTGTGAGGGGGAAAACAGATAATGGGTGGCGCACCTTTAGCTGTAGTGTCGCCCAGTGTGGAGGGCTCAGTTGGTGGGATTGTCGTCTTTCATATACAAGATTGGTGACTGGTTGATTGGGGGCCTCTAGTCCATCTGTGGATTATGTCTGTTCTGACGCAGTGACAGAGTAGTTCAGTTGGCGGACTGAGGAGTCAAAAGAGGCGGGGTCTGGCAGAAAGGACTCCTCTGAAGCTCTCCTCCCTTTCTTTGTCTGAGCCCCAGTGCTGGTGAAGTGTACATGTACAATTAGGCTAGAAAAAAATGGGATATAAATTGGTTAAAGAAATCAATTATGCATTAACTGGAGTCCAATGTATTAAAATTCAACTGAATAATTCTTGTCACTCTGGTTTATGAAGATGGTGAAAGCGATGCAGGAAATAAGTGTTTAACTTCACGGCTATGTGAACCTCAGGATCGCTGAGGAGAGACCTCTAGCATCCCCTGTGGGACGGTTCAGGCACTATGCTCAAATCACCTGGCGCCTCAATTATAAAAAGTTTGTGTGCACAGATTTGATCTGAAATTGTATGCACGCAGAAATCCACTGTTATGACTTATAAACCTAGAACTTGACTTAAAAATTAGCACGCCTCTATGTAGGTTCCAGGCCATGCATGCAAACTGTTCCCTGTGGCTCTTGCATGGACGAGCCTAACATTTTTCCAATCTCTAGAGGTGTGATATTGGAAGAGCATAAACTGTGTACAAATGGGGCAGTGTAAATGATTCAGTATGGTTGTTTAAAAGCAACAGCAATATGAATTATTTGGCCAATTTTGTTTTTTAAATGGCATTGTTGCCGGCATGCTATTAATGTGGCTTGTATCCAGAAATATAAGTGATAAAAAGCATGCTATGGAAATATAGGCCAACATTCATATTAATAATTGAGGTGATGTATTAAATTGTGTTAAACCAACACAGGAGAAGATTAAATGTGAATACACTTCAAGACTAGGTAAGGAACTTGTTTGAAATAAATTGTTTGATAGCATTATCAATTTGAATAAATAATATGCACATTGATTTATAGGTGGGAAATGTTACATCATTATAGACACGACTAGGTGGTGCACCAACACTGTTAGAATACGTTGCATTTTTAGAGACCGAGCAGACTTTCTTACCCCATGTTGAAGGGAATGAAATGGTGAGATGAGTTAGAATAAACCCTGTCAGGGACGGCTCTGGCCTGTGTGGTGGGGGGGCTCTTAATTCCCTTTAGGGCAATTTGTGTGTGTGCGAACACGCATGCGTGTGATGAGAGGGTGATGAGGGCTTAAACCACACTAGTACAGGTGTAGGCAACCCTGATCTTGGAGTGCCAGTGACATATCTGGTTTTTGTTCCATCTGATTCCCTAGCTATGTAACTGGATTGATTATTAGGCTTAAATGAATGCAGGTGATCAAACTAGCATGGAGGGGTGTATTCATAACAGCTCCAAGGGTAACTTTATATAAGTCATCTTTATTATGACTTTATACCATAGGTTACAACAGATTTTTCTGTCCTTTGTTCTTTTTGTATCCATGTTTGCATGGGTAAGTAGTTCGATAATTGGCAACTAACAACCCTGCCAATTGATCAACAATACCGCCATGACAATCACGCATACATACCCACTTGAAAATAATATATTCAGTAGAGTGTGAATTATATATTTGAATATCCATATGAAGGATCTGCTTAGGATGTTGAATGCATATTTAATGTGTAGCCATTCATTTGGCTGCTCAATAGAAGGGAAGTGACAAAAATCACTTATATTTAAGTTCCGATACGAAGTGAGATAATGAATCAGTTGGTAACTCCCATAATTGATACCAGCACTGCAGAATGTAAACCTAAATGAACACAGAAAAAGTTGCTCCTGGGTAAGCAAGTGGAGGAAAGGAAGCCATTTTAAGACTGACCAGGGTTAACTGCTTAGACTAAACTAGACACTGCAGGCAACAAGAAGGTTCAAAGTCCAATGGCTGATAGCTCTGAGTTATGATCAAATGTGCATCTACCTAGAGACAATGGTTGAGAAATATAACAATTGAATGAGGAGATTCTGGTCAAACTTTTACAAGAACCTTGGGTATAATAGTAATTAAAATCTAAAGACAACAGTGATGTTTTTATACTGGCCACTGCTGTGTGTGCAAGAGTAATGAACAATAGTTTAGCCACATTAATTAAATGTTACAAACAGGGCTGGCAGCCACATTGTGTGTGGCCTGGGACGTAAGACAACAAAAATGGCTAAAGTCCTTCACGTGTAAGTCTGGCCTCCCCACCCCTCCTTCACAGGTAAATCTGAGTAGAATCAGAATCGGAATAGTATGTATCAAAAAATAAAAACAAACAAAACAAAATACATTAGAAAATGTACATCCAATTTATAAAGCAAAATAGCAATTAATAAAACAAAACAAAATACAAATAAGGTTAGGCTAATTGGAGAGTAAATTGCCTGTAGGTATGAGTGTATATGTGAGTGAATGGTGTATGTGCCCTGTGATGGATTTGGCAACCTGTCCAGGGTGTATTCCTGCCTCTCACCCAATGCATGCTGGGATAGGCTCCAGCCCCCTGCGACCCTGACCAGGAATAAGCGGGTTAAGATAATTAATTCGATTTTGATAATGCTATATTTGCTATATATAATACAACTAGTCTAAGCAAACACAGGTCATTGAGACAGTGTACGCACAGACAATTGCTTGAAAGGGAAGGACAGTACAATATTTTTTTTGCAATCTCTACAATTTGGTGAATGACAAAGCAAGGTAGTATAATATTGATACATAAGAAAGGAAACTGTACTGACCCAGAAAACGACAGACCTGCTCATTTAACTTGCATCTGAAGGAAGACCATACTGACTCAGGAAACCACAGGCCTGTTTGTAGGAGGAATTGGTTGAACGGTGTGAATTGCTTAATCATCACAGGTGGTAATACCAGAGGACTGTTCTTTTAAACTTGCGCCAAGTTTGGATACGGTTGCTCAGTGAACACTTCCTGTTTCAGAAGGACACTTTCCACACCAAGTGCATTAGGGTTTCGCATTACATTACAGTCATTTAGCAGATGCTCTTATCCAGAGCGACTTACAGTTTTTACATTTCTTTACAATCCATTAATACAGCTGGATATTTTACTGAAGCAATTCATGTTAAGTACCTTGCTCAAGGGTACAACGGCAGTGTCCCAACGGGATTGAACCAGCAACCTTAATGTTACAAGCCCAGTTCCCTAACCATTATACCACACTGCTACCATTATACTACTACTACTACTACTACATTATACTGACATACGCCCCTGCCCATCCTGGTCCCCAAGACCATGTGGTTAGATGGCCAGTTTGTGCTGCGCAGCTCGATATAAGCAGGTGGCCCTGCACCCAGTGTCCCTAAGGTGACCACAACATTGTCACTAGGCAAGAACAGTGATTTTAAACAAACTACAATTTAATAAGTCTTAATGCAACCAAGGGCAATAAGAATGCATTCCTTAGCACTATGGTGGGGAAAAGCCTCACCCCTGCTTTGACTATTAAGATCATGTGTCACATTGAAACAGGCCTCTTTTCTTTTGGGGGACACCTTACCTGCCAGATGATCCTATGGATTCATGGTGCATAGGTAAGACAATTAGGATCCAATAATTATTTCCCCCTCTAATCAAGATTAGGAATTTTGTACTGTTACAAAACTTTTATGATTACATTTTTGTTCTGGTTGTGATTGATGCCTTACATAACTTACCATACAAATTAGTTTTGATATGTTTATATAAACTGAGTTATGCTGATAGATCGTTGTGCAATCCTTGTGTGGGGCTGTCCATCTGATTACACTTAATATCAGAAGTGGGTAATTAGTGTATATTTTACATATTATCAATGATTATAATGTTTAATTATATGCAAGATTACCTGTTAATTTCCCTGCCGTGGGTAAAGTAAACACCTAAGTAGTGGCTTTCTGGCCCTGCTGTGACCCTTGTGCTTGTATAAAGACTCATATTCTCCATGATGGTTGTAATACCACTGCTTGCAAGGATGTCCATAAGTCACTCTGGATAAAAGCATCTGCTAAATGCCTAAAATGTAAAATGTACCACTGCTTTCAAAGAAATGTATTTCCTGGTCACCAAACTCATATTTAACACAAGAGCACTTCCCTTGAGACTAAATTACTCAAACTCGTCAGGCCATGTTAGGCTTATGAGATAGGATACAGAGTATATTAAAACCTGCGACAAAGCATTTGACAAAGCACTGCATGAGAGATTCATTCAGTGAAATCAGTGGGAATTACAGGAGTTAATTACATCTGAGTACGGTGTTATGGGAAGTGGAGTCCCACAAGGATGTGTTGGGACCTCTGCTCTTCCTCATTTACATAAATGATCTTGATAAGGATGTTAGTAACAAAATAGTTCGATTTGCAGATGACAAAAAAAACCTAAAAGGTTTAGGAAATAGTTTGGAAACTTCTAAGGTAATCCAGGACGATTTACAGAACCCAGAAGTGGCAAATGACAATTAATTAACAAGATGTGAAGTTCTGCATATGGGAAATAAAAATGTAAGACAGATTACTTACGACACAAGCAATATTATTACAACATGTTCAATTTGAAAAAGACTTGGGAGTAGGAGTTGACCAAAGTCAAGCAAATGAAAGGAGTTTATATAGATGTTTCAAAATGCCTTCGTCAGACCACATTTAAAGTATTGTGTGCAGTTCTGGGCACCACACTATAAGAAAGATATAGAAGCTCTTCAAAAAGTACAAATAAATGCAACTAAATTGGTTCCAGGTATAAAATTAGGAGATATTTTAATGAATTAGTAAAAGTAATTAACAAAATTAACAAAATAAACTACAGAAGGGGATGGCGGATAGTGTAGTGGTGTAACGCACCCGTATTTTGGATGGTCTTGTATGAGCTGCCTATCAGGGAAGTGGTTGAAACCTGTCTCTGCGAGACCGGCCCTGGCCGTTAGCCCCGATCGGGGGCAGTATTTGGCTCTCCGCTCCTGAGGGAGAGGAGGGTGGTCGACATGAACTCGCTGCGAAGCAAGTAAGGGTGTCTCCAGAAAGGAGGTCGGTGAGTTCTGTCTAGAATGAGGCGGATCATCGCCGGCCTCAGAGAGTAGCTTGCCCCATAGAGACAGGCAGCAAGTTCTTGGGTGAGGGTTAATTGAAATAAATAGAGGATATAATTGCCTTCCAAATTGGGGAGAAAAACAGGGAAAAATCAAAAACCAAAGAGGATTATGTGAGCTGGTGTTCTGAGTTAACAGATTCAGCTGAGTTGATGTGTGTGTCATAATGTAGTTTACATAATCCTGAGTCCTGAGGCCATTTATCAGGAATATCTCCAAAATCTTATCAAAAATCAACACAATATATGTTTGTATGGACATGGAATTACTGTGTTTAAAAAGCTAATATCTTGTAGCTAACCATGTTGTTAATGTCACCTACCAATTTAATTAAACACAGCTTAATAACATGATTAGATTACATTTTTATCCCTGTATACTATTTTAAAATGGACAAACGCTCGCGCATCTGTCAAAAACATGCTTGCAAAATAAGGGACTATTTATTAGTGGGTAAAAAGAATTCTGGCGTGACACCACTGCTCCCCTCTGACAACTGTGCTGTTATACGGTTCCGAAAAGCGACGAAATACATTTTCGGGCATTCCCGAGCTCTACCCACCCCCCATCCCCATTCAAACAGAGTACCTCCAAACCCCCACCTCCCCATCAGAGGATAGAAACAACAAGCCACCATTTTGTTTGTGCGAAGAGACGGGAGACAGGAGAGAAACCGAAAGAGGGAGCGACTATTGAGCCGAACACAACGACACTGAAAGACGCCACCGGCTACACGAGTGGCGGTGTCGCCTCGGAACAAAACAAGATAGTGCTATAAGAGACAGGGAGAGAAAAAAGAAAATGTGTTGTTTATGATCAAAGGAAAGGGGTGTTCATTTTTACGGAGCCTAGAAGAGAGGCAGAAGAGGGCAATAGCTACATTCTAAAGAAGGAAAACCTGAGAGAGAGGGAGAGAATAATCTTAACTGCAGGCAAATTGTCAGAGGATGAAAATACAAAAAAAAAGAAAACTGGCGGAAATGTGAATTAACCATTAAAGGTCGGGGAGAGGGACAAAATAACAAAAAAGGGAAATATTAAAACGAAGGAAGAACATTAAAAGGATACACGCAAAGGGGTTTTCCTCAAAGACTCAACGAAAGGATCTGAGGAACCAGAAATACATTTATGGGGTTGTAGCAATATTTGTGGACCCGAAGCTTGCCACTTCTAAATCGCCCATAATATTGTAGCTAGCGACCCCCCTCGCTCAGATTTGAGCAAATCGACATCGTCGTTTTCTCTTGCTAAACTCCTTGGTATATATTTCGTTTTATGCAGTGGCAGATGAAAATACAAGGGACTTCTTGCCACATTTGCATTCAGTCAGCTAGCCACCACGCGCCTGTCACTAATGGGTTAGTTATTTTTAATTATTTTTGATATAGCAATAAGCTACTTTGATACAAGCAATAACGCTCAGGCTGACAAGACGAAACGTCCTCTGCAACTCTGAAACAGGCTATATTTAATATATCCAAATAGTTATTGTAATATAACTATAGAGAAAATACTGCTTTAGTGCAAAAGTCGAAGAATGAGGTTGCATTCAGCAATTAGATACGGTTGGAGATTTTTGCTAATAATTTGAACCTGAATTTTCAGAAATCAATATTACATGCAGAGGGCGCAAAATCCAAATTCGATGAATAGGCTATATGAGACATACATGTCTTCTGAAAATAGTACATGACAGTTACAATGTAACTATTAAATTGGTCAGTTATGTAGAAATTATGTAAATTGGTTCAGCTTGTACGTCAGATACGGAGTGGTTATTGTCCTTAGAGTCAAACGTAAAGTAACACCGTTCTACTTACACAGTAATTTATTATAGCTCGTCACCCTTTATGTGGCGGCACAATACCTAACAGTATTGCACCTTTACATGTTTATTCCACGCAACGATACTGCATACATTTCTTTGCGTAAGAGTTATGAAATTAGGGGTGACTCCATGCATTTTCAATAACGATCACCTCCACTGGACTGCGCCTGGTTGACCTTGTTATTATCAAAGAATAGCAACACAAAGCGAGTTGTTTATTCTGTGGTAATTCATTAGTACATCACAACCAGTACAACACTCACACACGCTGCCAGCTGTCCAGTTCTAAACTTTCTGGTCAGTTTTGTAATTTGCTTGAAGTTGCATAATAACGTTTTTCATAGATGAGGACCAAGACGTCCAGTGAATTACATTCAGATAATTCATAAAAACATTTCACCACAAACAAATGTATGTTAAGTTGAAAGAAGCGACATTGTTTCAAAGGGCCAATTAACCCATTTGACGAGTCGCCATTTAGTGTGATTGTTTATTTTTCCAAGCCAAAAATTTGGTAATGGGATCAAACTGCAATGATTGCAATGGAAAAGCCTGTCAAATTCGACGTCGTAATTCCTTCTGAAGCTCGTCTTCTGATCGTTGCATGAGGCGATCTCCCAAACGCAGCTGCAGGGGTGCGTTCTTGAATCGCAGTTCCAGCCTCAGCCTCTCTCCGACGACTGTGCCGCCCGGCTCCTCCGAAATAAACCCTCGATTTCGCCGCCGAGGATGGCGGAAAAGACGGACACCATCGTGGAACAAGACAGGTCTCGGGACAGTTTCTCTGTCTCCGAAGAGGCTACGTGAGTTAATCAAAGGGCCCTGTACGCTTGTGTGTCTCCCTCCCTCCCTCCTCCTCCGCTCGCACAAATCTATAAAGAACAGAAAATGGGCCAGGGGAGGGGGGGTCCGATGCGCCGGAGCTAGCTGAGAAACGAGAGGCGAACCCAGGAAAGGAGAGTGTTTTTGTGTACGAGACTTTCCCCCCCTTCGTGGCCAAAAAAAAAAAGGAGGGGGAAAAGTCAAACATTTCAAAGAAGGGAAGAAAAATAGAAGATTCCCCCAAGCACGCAAAAGGGGAAGAAGTCTTGTCTTTTTGTGGATTATATAGCTATATTTTTTAATTCGTGGAAAATATGGCCGAGAACGTTCTGGACTCCGGCCCGCCTTCAGCCAAGAGGCCTAAACTCTCCTCTCCGGCACTTTCTGTCTCGGCCAGCGATGGGAACGGTAAATATTCACCTTTCTAAGTTACTTATTTGAGCTTCTACACCGTTTTTGAGGTTTTCTAATCCAGTGTTTTGCATGTGTGCCCGGGTAATTGCCTTGATCGTTCGCCGTAGCCAGCTCGCTTGTGGGACTTCACAGGACTAGCTCGCTAGCTAAGTTACCTGAACGCTGACTCCGACCGATTTTACGTTTTCGGTTTCATCTATTTAGACGGATGTGTGATCATGAATTTGACAATGAAATGCGATTTTTTCCCCAGGCAATAAAAAAATCAATATGCTGCAATACATTTATGGTCAATATGGAGATGTTTTAGTGTTTCAGATGAGGCTGACAAAGGCAATAATTTTGAGTAAAGATCGCTAACGCTGGGTAGATGGCTAGCTCGCTGCTAGGTAACGCAGAAGGTGGCAAGCTAACCATATTATAACGGTAACTGTGTTAATATAAGATATCTGATCAGACGCATTCATATTATTCAGATGGGCGTCGGAAAGCAAAAAGGCTCGCTAGTTGGCTATATTGTTGAATGTTAAAGATGGCGAGAACTTGTCCCCTAAACTTAGAGGAGGGGGATGTAGCTTGTGTATATGTGTTTTTGGCTAACCAACGATGGATAACTTATTGGCGTTTGTCTAGCCGTCTAATAATATTCATTGTTAAGCTGAGATGATCAAATATATTTGTAACATTGGCTTGGAGCCCAGTGGGCCAGTGTTAGCCACACGTCCCTTAGCTAGGTAGTTGGCTCGCTAGCAAGCCCTGTTTAGCTGTAGGCCCATGTTAGCTTAGCCAGCTAGCTATGTGAAGCATTGCCATTGTTAGTTTTTTTTCTTCTGTTGATGGCCTCAGCTCAATCTTACTAGACTGCGGCACTACACATTTACAATTTGCTTGTTAACGTTGGCTAGCTGCGTAGCTAACTAGCTAGCTTGAATAGTTGTTTACATGCAGTAACACAAAATGTCACGGTGTCGTGTTCGTGGATTTTTGAGATTTGCTTCGAGATCTGTGTCTAGGCTGCTCAACACATTGTATGAAGTTGGCTGTGAGTGAGTTGGTTAGCTTTTCGGACATTTTTTTCATTGTATCCCGTCTTCCATTGTTTCCCCCTTCACTCGATTGTTGCAGTAGTACTCACGTCACGAAGTGTTTAATATTTTGAACTCCCACTTAAAATATGTGTACTTCTATTTAAAATAAGCCCTAAAAAGAAATTTCGCTAACTTTGTTAATGAGCTAATGGCTGCATTGATCAAGCCCAGGCATTCAAACTCTGAAGACTCTTAGACGTTCACGATTAACCTATTAAGGGAAATGCTGTGATTTGATATTTTGTTTTCTGGGGTTCTAGTTGGCTGGTTAACTTGTTATGGTTTCCATTTGGTGCGTTCCCCACTGCCCCTCGCATTTAACTGAAATACTCCCCGCGATGGCGTGCGAACGTCTTCCCCTCTTTAAAAATGGTTGTGCAATATTACGCGAGAAGAACGGCAAAAGCTTGCTTTTATAATACGCACTACATTAGACACTATTGTTCATTTTCAGCTCCCTAGAATATTATCGCTACAAAAAAGCACTGATTTCACCCCCACACATTCTGTTGCCTGTTCTCCAGTGTCATGTGCCTGTCATTAACAGAATTTTACCACTCAGTTAATATTGAATTCCTCAAATATGTTCTAGCACAGACAATATGCAATCGTTATTGTGAACCGCAGGAACCTAATGCACAAAAATGTTTTAAACAGGATGGTAACCTTTGAATCTTTTCGTAGTGACACGGTTAAAATTACTTGTTAGTTCACTCAAATTTAAAACCATATTAAGAGTTATATGAGATGTATGACCAGTAGAGGATACCTTACTTGAAAATCTGTTTGACAGCACAGTTCAGTTGTGTGCTTTGAATAGTCTATACTATATAGCTAGATCAGAAGCTAAAACAACACCTTTAGTTCATCAAATAATATGAAGAAGGACACAAGTTGAATGTAGAAAGTATATTTCTGAATAGGTAGCTAAAATAAATGTTCTGATCTGTCCATGGGTTTAGATCCTGTGTCAGAGTGGTACCCAAACCAGGCTGTTATCCTGCACATTTGGCACAAAAAAGCTGGTGCCGCATGTTGCAGTGTTGATTATGGCATTGTTAATGTGAAAACTTGGTTGGATAACTTTATTAGCCAATGTGTGTTAATCCCCACACGTTACATTGAGTCTGTAGTGCCTTATTAAATCCAGCCATTTAAGACTTGCAGTCAAATGTAAAGCATGACAAAATTCCTTGTTGCCTCTTACTACAGAGCTGCTGGAAGCTTTTGCCGTCATTTTCATGGCCTTGTGATTGGACTATTTTCATTCACGTTTGTTGCATAAATTGTCACTTAATATTGTGCGGGACATTTTGTGGTTGGGTACTTCATGTTGGCCTCAAACGGACCCCAGACTCCCGTTGATTTATTTCTTAAAGGATCTTTCTCATTTATGATCTGTGGATAGAGTGGACATTACCATCTTTCAAAATCATTAGTTTTGGGCCTTCACTGTGGATTTGTGAAAATCCATTTCCTGATATGCCGTAAAACGACTTGGCCCTTGAGACACTGTTTATCTGTCATGTAAATGGGCAGCTGCAACCGTTCATGTTGGCGTTTGTGTAGCGGGCCGGCGTTCTTTGGAATCGGAATGGATTCAAGGAGAACGTGGATGTTGTGGAGAAAGCGGATATTCATATTTCGGAGGAATAATGACGAATGCCAGTTGCACTCTTTTCATACAGGTGAATGAAAAAACTCGCATTATTTTTTTGCTTAGGAGTTGTGGGCTTTGCAAGGAATTCTTGGCCTGGTGGTAGTAGTTTATACAAGCCAACTGTCATTCCTATGACTAACTGTACATAATCTTGTGAAAAGACCCCAATTTTGTTTTCTATTTAAGCCTCTGGTATCACTTACTGGCTTTTCAAGCTGCTTATAATTTTGTGTACAGATGAAATTATGGAAAGTGACTGAATAATTGAAGTTCCCAGCCTTAGTCAGGTTTGTAGTTGAGTGCTTTTTCTGTTTCGTAAGAAATGTCTTTTATATCGGTGCAGAAATCGCTGTGAACAGAAGATGTTGAGAGCTCTCTCGACACAAAATGTAAGCCTAGTCTTCCACTCTTGTGAGCATCGAACACCTCAGTTTTTTCAGACTGGCCTGCAGTTCTTTACAATTTTTACCTTGGTCTCAGGCCTTTTTCACCTGTTTTCAACCAGGACTGCCTAATGTTTATCTTTTTTTTGTAATTTTTTTAGTAAATTTTTTTTTAGAAAAGGTCTTCAAAAACCTGATTAGTTTCATACCCGATAGAGTACACTGAGGGTATTTTTCTTTTATTACTTTCATCTAGCAATGATCTGACCCAGGAAGCCCAGTCATGTAAAACAGTCAGAGTGCCATTAGGCTGAGTTTTGACTTGACGGTGAAAAATGGCCTCATTCTTGTTGCATCTCCGTCGTCTTCTGAGTTCCGCGGCTGCAGAATTGCCGTCCAATGATTCCGTTTGTCGGCAGTCTGCTCGATCTCTCGCTCTGAAAGTATGTGACCTTCAGCTTTAGCCTAAAGATTTGAAACGTTTTTGTGCCGAGGCTCCTCTCGTGGCTCGTTTTGCTGCGCCGTCAGTGCACTGTGGCGATGGTGCGCCGCCACATTTTTTCCCCTCCTCTTTTCGAGTCCTAGGCAATGCAGCCAGCGAATTGTGTTGAGAGACTCGAAACAGAGGGTAAAAAACTCAACAGCCTATTCCCAAGTTTATCAAATCAATCGCTCTGTCCCTGGAATCCATTGTTTGGTTTGATGGTGATGGTGTACCGCACCAAACCGGAGGGCAATGCTATGTGCTGGAGTAATGGTGCGTGGCTAGCTATAGCTAATATTAGGAATATGATTAGGTGTCCCTGTGAAGTGCTGCATTATTTATTCTGCCATGTATCTGTGTGACCTCATTTGCCTCTTATCTTATTTGCTTCTGTCAGAGGCACTGTTGAACCTGGGACTGCACATAGCCACTCTGCCTCAGAGTATTAGCTGCCCACGGCCGGTACTGGCAGATCGTCCTGGCCCCCCCCTTGCCAAGGAGCCCCCTTGCCCAGCTGAGACTCTCCTAGCCTGGACCCGGGGCCGTTTGGGTGTGCCCCCCAGGGTTACCAAAGTGTTACCTTTATTTTGGCAGTTACCTACATGCCATGTTAGTGGTACATTAATTGTGGCTGTGCGTATACGGGATCACTCCCGTGTAATTCCGTGTTCCAGTGAGTACACGGTGAATTTCACCACCGGTAGCACATGGAGAACAAGTCTAAGGGCAGTTGAGCTTCCATCTTTAAAAGGCACGGTCCCCCTCTGTGTTTCCTGTCTGCCTGAAAATATGTGAATTTATGGCTGTTTTGGTTTTTCCGTTCGTTGATCCAGGAGAACCTTTACCCTTTTAAGCAGTGACCTCGACGCCAAGTTGCACGAGTTCTCACAAGTTTGTGCACCGTCGCAGGGCTTTCGGAGAGAAACGGCGTTCATTTGCGAAGTGTGCGCGAGCGCTTTTGCATCCGAAAGGACCGTTTGCTCGTAGTTGTCTTTTAGTGTTTACCTTTCTGCGGCCTCACCCCCCCTGACCTTAGAGCATCCGCTCGCCGTTTGGCACCCTGTCAAGCCACAGCTTGCCCTGCCGAGAGCGATCGTGCACCACGCTCCCGGTAACGCCGGCTGCTGGCTGGCTGGCGGTGGGAGCGAGGGAGGCCCTGCCCTGCTCTGCCCTCGAGCTAAGGGGATCGAGAAGAGTCTCCATTAACCTCGCTCTCTGACATTAGTGTTAAAAGTGCCCATTCGTCAGCGTGTGCGCGCGCACGTAAAATCAGCTGGGGCGAGGGAGAAGCGTGAAGCGTGAAGCTCCCGTTCGCTCATTAGCCGGGCGCTGTGTCCTCCCGCCTGTCTCATTGACGGGTGCGTGCGTGTGCATCGTTCACCTGCGTCGGGTTTCTCAGAGCCTGGTTAACACACACCGTAGTGGTTCGCATTGATCAGCCCGTTGTGTTAGGATGTTAAGTCTCTCGCTCCCTCGCTCAGGCCAGCTCTCTGTAATGGTTCGTTTGCGGCTGCCAGTGTGGTGAAAATCTGTGATCGCTGTTGCCATGAATGATGAGCACATAATATATAATAATATAATATATGCCATTTAGCAGATGCTTTTATCCAAAGCGACTTAGTGGCGAATGCATCCATTTTTCAGTATATGTGGTCCCAGTGGGAATCAAACCCACAACCAAAGCGTTGCAACGCCGTGCTCTTCCTACTGAGCCACAAACAACCAGATCATCCCCTAAATCACTGAACTGCCATAAACCAGGAAGGCATTTTCTGGCAACCGTTCTCCCAGTGCATCCCAGGTTTTACGAGATGTCACGTGAAGGTTCTCAGCGGGAGCTGCCTGCTTGTGGACTCCTCTAGGGCCACTAACCTGTGGTGAGTAAGACCTGGAACAGTTCAAACCGCCACACTTTGGGTGTGCCATTTCCATCCCTGCAGTCGGCGCTAGGACTGTAGCCAACACTGATGTTCTCTGCTCAGCCATAACTACCAGTTTGAATTGTGCTGCCGATGTTTCAGGAACTTGCTGAAGTGCCGTAAATGTGCCATTCTCATGCTCCGTTGAGGAAAACCCGTGCTGTCCCTGGCAACGGACCATCATCAAAGAATGCGCAGTAAACCGAATTGATGCAAAAAAACGATCTTCAAATTAACATTTTGTAAACTGACTAGCATAAACATGCATCAGGTTCTGGCTCTTACTATTGTATGTTCAAATTATCTGTACAGTTTTTTTCATTTGATAAATTGACTTATTTTTTGAAAATGTATTAAAGTTTTTAAAAAAACGTTTAAAAAAACCTATGGTCACTCACACATAGTTGTTATAGGGAAGAGGCCATTGGCATGGCACATTTTCTAATGTGATCGGCACTTTTGTTTGTGATTGTCGACTGGTTACAATTCACTTTGTAGTGAAATTCACTAGTAGTGGTGTAACGGTACACAAAAGTCATGGTTCGGTACGTACCTCGGTAACCAGGCAAAACATAAAATTGCTTTCCATTTATTATGAACTTTGTAAACAGTGGCTAATTGGCCATAATTTACTGAACAAAGTAAGGCACATATCTTTCTTTCTTAAATACATTTTTTTAAAGTCCCTCAATAATGCTGCAACCGCCCACAAAAAAGTTCTGCACATGCGTTCGTGGTTAAAGCAAGATTGCACTCATTCGGTTCACAGCGCGTACCGAACCGAAAGTCCTGTACTGCACGGTTCGGTACGAATACGTGTGCCGTTACACCCGTAGTGACTAATGATGCTTCAGAACCCCTGTGTGAGGCTGGTGTTTTGCGGTGACGCATTCCCGTCCTTGCAGTGAAGCGCAGAGCCTATGAACATGTGTATGCTTGGTGCTGAATGACAACAATCGGGCAGTTTGCAATTTCTGCAGAACGGAAATTCTTCCACGGACGCCTTTTTACCTTCTCCTCGACGGACTCGTGCCGGCTCACCCTCCCCCCTTCCCCGGAGGCGGACAGCCAAATGCCGCCTCCGATCGGGGCTGACGACCAGGGCCGGTCTGGTAGAGACACGGGTTTCGAACCGCGTCCCTGACAGGCAGCGCACACCACACCAAAGTGTGGCGTGTTAGACCGCTATGCCATCCGCCGCCTGGCGAAGGCCTTTTAGCGTTCAGTGGTGTGTGGCCGATCAGGTGGCTCCAGCCCGAGGGTAGGCGGAGAGCGTATCGCTGACGGAGGGCTGGGCACTGTCCGCGCTGGGTTGTGCGGGGTGACGGATTTAGTGTGCAGAGGCGCTGTGGAACCGGGCTCCAGCGTGGCGTGAAATCACCGCGTTGACCGGCGGACCCTTTGGCCGTGCGAAGCGATGTCGGGCGGTGTTCTGGCCCCTGCGCGATGCGGCGCGTCGCTGCCCTTTAGTGGCACGGAACAGAGCGTCCCAATGCACGCCGAGCACCGATTGTCGATTTGAATGCATTTTCCCTGAAATATTTACTCCCTTGTATATTCAAGGCCGCGCTGTACACAAGCGCTGCCACCAGTAAATGGAAACAAGGTGGCGTTTTTGTCTTTGTGTTTAGATAGTGGCTTTGAGCATCGGTGTGTCCCAAGGACTCCGTCGCTACGCACGGTCCATCGCCTTTCTGCTTAAAGGCCTCTGCATGCTCGAAGGACAACACAATGGCAACACAACCAGGGCTCTGCAACATCAACGCAACCTTTGTGACCTATGCAGAGGGTGTCGCGTACCTAGCACAAAAATTCAACCCGCAACCGTTCATGTAGATGTTCCGCATCATTGATTGGTTGGTTAGTGAATGGAGGCGGAGCTATCCATGTCAGAGTTCATAGGTCACAGTTAATCGAGCTAGGATCATTTGTTCGAATATGGTATAAAATTAACCAGCTTCAGGAAAGATTGGCTGAAGAAGTTCGAAGTTACAGGAGTTTCCCTGCTTTCATGAAAACTTCGACCTCGTTCAGTACATTGACGCCTACTAGTGTACAGAAGTGTAAGGACACCATGTTGCATAGACTGCGCATAGCCTTTGCAGAGGTATAAATTGCAGAGTGCTTGCGACATTGTTGCATTGCGCGAACCACGAAGAAGTTATGCAGAAGCATGTAGAGGCCTTTAGATGCGTATCGGACTGTGTGTTCATGTTTGGTAAGAGTTTGTGGTAAAAGTCATTTGTTGCATAACCTCGGGAGCATAATCTGCGCTGCCTCCTCCCTAGTTCTTCCTGACCGTTCGTTATGGTGGATCTACGCTGGGTCCCGAGTGGAGCAGGCGGCACAGGGCGCCACAAAGGCAGGCTGGACTCAGGGTCGAACCTCAGCAGTGTGATTGGCCCAGTGCGATCTGTTCCGTTCCCCCGGGGTCAGAGTGGGTTTGAAGTTGGCCAGGTGCCCACAGGGTGCCAGTTATCGTCAGCGAGAGGCATCTTGTGCAAGCTCTACTTTGGAACTGTGTGGCTTGTACTGTGGAAAATGGTTTATGGCTTGTGGGAGAGTGCTTCAGCTACGTGTCCGTGTGTCCGTGTCTGTGTGTCAATGGCAACTTGCAGCACAATTTGTGATTCCGTTTGGGAGAACAAAAGGAAAATTATATATTTATTTATTTTTATAATTTTTGTTTCTGTGTTTCTGATTTTTCTCCAGTTTTCATAGCCAATTAGACCTGCTATTTAAGTCAATCCCCCTAGTAATGTGAGTTCGCTGCCGTAGTCCTGCAACCGGTAGCGACACGCGACCTGACGCCTCTTCCAAGACGGCACTCGCCCAAGTATCAACCGTAACCCGGTATGTTGCAGGGCCACTCTTATGAGCAGCGAATCTCATGTCGGCTTCCCTCCCCCCTCCCTGGGGCGGACAGCCAATCACCGCTCCCGGCCAGAGCCAACTCTGGCGAGACGGGGAATTGAACCCCAGCCTCTGTGGCCAGTGTCGGACATTGTAACCACTGGGCCACACGGGAGGCTGGAAAATAATATTTTTTAAAAACCGCATAAAATGACTCCATTGGCACAATACAAGCAAGAAACATCTTAAATTAGCAAAAATTCCAGTAATAAAATAACAGAAGGGTCACCAATCCAATTAATGTTGTACTTGAAGGAATCCTATCATCCCATTTCCCATTTAAAATTATTAGAATTTACACAATAGATGCGAGTTGTGCTTTGTATTGAGTTGTGCACCGGTCTATAGTGTTGGAAATGAACCAGTCGCCGTTTGACCCCGTTGTGCAGCCAGTGCTGACACCCAGCCCATGTATCAGTGCAGAGGACTGCCCCGTGTTTTCCAGCGCACGCGTACTCTGGCCCCCCACAGCGCCCATAGCCTAAGAGCGCCCGTAGTTGTGATGAGTCACTGTACATTTAACTACTACATTTTGTAATATGCATCTATGCTTAAGACTGTCTTTAAAAAAAAGTTATAACAATAATCAAACTTTTCCTTCCCTGTGTTACATGCAGCTGCCAACATTTGTCTATTGCTCTATTACTGCACTGATCTCTTGCACTAACCATGATTGATCTTACCATGTATAAATGCACATCTTGTAAGTCGCTCTGGATAAGAGCATCTGCTAAATGCCTAAAATGTAATGTAAAATGTACCCACTTCTCTTCTCCCCCCCCCCTCAGATTTTGGGTCGCTGTTCGACCTGGAGCACGACCTCCCAGACGAGCTCATCAGCTCCACGGACCTGGGCCTGGCCAACGGCGGCGACCTGAGCCAGCTGCACACCAGCCTGGGAGGGGGAGGAGGAGGAGGAGGGGTGGGGAGCCAGGACGCCGCGGCCAAGCACAAGCAGCTCTCTGAGCTCCTGAGGTCCGGGCGCCGCCCCCCTCCTCCGCCCAGCAGTGTGCGGCCGGCAGCCCGGCAGGGGGCCCCATGGGGCTCCTGGCCAACATGAAGGCGTCCCCAGGACCCCCGGGGATGGGACAGCAGCACCTCTCGCCCCAGCAAGCGGGCATGATGCAGCAGCAGCAGGGAGCGGGGGGCATGGTGGGCGGCATGAACAGGGGCATGATGGGAGCCCAGAAGGGCAGCGGCCCGCAGCAGGTGCCGCCCACACCCCAGCAGCAGGGCATGATGGTGGGGCAGGTGATGAACGGCTCTCCCAGGATGAGCTACTCGAACCCTGGGATCGGGAGTAACAGTAACTTGCTGGCAGAGACTCTACAGCAGCAGCAGCAGCAGCAGCAGCAGGGAGCGGGGGGACAGTCTGCACTGAGGGGACAGCAGCCTGGAGCACTGAACAAGGTACCCACGTCTCAGGGCGCTACATAGTGCTGTATAAAGAGTAGGGTTGTCAGAGGTTCTGTTGGTTGTTGTTCTGTCTGTCTCAGTAGGTAGAGCATTGGCGTTGGCAACGCTTAGGTTGTGGGTTTGATTCCCACTGGGGCCACATATACTGAAAAATTTATCCATTTGCTACTGTAAGTCGCTTTGGATAAAAGCATCCGCTAAATGCCATATATTATATGAAATGGCATGTATGCAGTAGACTGACACCCTTGATAAAGATGAACAAAAGAGATCATATAAAATAAACAATATAAGTAATGAGCTTTATTTTATGCTCACAAAATGCAGACATTATATTCTTTGATAATAGTGCATTGGCACGAACCACAATCGAACGGTTAACAAATTATACATTTCTTCCCAGAAAAATCAAGAATCACAAATATTCACACCCCTGTTATCAGTACTTGGTCATTATAACAGCAAGTAGTCACCTTCTGTAGTGTGTCGAGGTTATGGAACTTCTTGGGGGATCCTCAACCATTCCTCCATGCAGAAAGTGCCTTCAGATTCTGGGGTTGATGTTTGGGACTGCTTTTTTGAGTTCAAACCACAAATGTTCAATTGGAATCAGGTCTCGATACTGAGATGGCCACGTCAGGACATTGATCTTGTGCTCTGTCAACCATTTCTTAGTTACTTTGTTTGAAGGTCCATCTATGGCCAAGGTGTAGCTTGGCAGAGGGAACAAAATGTGTTTGGACAAAATGTCTTGGTACATGCTGGAGTTCATGGTTCCATCTATTTTAATAAGGGGCCCCTGGCCTGTGGATGCAAAACAACCCCAAAGCATTAAAGATCCACCACCATATTTCACCGTAGGCATGAGGTGCTTTTCAACATTACTTGCATTCTTTGGATGCCAAATATAACGCTGATGTGCATGTCCAAAAAGCTCGATTCGGCCACAAGACACGGTTCCAATTGTAGTTCAGATGTAGTTTGGCAAATTCAAGATGCCTTTTTTGGTGAATTGTCTTCAAAACAGCCTTCCTGCTTGCAACTCTGCCATAAAGGCCATTGTCATGTAGGCGTCGTCGAATGGTAGCTTTAGACACCTTGCAACTCCAAGATGCCAGGTTGTTTTGGAGGTCTTGAACTGTGCTCCTTGGACTACGTCTTGCCTCTCGAACCACCCATCTCACTACACGTGGTATAAAAGTATAAACTTCCTAATAATTGACAACAGTGGAGTATCTTTTAACTTTTAGTTTTTTGTAGCCATCTCCTGATTGTAGAGGTCAGTAACCTTTCAGGGAGTTCTTTGCCTTTCACCATGATGATGGCTGACCACAGTATTTCAAACGTGTGTTCCCTCCTTTTTATACCCGAGGGAAACAGGATACCATTGGAGGCCACTGTATAGTTCCATAACCTTCCAATGAACTTCAAATAAGTTGTATATTTATGAAGATTTGTTTTTGTTGGATTACATTTGAAATAGTAGCTAGGGGTGTGAATAAATGTGATCCAGATGTTTTACGGAAAATAAATATTATAAATAAAAAAAATATGTTTTTCTGAACAATTGTATTAGTATTGTAGGTTTGGAATTTTCTGCAGTTTTTGAGCATAAAATATACCTCATTGCTTATATTTTTTATTTTATACGTTCTCTATTGTTCATCTTTATCAAGGGTGTGAATAAAAATGTAGTCTACTGTAGGTTGACTTGTTTGACCAGGTAATCCTTTAGCCCTGTTTTATTTTTATTTTTATTATTTTTTGTAAGGTTGAAAAGGTGAGTCGTTCACACATCCAAATAAAGTGACAGCCTTATTGCTCATAGGTCAAAAAATAGGTCAACAAATTCAAATACCAAAAATTGTTTAAACTAAATGTTCACGTGTATAAATTGGTGTTTATATAAGTGAAGAGGATGGACAGTGCTGTGTCTCTCAATGAGTGCTTATGAACTTCATACATTTTATTTATCTACAGCAATGCAGGTTTTTCCGGTTTCCTGTCTCAAAAATGAAATCCTAAGTGTAAAGATTACTTAATTGCTCTAGTGTGCCATTGGTTGCGTCATGTGTAGACGTATTGCAAATGCAGAGATTTGCACGAGGACAGAGGAATGAAGTATGATTTTCACTGAATTTGCTACCATGCTAGCACTGAAGCAACTTGCTGGTCCTTTCAGCTTCCCAAAGGGATTTCTAGGCATATTTTGGCAATAAGTTTCATTGAACGTGAGGGTTTTCTCAGTCGTGAAATTTTCCCTTGTTCAGGCCAAATGGTTATAGTTTTCTGTCGGGTGAGTAATTGTTGGTCTTTTTGTAGACATGTTCTAATAGGATTACTGTTCTCACATTGATGCCATTACCAGGGTCCTCTGAGATTCGGTAATGTAAGAGATTTATTTCTGTATCTATTTATTCCCAGAATAAGATTTTGTTTGCGATGTCATGGGCATCTAATCAACCGAGTGTAATGCTCCCAATAAATTTCCAAGCCGCCCCCGGTCGAAACGTTGCATTTGTGGTGCGTCTGATACATTTATCTTGGGAGCATTAAACTCTCCTAAACTCTGTGCAGGATGTTTTTTCTTTTGTACATTTTGTTCTTTTGCACATCTCACCCAGGTGCCAGTGCGCCCTTAATGTGTATCGCATGCCTCGATACGACATGTTATCAGTGGAGCATTCATGGTGCCATGCGTTACAAGATCTGGCACTGCCCCTAGGTGTCATGTCATCATTGTGGCTAACGAGGGTTTGGCGCAATTGTTACCCGAGCCGTATCTGTTAAAGTATCAATTTAATATTGCTGTTCAGTTTCAGCCTGAATATTACTTAAATGAGGAAAGTTGTTTGGACACAAGAGGCACTGAGGACCACCAGTGTATTTTGTTCAGTGCTGTTTGTTGCAGTGTGATGGTCAAGCATCTGCAGCGAGCAGCAGCTTATCAGTTTATCATGATGAGTGTAAAATGACTGAACATGACAAGTTTGTTGGGTTATTTTTTATTATTTGTAAAAATGTATTTCTGATTATTATTTTTGCCCGTTTTTCTCCCAATTTAGTAGCCAATCACCCCCTCTATTAATTTAGATTTGCCCTCCCCACGCGGGTACACCGCTCGGCTCTAGGAGGCAAGCTAATTCTCCAAGGGCAGCGAACTCCGCTTCCTTCGAGCCGGAATTCACCCACCAACGTTCTGGAGACTCACCGGCTCACCCTCCCCCTCCCCCCTTCCCCTGGGGCGGACAGCCAAATGCCACCCCCGATCAGGGCTGATGACCAGGGCCTCTCTGGTAGAGACGCGGGTTTCGAACCGTGTCCCTGACAGGCAGCACACAACATATCGGACCAGCCAAAATACGGTGCGTTAGACCGATACGCTATCCACCGCCCCCGTTGGGTTATTTTAACTTGGATCCACGCACACACGACACCCCTCCGTGTCTGTTTGCTCCTCACGTGCACAAGTTGGGCATTAAAGTTCCATTCTGCACTGCCATATGGCTGGTCTTCTGCAGCCATAACTCATCGGCGTGAAATAAGAGCGGTGCACACGTATTGTACGTGGCGTGTCTGAACTGAAGTGCGAACACCCAGCGTTTGATATCATTCAGGATCCTGTTTACACTTTTTAAAGCCTCTTTTCCCAGCTTCACCTCACGAATACCACCATTCAAACAGAGACTGGGCGATGTACACTTTCTAAAAACCTTTAGCGACCTTTTTTGTCATGATTTTGCAGGTTGAATAATCTCCCAATTGTTGACGTTAAAGCGACTTACGAAACGTTGTAATACGAAATTGTTCTTGGCAGATGAGCGAATGGTTTTCAATGTGGCCATATTCTGAATGGGCAGTATCTGCTCACACAGAATGCATTGTGGATTCTGCCCAGCTAGCAGGTATTTCCGTTTGAACGTTTCGACAGCATTTTTTTGCTCACCGAGACACTGACTAATAAGTGAGCCATATTAAATCCCAGAATTGCAACGCTGCAGAAACTTAACACGCAAAACTGTTTCCTGTTTAAAATGATTGTTTTTAGTAGCGTATGCAAATTTGGATGCGTTGCGCAACTTGATTCATTGATGTAATGGAATGGGGTGTAAAATGTTCAGATTAGTGGTCCGCCGAATGCAGAAAGAAGATCTGAGCAATACATTTGTTTAAAGAAAGTTATATTAATGTTCACATTAACCATGAGTCATTTTGAATTTGAAAGAACAAAAAAAACTTTGATGCGCATTGATTGAATTTTCATGCCAGGAATTTAATGTTTTACCTTCATGTTCCAGACCGTGGTTGATATGAAACCAAATGGCTAACATATGTGTGTGGTTTGAGCTTGCTTGTTTGAATCAAATATTGCCTAGTTGAAATGTGCCCAATTATTGGTTTAGACCGACCTTGCTTGTTGGCTAAATGCATTTGGTACAATACTTAAGCACTATGCAAAGGACCTTGCTAATGGTAGCCCTGTGGATAAGTTGACTTTTTAGGTTTATTTCAAGTTTATAATGTTACATTGTGTCGAGAATGAAAATGGTGGAAATGGGAAGCTAGGTCTGAGCCTGCTAGCCAGCAATGCCAGACCCACATACACAAGGTGTTAGAGTCGGTGAAGGCAGTTGTGAAAGCTTGGCTGTGTTCGGTGGCGTGTACATTCTGTGAATGTTTTCACCCATGAAGCGGACAGACCGTAGTCTGCCAACATTGGAGCGGGCGGGCGGGGGGATTTGGGAGCATGCAATGCAAATTCTGTCACACAGCATTCGATAAATCTCCAAATTTAGTAGCCAATTACACCCTCTATTTTATTTCGATTGACGCTCCCCACACGAGTCCGCCGCTTGTCTCTACAAGGCAAGCTAATTCTCAGAGGGCAGCGAACTCCGCCTCCTTCGAGACGGAATTCGCCCACCTACGTTCTGGAGACGTCCTTAAGTGAGCGGCTCACCCTCCCTCTGGGGCGGACAGCCAAATGCCGCCCCGATCGGGGCTGACGACGGGTTTTGAACTGCGTCCCCGACAGGCAGCGTACACTGTATTGGACCAGCCAAAAGTGACGACAAATTCTATGAAATACCCGTGGAAACGTGGTTTTGTAGAGAACGCGGCACTCCACCTGAATAATGGACCAGAGCACTAACTCAGGCCCAGGTGTGCCTCTGGGTGACGGATGAAAGGAAGAATTTTATAGGTGCAACCGCTGGGCTTGAAATGGGCTTGCTGATTGGATGATGGTCTTGAGAAGTTGTTAAATGTCAAATAACTTGTTTGTTACCAGCTTAGTGAGTGTAGATGTTGGACAAGTACTCCTAGAGGTACTTAGTCATTGTACTTAGTTAGAGGGTATGTCCAAGGTATTGATAAAATGATGGAAAAACTCAATGAAAAAGGACTCATATTTTGGAGTAACTAAATCGCAATTAAAAAGGAATCTACACACGTTTCATATTAATGTCAATACTAATTGGCATTATGTTTCGGTGATAAAAGACATTTTGAAATAAAAACTAATATGTGAGTTTCTAAAGCAACATCAGAGATCTAACAGATTTTGAAAGAGGTCAAATAGTCGGTGACTGAATTGCAGTAACAAACTGCTAAATTAATTTATCAAGGGGAATAGTCTCAAATCATGACGGCACATGCCAACAAGGAAAACCTGCATCAGGAAAGCAGAACGGTGGTTGGCAGACCAACTCTTTTTTTTACATTTTAGTGAATAAATATTAATGTATTGTTTGGCGCTTCCATTATTTTGTCAACCCCTGTAAATAATCATAGGTGATATTAAGAATGGAAGGCTTGGGTGGAGAAGAGTACACTTCCACTATTTGATGATCAGGTCTAAAATCTAATGTATGGAGTGGGGTCCAGCAATATTTTGATATTACTATATATTAAATTGATATTCATACATTAAATTTTACATAATTTATGAAATGTCCAATATGGTTATGGATAGTCCAAAAATCAGCTGTGTGCTACTGGGCCGTGTCCCAGTCCGCTGTCTTTTAGCTCACGCGGGTCCTAGCCCCCGTCGTTAACCCGCTGCCTCTGTAGTGCTCACACAGCTCCCAAATCCAAACTGTTAGGATTTAACAAAAAAGTGGCGGATAGCTCGCCAACGCTGGTTGCAACACACGCGATCCTGCGAGCCAGCATGCAGCCCCCCCCTATCCCTGGGTGTTTCATTTTCTGACCCATTTACAAATATCTATATTGGAAGAGATGAAAACAAAAACAAAATGAAACCAAAACCGCTGGACCCTAGCACATAGAACACCTCTATTCAACTCATTCGACTCACAGGTTCATTTAATTATTAAATATTTTTCACGTTTAAACGAAAGCTTGCCCAAACGTGACATTTGACATGACATGGCCGTTTTTGGTGGCTTTGCTGTTTCATATTTGCGAGACTGAAATTGTGGCCACAAAATGGCAGGAATGTGTCGTCGGTGCGTTTTCCTTTGGAATTTGACTGGGCACGGCCAAGGGTGTGCTGCATGACGACAGCAAGAAGACCGGTCAGGAGTCGACACAAACACAATGGCGGAAACCTTACCTAGAAATCACTAAAATCACTTGATATTTGGGCCCGTGTGTCATCGGACAGCTGCAGCTGGTCATGGTGTGGCCACAGCCAGCATATTTCTTAGTTTATTTGAAAATATTTGAGCCTTCAACTTTTCCACGCTTCTCTCACAAATAATTTTTGCATCAACACAAAAATAGGAAGGCTATCTAATTAATACAGCACAACAATTTTTCCCCGGGGAACACTTTCAGGAATAAACGGTGACCGAACTTCTAATCCCCTTCTCCAGGGTACAGACTTGGCCTGTTCACATCCCCAAAACCCGCAATCTCCCGATCGCCCAGTTACCACTTCTCATTGTAGTCGAGTGGTTTAGACCTTTGAAAAAAATCTGTCAAATGGATTGTTAAGTTCTTTGCTCGTTCTTCTGTTCACATGCATCAATGAAAACGATAAATGCATAAATACAGAATTTTAAAACCACGGCGAAAAACTTCTCTAAGTGGTGCACGCCGAACAGGCTCACACTGGAACCGCTAGACCGGAAGAGCTTCTAAAGTTTTTCATCTTCCAGTCGTTTTGATGTGTGAAATTTCTGAATAAAAGACGAGCGTCTGCTCTGTTCTGCCTGCCATAGCGGTCCTTACATGACCGCAACATCCAAAAATAAAATGCCTTCGTGCTCAACGACTGCAGAGACCAAAGTCTCATCTGAATGCTTTGACTGTTCTCCCTTCGAAGTGCAACCAATGCAATGCAAGCCCTTCTTGGTTGAAGAAAGGAGACAATTCCACAAATGACCTGGTGTGGTGCACTTGGCCCTCGATGGAATGAGTTTGACACCTGTGAGGCACACTGGTGGCACGTGTGCAAATGCAGAGCACTATGCTGTTAATTAGGTACTCGGGTACTGCTTGAGAAATCAAATCGCACCCTCAAGCTGGTTCTCACATCTCTCTCCCCTCTTCCTCTCTCTCCTCCCTTCCCCCCCCAGATGGGTTTAATGGGTAACCCGGGTCCCTATGGCGGTCCTTTTGGTCCGTCGACAGGCCAGGGTCTGGGGGGTGCCGGGCTGGGCCCGCAGCTCCAGAACAAGGCAGGTCTTCCCAACAGTCTGGCCCAGTTCAGCATGGAGAAGAAGACCCAGCCCATGCAGGGCATGGCCACCATGGTGAGGGACTGCCGGCTCCTGCATTTTTGTGCGTGCGAGAGTGTGCGAGAGTGTGTGTGCGAGAGTGTGCGTGAGTGTGCGTGTGCGTGTGTGTGCGCGTGTGTGTGCGCGTGTGTGTGTGTGCGTGTGTGTGTGTGTGTGTGTGTACGCGAGAGTGCGTGTGTGCGTGCGACAGTGTGCGTCCGTGCGTGTGAGTGTGTGTGTGTGATGCATCATGGTCCTAGCTACTTCTTTGGACACTGTGCACCCGTATCACAGACTTCCAGTTTGACGGTTTATATTTATAAGTGAGCCAGTCTTAGTTTTCTGGTGTACATCATGGCAATATTTTTCTGCATACATTTTAAGCTGCTTTGACTCTTTTGCTTCCTCCAGTAGCTAAACGCCCCCAATGTCTCTCCCATGCCCAGAGCTCCCAGCAAGCCCCTGCAGTGGTGCCTGGGGTAACAGGACCAGGAGGGGCGGGAGGAATAGGGTCCAACCCCCAGGGCGGCCTGGGCTCCGTCTCTGCGGCCTCAGCAGCAGCGGCGGCGGCGGCTGCAGCGCCCCCTACGGCCGACCCGGAGAAGCGCAAGCTGATCCAGCAGCAGCTGGTCCTCCTGCTCCACGCACACAAGTGCCAGCGGCGGGAGCAGGCCAACGGGGAGGTGCGCCAGTGCAACCTGCCCCACTGCCGAACCATGAAGAACGTCCTCAATCACATGACCCACTGCCAGGCCGGCAAGTCCTGCCAGGGTGAGAGCCGGGCCCAGCGATGATGTCATTGGTTACTGTTGACACCATGTTGTGTGTGTTAATGCATATCTTTATAAAAAAAATTTTAATAAAATTTCCTGCCCAGGGGGCGGCGGATAGCATAGCGGTCTAACACACCGTATTTTGGCTGGTCGAATACGGTGTGCGCTGCCTGTCAGGGATGCGGTTTGAAACCCGCCTCTGTCAGCCCCGATCGGGGGTGCCGTTTGGCTGTCCGCCCCAGGGGGAGGGGGGGAGGGTGAGCCGGCTCGGGTCCGCCGTGAAGCACGCAAGGGTGTCTCCAGAACGTGGGTTGGCGAATTCCGTCTCGAAGGAAGTGGAGTTTGCTGCCCTTGGAGAATTAGCTTGCCTCGTAGCTTGATGAGCAGCGGACTCGTGTGGGGAGGGTAAATCAAAATAAATAGAGGGTATAATTTGCTACTAAATTGGGAGAAAAACGGGAAAAAAAACAAACAAAAAAAATATTTTGTTTTAATTTTGTTTCAGATTTTATCCCATTTTATCCCAATTTGGTAGCCAATTAGACCCGCTATTTTTACGTCAATCCCCCCCTAGTAATGTGAGTTCGCTGCCGTAGTCCTGTGACCGGTAGTGACGAAGCGAAGTGACGCCTCTTACGAGACGACACCCGCAGGCAGTCGACCGTAACCCGGTACTACAGGGCCACTATACGCAGCGAACGTCACGTCGGCTCCCCTCCCCCCTCCCTGGGGCGGACAGCCAATCGCCGCCCCCTGGTGGCACTCCCGGCCAGAGCCGACACTTGGCGAGACGGGGAATTGAACCCCGGTCTCCGTGGCCAGCGTCGGACGTTGTAACCACTGGACCACGCGGGAGGCCGAAACAAAGTAAATTTAATTTAAAAAAAAAAAATAATAATAATAATCCTGTCTGTGTGCTGCTCCTCCCCCATGGCCGTTAACCCCCCCCTCGGTGTTAATTCTAAAGCTCTGGCCTCTCCTCCACCCTGCAGTGGCGCACTGTGCCTCTTCACGCCAGATCATCTCTCACTGGAAGAACTGCACGCGGCACGACTGCCCCGTCTGCCTGCCGCTGAAGAACGCTGGAGACAAGAGGAACCAGCAGTGTGAGTGTCTGTGTCTCTGCATCTCCGGGCCGTGTGTGCGATGCACTCGCTGTGTGTGTCAAGGCTCCCGTGGCTCCTTCAGAAGTCTCCCTCCCCGCGTGGTGCAGTGGTTGCAACGTTCGACACTGGCCATGGAGACCGGGGTTCGATTCCCCGTCTCTCCAGAGTTGGGAGGGATAAAAGGAAAAACTCGCTGCATATTTGAGTGGTTCTGTGCGGCGGGTACTGGCTCGAAGGAGGCAGTGCAGCGCTCTATATCGGCTGGACTAAGGCAGTGAGTTCTCATACAAGGGAGGGGATAATTGGCACAAAAAGAGAGGGGGTATAATTGGATACTAACAGTGGGAGTGGGGAATGGGGAAAACGAAATCAATGGGCAAAAAATAATCAATGTAGAAATTAAATAAAAAAACGAGTGAATGCCGTAGTGTTTGAGTTCCTATGCTTCCTTCCCAGTGTGTTTTTGTGGCGTGCGTTCACGGCCGTCTCCGTTCCTCCACAGCGCTCCTGGGCAGTGCCGGAGTGGGCCTGAGCAGTTCTCTGGGAGCGGTGGCGGGAGGTCAGCCGAGCGCCGCCAGCCTCAACCCGCCCAGCCAGATCGACCCCAGCTCCATAGAGCGGGCCTACGCTGCCCTGGGGCTCACCTACCAGGGCAACCAGATCCAGGTCCAACCCGCTCAGTCAACCCTGCCTGCACAGGGCCTGCAAGGGCAGCCCGGCATGAGGCCCCTCAACACCATGGGTGAGAGGGGACTGTTTTATACTGTGTATATGTACTGAACACCGTGGGTGAGGGGGAGGGGTTTATAGTACACTACAAGGAGGAAGTGCACTGTACTGACTATTAGGGGTGTAACGTATCGCGGTTCAGTACGTACCTAGGTTTTGAAGTCACGGTTTGGTACGTTTTCGGCAGATCAGGGGGAAAAAAGAAACGCAAAACATAAAATAGCTTTTAATTTAGTTCTGCACGTGCGTTAGTGGTTAAAGGAAGATTGCATTCGTTCGGTTCACAGTGCGTACTGAACCGAAAGTCCTGTACAGAACGGTTTGGTACGAATACGTGTATCGTTACAGGGTGCCCTGAGGGTTTAGGTTAGGGCAGGGATTGGAAATCTCTTGTTTCGAACAATTACCCTGGCTTAATTAGCTGATTGAGTGTATGCTCCAACACTGGGTCACTAGTAGATTAGACCACAATAAAACATTTAATATAGGGGCACAAGAACAGTAGTATTCAGCTGTCCTTCAGGAGGTGATGGAGTGATTTTAGCCATGATGTCCGTTCACCTAAATGATTGGTTGGCTTGTGTGTGATTATCGGGAGTGTAGATGTGCTCTTTATTCAGTCGGGTCTCTTCTCTCCCCTTTTTAATTTAAAGTGTTTATATTTATTCACCAGCAGGAGGGAACCCCATGGGTGTCAATGGTGGAGTTGGGGTACAGCCCTCGAACCAGTCCAGCCTTCTGCAAGACGCCATGTTGCACACCAGCATGAACGCGCAAAGGTACGTCCTAGGCTCCTCCTCCATCACCCTGCTGTCCGCCCTGCAGGTGAACGGCCTCTCGGCCCGCTCAGGTCTTTATTGTCAGCAGGATGTGTGATTGGCTCTTAAAGTTCTAATATGAATCCCAAGTAGGGCTTTCTCTTAGGGCTTATCGACTCTCATAACTGCCCTTTGCGATGTCGCTGCTGTGGTGAGCGGACGTATCCCTGCTAGCTCTCGCCTACTTAAGTGTTTGTTTGTACTTTTTTTTTCTCTTGTCGTTACTATTTATTATCTAATCTGCTGTTACAATCGTGTGCATACAAGGACCGAAACCAACTATCACGTACAGTCACCAAACTTTACTGGATTTAAGAGCAAATGTGGACTCGAATGATCCTGTACATAGCCACTTTACCCTTGTACTCATATTTTATTTTGTAATATGTACCTATTGTATTTGCACCTATATTTTGTATTTTGCACTATATGCGGGAAAGAGCTGGAGTAAGAATTCCAGTGTACTAGTACTTGTACTCGTTTCAGATGGCAAGTACAACTCTTGAATCTCTTGAATCCGTCATGGCGTCTTTTCTTTGATTATTTTCAACTGAATCCACATGTCTGACCCCCACCCCCAGTCTTATGAATGACAGCAGTGGCCTTGGAGGTTTGGGTTCTATGCCGACGGCCACCCCGCCGTCCAGTGCTGGCATGAGGAAGAACTGGCACGAGGACATCACCCAGGACCTGCGCAATCACCTGGTGCACAAGCTGTGAGTACCGCAACCACCTATTAAGCAAAGCTGTCAGGGGCCTCCCGGGTGCTATAGCGGTTACAACGTTTGACACTGGCCACTGCGACCAGGGTTCGATTCCACCGGCCGCGCCAGTAACTTAACTTAGTTAGTTCGTTAATTAACTCACCAGTGATGGACTGATCAAAAGTCGTCGTCTTGCTTGGTTCGCAATTAACGTTTGAGGACGCGATGAACGTTTGAGGACACAAATGCATACTGGCATACCACTTGCATGCACCCCTGACTATAAACGTGAAATTATTATATAAGTTGAGAGAAACCACTGCGTTCAGAATCCGCTGTGTTGAACCAAAAATGCAACTTCAATAAATAACAAAAAAGGTTCGACACAAGTTTTTCATGAGTTATTTTCTGTTCACGCATGACTTATTGAGGCACCAAAGGCATCGTGCGTTTGGCTGGTTAAGCCACCGTCAACGCTGGCAATACAATAATATAATAATAACAACCCACAACCTAAGCGTTGTCAGCGCCATGCTCTACCTACTGAGCCACACAGAACCACCATAATAGACAAGACCGCATTTATCTAGTGGGTGTGACCCATTTGATCTGTGCATCTTAGAGCTCGGTAAAATTAATTGTGGGTTGGTTACTGTTCCATAACTGAACATGAAAACACACACACACACACACATTCTCATTTCACATTTCAGTGATCCAGACGAAACTGACCACGTGTACCGCATTCAAACCGCACACCACTGTCGCTCTTGTGTGACCGTCCCAGACTGTGGAGCCTGTACACCACTGGAGCAACTCTGTTTCCCTTTTCCCATCCTCTCTCCCCCTCTCTCCCTCTCTCTCTCTGTCCCTCCAGGGTGCAGGCCATCTTCCCCACCCCAGATCCTGCTGCTCTGAAGGACCGCCGCATGGAGAACCTGGTGGCCTACGCCCGCAAGGTGGAGGGGGACATGTACGAGTCTGCCAACAGCAGGGTGAGGCTTGGCTCAGCTCTCCACCGCCATCTTCCTCTGTATCTGCACTATTCCACACGCGCACGGTGGTATCAAGTTTATAAAAACACCTTATCTCTTAAAAGGGCATGATTTGTATATGAGCTCCTGTAACTCCCACTATTACTTTTAGTTTTGTTTATATACTTTTAGTTTTGTTGGCAATGCATGCGCTTAAGTAACAAAACCAATTAACTCTACCTCTCTCTCTCCCTCTCTCCCCCTCTCTACCTCTCTCTACCTCTCTCCCCATCTCCATCTCTCTCCCCATCTCTCTCCCCCATCTCTCTCTCCCCATCTCTCTCCCCATCTCCCTCTCTCCCCATCTCTCTCTCCCCATCTCTCTCTCCCCCCTCTCTCTCCCCATCTCTCTCTCCCCATCTCTCTCTCCCCATCTCTCTCCCCATCTCCCTCTCTCCCCATCTCTCTCTCCCCATCTCTCTCTCCCCCTCTCTCTCCCCATCTCTCTCTCCCCTCTCCCCCCCTCCCTCTCTCTCTCTCTCCCCCCCCTAAGGCGGAGTACTACCACCTCCTGGCGGAGAAGATCTATAAGATCCAGAAGGAGCTCGAGGAGAAGCGGAGGACGCGTTTGCAGAAGCAGGGTACGATGCCCACGCAGCCCGGCCTGCCCCCTCTGCCCTGGCACAGGGGCCCGCTTTCCAGGGGCCGCCCCCGCTGCTTGCCGCACTGCCCTCGAGTGAGGGCACGGAACACGTGCCCCATTCAGTGTAGGCTCAGTTGGTAGAGCATGGCACTGGCAATGGTTGTGGGTTCGATCCCGCGGGACTACATATCCGTCGTTCGGATGGGATGGTAAAAACCAAGGTCCTGATTCTCTGTGGTCATAAAAGGTCCCATGGCACTTTTCGAAAAAGAGTAGGGTGGGATAAATTTGACGCCAGGGTACATACAGTAGCCTCCAAAATGATTCACACCCTAGATGAAGATGAGCAGAGAAGGTTATATAAAAATGACCAATACAGATAATGAGCTATATTATATGCTCAAGTAGGCATCTGGAATTTGCTAAACGACATTGGAAATCGGGTGTTAATGATCAGATGAGACCAACACCATGCACACCAGCGGTGGGTTTGCCGTTGGGAGAAGGATGCTCATGTTGAAGAGGACGTCATACCAACTGAGAAATGTGGTGGATCTACTGGACCTGGGGCTCTTGTTATGGTCAATGGAATCGCAAAACTCCAGCAAGTACGTTTTGGCCAAAAATCTGGTTCCCTCTGCCTGGAAGCTGAAACTTGACCGCAAATTGGTCTTTCAGCAAGCCTCAAAATCAACCAAGAACTGGTTAACTGACTGCAAAATAACTGTTTTGCAATGGCTATCTCAGTCTCCAAACTTGCACCCGACCGAAAATGTGTGGTTTGAATTTGAAAGGGGCAGTCCAGAAGTGCAGACCGAAGGATCTTGAAAGAGTCCTGTGTGGAAGAATGGTCAAAGATTCCTCCCCCTTCAATGTTCACCAATCTCACTAAAACTTATGAAAGGCTCATCATGGCGAGGGGATTGTGCACAAAGTACAGGAAACGGGGGCTTGCAGACCTGCCAGCGTGTAGCATTCAGCGTGCCGGGCACGTGTTTCGAAGTCAAAGTTGCGGGTATCACTCACAACCATGCAAATATGAGGCTTCGGTTAAAACGCAGGTATGATACAGAAGTTGTTGTGTTTGGACCTGAGCCAATCAAATGTCGCTCGCGCAAACTAGCATTTCTCATGAGTTTCTCACAAAAAAGAAAGTGGTACTTCCAGTTCTTACACAGAATATTGAATGCAATTCTTCCTGAGCGGTACTCGTGACAGTTTCCAAATATTGGCAGGTCTGGGTGTGAATGATTTTGACACACATCTTTTTGGAAAAAAAGTAACACCTTATTAAACAAAAACCTTTTCTCTGAGCAATTGTATTAGTGTAAAAGAATATAGCTTTCCCATTTGTTTTGAGCATACAGTATAGTGCATTTCCTGTATTTATTTTATATAGCCACCATGGCTTATCTTTATCAAGGGTGTGGATACATTTGGAGGGTACTGTAAGTTTAAGTTGGTGTAGAAGGACTGGCATGAGCAGAATTTATTTTGTGCTTCCTGTGTGATGGTGTTATACTTTCTGTGTGGTGGTGCTGTACTTCCTGTGTGGTGGTGGCACAGAGTCTAACCTCTCCGGCTCTAATTGCAGACGGCCCTCTCCCGGACCCCTCGCTGGTGCGCCCCCCCGGGCCCAACCAGATGGTGAACAGGATGCAGAACCCTGCAGGTACGGCCCAGTGCCCGGCCTGGGACGCAGGTGTGTTCGGTCAGGTGGTGCTGTACTGCACATCTGTATCTGGGCTGCTTTCATGATGCTTGCTGTGCAGCTTTATGGAATTCAATCCAATGCCCCTTACATGGGCATTGCTGTGATTGTACTCATGTGTCATGTTTAGACCGTCTGTGTGTCTGTGTGTCTGTGTGTCTGTGTGTCTGTGTGTCTGTGTGTTTGGATGTTTGGATATTCCTCTGTGCGTACGTGCGTGTGAGATGTTTAGTGTGTGTGTATGTGGTGTGTGTGTGTTTGTGTGTGTGTGGTGTGTGTGTGTGTATTGTGTTTGTGTTTGTTTGTGTTTGTGTGTGTTTGTGTGTGTGTGGAGACTGTGCACTGTAGTCACCTGCTCTCGTGTCTACAGGCATGAACCAGTTCAGCCAGATGGGCATGCAGTCTCTGGGCCAGAGGTCTACCCCCCCTCTCCAGCTCGGATCCCCTCTCAACCAGGTCAGTGCTGGATCTCTACTCACTCAACTGAGAGAGACAGAACACAGCTTTTCTTCGAATGGGTCCACTTGCGCTGGGTGAAGCCGTCTAGCTAGAGTGAATCAGCCATACATAAGCACACAGGAATACATAATGACGAGAACCAGCCCATCGAGGTTCGTCATGTCCTAATCTAAAGAGTATCTAGTACTGCATCTAGCCTGGACTTGAATAGCCCAAGCGTTTCTGCCCCTACTACCCGACCTGGCAAGCTGTTCCAGGCATTGACAACTATCTGTGTAAAGAAAAAATGTCCTAACATCCGTGCAGAATTTGTCTTTAACTCATTTCCACTTGTGGCCTCTTGTTCTACTGACCCCACTTACCTTAAAAAACGGAGACTCGCCTTGCTCATTTCTGTCCCCCCTCCCCTCTCAGATGGGTATGGGGGCGGCAGCCCGGATGGGACAGCCCAACGTGTCTCCGCTCCAGAACCAGTACCTCCAACCTGGCCAGTTTCCCGGGTCGGGCCTCCCTGGGATGGCCCAGCCAGGGGACACAAGGGGGACTTGCACAGGTGAGGGGTGTGGTGTGGCGTGCTGCAGCTGGACAGACAGGTCACAAAGCGCATCGTGATTGGTTACACTCTCAAAGTGGGTGTGGTTACACTCTCAATTGAGGAGTTCATACACTTAGGCACTGTCACAGAAAACCTACACTTTCCCTCTCCCTCACACCACCACTCTCCCCTATGCCTTTAGGTCTACTGGTAAAGACATGAGCACTTACTCAGACACCCCACTAATTGGGTGGTTCCGTGTCTCAGTAGGTAGCGCGTGGCGCTTACAATGCTTAGGTTGTGGGTTTGATTCCCAGTATACTCAAAAATATAAGCTCATATACTCAAAAAACTGTAAGTCGCTTTGGATAAAAGCATCTGCTAAATGACATATGCTATATTGTATATTAATTTGTGCTCAGTTGCCAGGTCATGTTGTTTAAAGGTAAAAATGTATAGATTTGCCTTCTTTGGTGCTGACTCTGACCCCCCCCAGCAGGCTCAGATCCCCACGCCCCCCTCGCTCCCCGTCAGCAGCCCCATCACCCAGCCGGGGTCGGTGGGTCCGTCCGGGGGCTCCATGGGGCCCGGCAGCGTGGGCGGGCCCCCCTCCAACCTGGGTCCCCCCTCCAACTCCTCCCAGCCCAACTCTCACCCGCACTGCCCCCCCATCCGCCAGAACTCCCCCTTCCCCGCTCGCAGTCGCACCCCCACGCCCCACCAGACGCCCCCGGGGCTGGGCGGCTCTCTGACCCCCCAGCCCCTGACCCCCAACCCCGTGCAGCTGGCCCCCCCAGCCCCCAGCAGCAGCAGCAGCAGCAGCAGCAGCAGGTCCAGTCCATGGGCCAGGCCCTGAGCTCGGACAAACCCACTCAGCTGCAGCACCATCAGGGGGGGATGGGGTCGTCTGCGCCCCCCCAGTCCGGAACGGGCTCGTCGGTGTCGACCCCGAGTGCCCCCTTGGCGCCCCAGCTCCCACGCACACCGGTGAGTACATCGACACTGCGCCCCCTCTCACGCCCGGCCTCCTCCTCAAAGGCTCCTGTTTCTCTTGCTCCGCCATTTACTCTCCCTCCCACCTCCTTTCTGTGTGTTTCTCTTTCTCTTTCTCTCACTCACACTCACACACACGCTCTCTCACTCGCTCACTCACACACTCACACACTCACACACTCACACACTCCTCACACTCTCACACTCTCACACTCTCACACTCTCACACTCTCACACTCTCACACTCACACTCACTCACACTCACTCACTGTTCATAGCTCTCCCAGAAGTCGTCGTTCACGGCGGACGGCCAGGTGTCCACGCCAGCGTCCGTCAGCAGCGCAGACACGGGCTCCCAGCAGGCCCCCTCTGACGCCCCCGCCCACCTGGACCCCAAAATGGAGGCCAGGGCGCAGGACGACGAGGACGGCGATATGTGCGGAGCCAAGGGCGGGAAACAGGTGGACAACAGGCCTGAGGTGAAGCCCGAGGTGAGCGGCTGAAGGGAGGGTCCGGTCCAGACCCGAACCGGGGCGTAATGGTTCCTTTACACTGTGCAATGGTTATGTAACCCTGCCTGTCACTAGAAAAGCTGCAGGTTTGACTTTAATGTTCTATCTTTTTAGCCTGGCTTTTGTAATGTGATGTGCCCCTCCTGTTTAAATTGATCATGGGTAAAATATCAACTTATGAAAGTTGCCTTGGACATGAAGGTTTCTGCGAGGCACATTAGTGCAAAGCAATTTTTTTCATGGATCGTACAACCGAACTCCACCCATTCCGCCCCCAGGTAAAGAAGGAGCCGAGCGACGGGGGCAAGGCTGAGCCCATGGAGACGTCATCGGGATCGTCGAGCGAGGGCCGGAAACTGGAGGTGAAGATCGAACCTAAGGAGGAAGAGGAGGGGTCGGGGGGGACTCAGAGCTCTCCCTCCAGCGCCCAGAACAAGAGGAAGAGTAAGACCCCTCTCCCTCACTGTGTCTCTGCGTGCCCCAACGCTTCATTCCTGTCTGTCTGTCTGTCCGCTGCTGACAAACTCAGTGTGAAGGCACAGTGCGTGAGCTGTAGGGGTGTAACGGTACACTAAAATCACGGTTTGGTACGTACCTCGGTTTTGAAGTCACGGTTCGGTACAGCGGAGGGAAAAAGATATGGGGAACTTAAAATTGTGTTTAATTTATTATGAACTTACCACCCTACTAAGCTGTGTGTTATGCTCTGTATATGTGCAGTGGTGGACAGTAATGAAGTGCACCTACTTTACTTAAATTAATTACTGTACTTAAGTACATTTTTCAAGTATCTGTGCTTATTTAAGTATTTCCATTTTTACTTTCATTTTTACATTTTTACTTTCAGTCCCCTTACATTTCATAGGCAAATGGGGTTAAATGTAAGACTTTTTCCTTTCCTGGAGTAATATTTTATCAGGGTATCTTTACTTTTACTTATTTATTTTTTAAAGATTTTGTTTTGGAATTTTCAGCCAATTACACCCTCTCTTTTCATGTCAACCCCCCCGTATTGTGAGTTTGCTGCGTAGCCCTGAGACCGGCAGTGACAAAGGCCAAGCCGTCGACCGTAACACAGAGCCACACCTATACGCAGTGAGCTTGTATCGGCTTCCCTTCCCCCTCCCTGGGGTGGACAGCCAATTGCCGCCCCCTAGTGGCACTCCAAATTCAATTCCATTCCTAGTGGAATTGAACCCCGGTCGCAGTGGCCAGTGTCGAACGTTGTAATCACTAGACCACCCAGGAGGTCGGGGTATCTGTACTTTTTAGGGTTTGTGAACTTGGTCCACCATTGGTATATGGGGCTCTCAAACCCAGGGGCTTTGTTACCCCAATCTGGGTTTCTTTTGTCTGTGACAGGCTGTCATTACAATGGTGGTCCATGCAGAAAACAGATGTTTTCTTGCTGGCGGGCAGCGGATAGTGTAGAGGTCTAACGCACCGTATCTTGGCTGGTCCGATATGGTGTACGCTGCCTGTCAGGGATGCGTTTCGAAACCCGCGTCTCTACCAGACCGGTCCTGGTCATCACCCGGGTGAGGGTGAGCCGGCTCGGGTCCGCCGTGAAGCACGGAAGTGAGTCTCCAGAACGTGGGTGGGCGAATTCCGTCTCAAAGGAAGTGGAGTTGCTGCTGCCCTTGGAGAATTGGCTTGCCTTGTAGATAAATAAATAAAGGGTGTAATTGGCTACTAGACTGGGAGAAAACTGGACAAAATAGAATTCAAAAACGTTTCCTTCCTGTGCATGCTAGCCCAAGATGCAGGGGAGAATGCCGCAAGGTTTGAAATGCAACATTCCATCACATGTGTTCAGCATCGATGCACACTGCCGATTCTCCCCGCAGAATTAGCACGACTGAAACCTGGCACCCGCCCAAACGCAAACGCTCATCTGCCAAGTGCGCTTGAGAGGAGGCACCTGTGGCTCGCTCAGTCGAAGGAGGGGATTGCATTGTTTTGTTTCTTGTTATTGTTAATTATCTGTGTAAATCATAAAGGACACATGCTCCCTTTTAAATATTTGTACGTTTGCCAAGGAAGCCGACAAACTCACCAATTAGTGTCCCCCAGCGATTGTCAGGTTGTTTGCCAACTAAACGGCATCGCTAAAGCAAACCGCAGTCACGCTGAAGGAGCTGAGCGGGGTGTGCGTTTGTGTGTACGCAGTTATGCACACTGCGTTGGGAGGAACTCCAGTTATCAAATGTGCAATGACGATTCTTTAATGGCTGACAGAGACGGGGGAAATGGATGTGTGTAGTTTAGTGAAGGGAATTATTCATGAGTGTGTATTCATACTGGATATTCAATTAAAACCAATATATTAGGGGGCGGCGGATAGCTTAGCGGTCTAACGCACCGTATTTTGGCTGTTCCGATACGGTGTGTGCTGCCTGTCAGGGACGCGATTTGAAACCCGTCTCTACCAGACCGGCCCTGGTCATCAGCCCTGATCAGGGGTCGTTTGGCCTGGGAAAATTGGCGGGCGGCGGACTCGTGGGGGGCGTGAATTTAAATAAATAGATGGTATAATTGGCAAAAAAAAATTAAACTATAAAATGTATTATTTATTTTTTTAAACAATATAGTAAAGAGCAAACAAGTTGAAAGTTCTTGGCGTGAAAGCACATGAGCTGCAGATGCTGTGCTTGTGTGAGGCAGGGCACCTTTCTGCTGCGATCCTGATCCAAAGCCTGGCTTTAACATTGCAGGTATTTTCGGTGGGCGATAAAAGACTACATCCCATTTATCTTTTGTCTTAATAGTGCTTGGTTTTTATTGACCCAGCTGCCCTTTTTTCCTCTTTTCTCTTTTGAAAAAATGATTTTTAAAATTATGTTTTGAGAACTTTGAATCAGGTTTGGAGTTGAGTGAAATGTGCGCCGTGTTAAAGCCTCTCCTCTCCCCTCTGTTCCACAGTCTTTAAGCCGGAGGAGCTGCGGCAGGCCCTGATGCCCACCCTGGAGTCCCTGTACCGCCAGGACCCTGAGTCCCTGCCCTTCCGCCAGCCCGTCGACCCTCAGATACTGGGAATACCCGTACGTATGCTAACTAGCAACCAGACTGCTATACCCGTACGTATGCTAACTAGCAACCAGACTGCTATACCCGTACGTATGCTAACTAGCAACCAGACTGCTATACCCGTACGTATGCTAACTAGCAACCACACTGCTACTGACAATACCCGTAACTAGCTAACTAGCAACCCACGCTGCTATATCTGTACGTATGCTAACTAGCAACCAGACTGCTATACCCGTATGTATGCTAACTAGCAACCACACTGCTACTGACAATACCCGTAACTAGCTAACTAGCAACCCACACTGCTATATCTGTACGTATGCTAACTAGCAACCAGACTACTATACCCGTAAGTAAGTTTCACATCAATAGGATCGTAATGTTGCTCATACTTGTTTGCGGGCTAGGTGACGTTTTCAGCAGCTTCGCAGCAAAACCAGTTTTAATTTTTGAGTAGCATTTTGGAGGCATCATAAATCCCTTGCTTCCCTGGCCTCTGACCGTATCTGGTCATGCTGCAGATTGCAGAGATGTGGGCTCCTGTTGAAAGGCACCACAGAAACGTGCTTTATACGAACGCTGGGATTTCACTACTGACGTAAAGCGCCACGAAAGTCGGCACGAGCTCGCCGAGGAGCAGTAGGGTGTTCCTAAAGGAGCAGGTGGGCAAAGTTCCATCTCGGAGGAGGCGGATCATTGCCCGACTCGAGATGTTAGCTTGACCCGGAGAACGGACGGCAGGCTTGTGAGGGGAGGGAGACTGTTTGGAAGCTCCAGGGTGGATTCCGCAGCAGGATTCCTCTGACCTTTGGCTTGGTCTTCACGCACAGTTTCTGCACTTAACCCGATGGCCTCCGCTTTAGCTGTGCTGCTTGGCCAGAGAACGCACTGCGGCCCTCAGTGACTGAGTGTGCTTTTACCATGCTCCCCGTTCAGCTTTGAGCCCAGATCCCACTTTCTCACCACTTCTAATTTCCAGCTACAAAAATGCACTGATTTCAGTGTGCCTGTTATGATTGACACTTCAGTCTTCTGTCCCACAAAATCATGAGTTACGCTTTTTCTTTTTTCTTTTTCCTCCTGTGAAATGGAATCATTGTTTAAAAAAAAAAAAATTCCTTTTTAAAATTTTCTGTTTTTTCAATTTTTCACCCTCTATTTATTTCAATTTACCCTCCCCACACGGGTCCGGCGCTCATCTTTACGAGGCAAGCTAACTATCAGAGGGCAGCGAACTCCGCCTCCTTCGAGACGGAATTCGCCCACTCACGTTCTGGAGACACCCTTACATGATCACGGTGGGCCCGAGCCGGCTCCCTCTCCCCCTGGGGCGAACAGCCAAACACTGCCCCCGATCGGGGCTGACAACCAGGAGCGGCCTGGCAGAGATGGGTTTCGAACCGCGTCCCTGACAGGCAGCGCACACCGTATCGGACCAGCCAAGATGGCGGTTAGACCGCCACGCTATCCGCCGCCCCGTCAATGTTAAGGAAAGAAGAGGGAACTGTCGTACTCCTGTCTGTATGAGACCACCGCTTTCAACATTGTCTTCCCCTGCTCCCTGTTTTTCTCTCCCATATATTTTGTCTGCTGCCTGCTGCCCTTGGATGACCTCTACGACCCCAGGACTACTTTGAAATAGTGAAGACCCCCATGGACCTGTCCAGCATCAAGCGCAAGCTGGACACGGGCCAGTTCCAGGAGCCCTGGCAGTATGTCGACGACATCTGGCTCATGTTCAACAACGCCTGGCTCTACAACCGCAAGACCTCGCGCGTCTACAAGTACTGCTCCAAGCTGGCCGAGGTGTTCGAGCAGGAGATCGACCCTGTCATGCAGGGCCTGGGCTACTGCTGCGGGAAGAAGGTGAGGAGGAGGAGGAGGAGGAGGAGCGAGTCTGCAAAGAGTGTGTGTGCCTCTCTCTCTCTCTCTCTCTCTCTCTCGCTCTGCTGTGCTTTGAGCAACTTCAACTCCGTATGAACCTGCGCCCATGGCTCTGGGCTCTGGGCTCTGGGCCTGTAACTGTGTCTGGATGATAAAGTAAGACTGCGATAGCGATGCTGAGATCCCTCGGATTCCTCCGGGCAGATCAAACGAGATTCTCAGCCCTGGGAGTTTCTGAAGGATGGTTAATATCACGCTTTATGAACGATGATTGTAATGACCGTGAAACTTGAAAGATGATTGATAATGCGAGTCTAAATGATGATTGATGGCACAGTGTAGTTAATTTCAGTCAGCGCGTGGGGGGAGCTGGCGTGGGCGGCCAGGCTGTGTGCTTTTGTGGCGTGCGTGCGTGCGTGCGTGTGTGTGTGTGTGCGTGTGTGTGTGTGTGTGTGTGTGTGTGTGTGTGTGTGTGTGTGTGTGTGTATTGACTGGCTGATCTCTTTAACTTTGACCGATTTTTCCCTTCCTTCCTGTCTCTGTGTGTTTCTCCCCCAGCTGGAGTTCTCCCCTCAGACTCTGTGCTGCTATGGGAAGCAGCTGTGCACTATTCCCCGTGACGCTGCCTACTTCAGCTACCAGAACAGGTGAGGAAGGGACACCCCCAGCCCCGCCTCTCACACACACACACACACACACACACACACACACACACACACACATACACATACATACATACATACACATCTTCTGGCTGTCCATCATTGCCGAAGATAACATCACTTCCTTGGGGTGGTTGATGGAGTGTTGTGGCTACTGCTGCTGACGGCGGTGGCGTTGGAGGTGGCTGTGAAGCCCGATCCTTGACCCACATGTCCTGCCACAGCTGGGGCATGTGAGGGCTGAGTCTGGTGATGCTTGGGGTTGTTGCGCGTGGTGATGCCTGCGCTGTCGTTGCGCTTCTCTCTGGGACGTGCGTTTTGATTCTAGGAGGTCGACGCCAGAGTTCAAGGATGCAGTCCAGGCTCGGCGGTCCATAGCTGTTGCTTCAAGATCCCCTGGCTTTATTCCGCACTTCTTAAGTGACTCTTTAAGATGGTCCTTGTACCTCTGTTTTTGGCCTCCAGGTTTCCTGCTGGCTCCCAGGAGCTGACCATATAGGGCCTGTCTTGGGAGACGGTGTTCAGGCATCCTAATGACGTGCCCGACCCAGCGGAGTTGGCGCTGTAGCAAAGTTGCTTCCACACTAGTTGTCTGGGTACGTTGAAGGATGGTTATGTGGGGTATGCGGTCCTGCCAGGTGACTTTTAGTATGCGCTGGAGGCACTTGATGTTAAACGCTTCCAGCTGGTGTATGTGGCGTCTGTAGGGGATCCATGTATCGGCACTGTACAATGAAGTGGAGACGCAGACTGCTTGGTAGACTGCTACCTTTGTAGACAGCTTTAGGTTGCTGTTCTCAAAGACACGAGAGCGCAGTCTGCCATAGGAAGAGGACGCACGATTGATTCGTGCTTGGATGCCGTCATCAATTTGGCAGTTTGATGCAAGGATGCTGCCAAGGTAGCAGAACTGGTGGACCACCTTTAGTGCCGTGCCATGGATACTGAACACTGGGGAGGTGGATACAGGAGCTGAAGTCTGGGCAATAATTTCTGTCTTTTAGGTGTTGATCTGAAGGCCAATGGCACTGTAGATTTCAGCAGAGTTGCTGTCAAATCAGTCCTGGTGATGTTTTTTTGAAAGGCCTAGTGATTCAGATGCTGCTGTGTGTATGGCTGAGCTGAGGTTAGCCCAGGCACACTCAATATTGAGGGTGCTGCTACAGGGGGGGTTGATTTGAGGGGCAGGGAGATTTTCGGCAAGTGTCCGGCGGTAACTCGCCAGAGCATCAGAAGACTGAAGACCACTGATGTCTAGTTTTCGGCGGGGTTGCTGTTTTGTGTAGTGGGGACGGATTTTCAGCTGGAATTTAGAACGGATTAGATGATGATCAGTCCAGCACTCAGAACCACGCATGGCCTGAGTTTTGGACACGTCGTTCTGGTCCTGTTGGTGGGTGATTATGTAGTCGAGTAGATGCCAGTGTTTTGATCGTGGGTGCATCGATTATGTTTTATGTTTGTTTTTCAGCTGGAATATGGTGTTAGTTATGATCAGTTGGTGTTCGGCACAAAGTGAGAGAAGTCTTAGGCCATTGCTGTTTGAGTTGCCTACGCCATGTTTCCCAATAACTCCCTGCCAGAGTAGGTTATCAGTGCCCACTCTGGCATTGAAGTCTCCCATGAGGATGATCTTGTCAGAGGGAGGTATTTTTGACAGGACACTGTCTAGAGCCTCATAAAATGCATCCTTTGAGCCATCATCGGCGATCAGGGTTGGAGCATATGCACTGATGAGGGTAGCAGAGCGGCCCTTGGCGAGTGGAATGCGCCAGGTCATTAGTCTTTCGCTGATTCCCTTGGGGGATTCTGGGATGTTATGGAGCAGTTTGGTTTTCACGGCAAAGCCGACTCCATGCAGTCGTCGGGTGTCTTCTGGAAGGCCCTTCCAGAAAAAGGTGTATCCTTTCCCGACTTCTGTGAGCGAGTCCTCCTGAGAAACGAGTCTCACTCGGCAGCAATGTCGATGTTATATTTGCCAAGCTCGTGGGCAACAAGTGCGGTGTGTCTGTGGGGTCTTGCGGTGTCATCCGGCATATCCAGGAGACTGCACACATTCCAGGTAGCTAAGTTTAAGTTTCTTGTATTTTTGGTTTTTCGACCGTGGTGAGGGATGCCTTGACGACTGCGGTTTGCTGTCCAGGTCAGGAAGGAACAGACATTGTTTAGGTCACCTTTTGTAGACCCTTCCCCTGTCGTGGGGTGAGCAGTGCGGACCCTGAAAAGGGCTGCTCGGTTGCACAGGTAGCTGCCGAAGTAGGATGCTGTTCCTAGTTCCCATCCATACAATGACCATCTTGCATGTGCCGCCTCCATGCAAGGCTCGAGCTAGAGGCTTCCAGTCTTCATCCACGACCTGCCCCCACCACTCTGCCTTGTCACCAGAGGACTTTTTCTGTAGAAGTGATAGCTTGCGCAAAGAATGGATTTAACGTGAAGGGAGGGGTGCGCAGTCCCTGTCTCCACAGCTTGGCTTCACACCACCATATTCCGGTGGCAAGAGGTGACTCAAGATGACCTTCTGGTGGAGGAAGTTGTAGAGGGGGCTGCCAGGTCTCGGTTTGTTGATCCTGCCTCTCGTGTGCTCCCAGACACGGTCTTGCCCACGGGAAAGGTCCACAGGGAAGGTGGAAGGCTGCAGGCTTAGTTGATGGCGGCCTGGTCTCGCCATGTCAAGGAGAATCATAGGGTGCACAGGAGTTTTACTTGGAGCTAGAGGAGCCACTCAGCTAGTCCCTCGACACCTGATTAACCTCCGCTGTTTTGGTCCGTGGCTACTTATTTGTCAGGAAGTACAGTGCATCCGGAAAGTATTCATATCACTTCACTTCTTCCACGTTTTGTTATGTTACAGCCTTATTCCAAATTAAATTAATGTGTTTTCTCAAAAGTCTACACACAATACCCCATAATCACAAAGTGAAAAAAGGTTTTTAGAAAATTTTGCAAATGTGTTAAAACAAACAAACAAAAAAATATCACATGTACATAAGTATTCACGCTGTTTGCTATGACACTCAATTGAGCTCAGGTGCATCCTGTTTCCACTGATCATACTTGAGATGTTTCTACAACTTGATTGGAGTCCACCTGTGGTAAATTCAATTGATTGGACATGATTTGGAAAGGCACACACCTGTATATAAGGTCCCACAGTTCACAGTGCATTTCAGAGTAAAAACCAAGCCATGAAGTCCTAGGAACTCTCCATAGACCTCGAGATAGAATTGTGTTGAGGCATAGATCTGGGGAAGGGTATAAAAACATTGCTAAAGCATTGAAAGCACCCAGGAGAACAGTGGGCTCCATCATTGTGAAATGGAAGAAGTTTGGAAGTTTGGAAGAAGGTCCGATTGATGGAGTGCTGCAGAGATATTTGTCCTTCTACCAGGTTCTCCCATCGCTGCAGAGGAACTCTGAAGCTCTCTTAGAGTGGCCATTGGGTTCTTGGTCACCTCCCTGGCCAAGGTCCTTGCCCGGTTACTGAGTTTGGCCAGACGGCCAGCTCTAAGAAGAGTTGTGGTGGTTCCAAACTTCTTCCATTTCACAATGATGGAGCCCACTGTTCTCCTGGGTGCTTTCAATGCTTTAGCAATGTTTTTATATCCTTCCCCAGATCTATGCCTCAACACAATTCTATCTCGGAGGTCTATGGAGAGTTCCTAGGACTTCATGGCTTGGTTTTTACTCTGACATGCACTGTCAACTGTGGGACCTTATATAGACAGGTGTGTACCTGTCCAAATCATGTCCAATCAATTGAATTTACCACAGGTGGACTCCAATCAAGTTGTAGAAACATCTCAAGCAGTATCGGTGGAAACAAAATGCACCTCAGCTCACTTTTGGGTGTCATATCAAAGGGTGTACACACTTGTGTACATATGATATTTTTGTTTTTTATTTTTTTTTAATAAAAACATTTGTCATTATGTGGTATTGTGTGTAGAATTTAAAAAAGAATTTAATCCAAATAAGGCTTCATAACAAAATGTGAAGCGATATGAATACTTTCCGGATGCACTGTACCTGCTTAGTTCATAGCTGTCCTCCATATCTGAAGGAACCCCCACTATCCGCCACCTATGGACATGGTTGGTAGCAGCAAGCCAACCGCCCCAACATATACACACACACACACACACACACACACACACACACATATATACACACACACACATACACACACTCACATACACACACACATACACACACACACACATACACACACACACACTCACATACACTCACATACACTCACATACACACCCACACATACACACATGCACACGCACACACATACACACACTCATGCACACATGCATCACATATAGGGTGATAGTCCAGGTGCTTGTCACTGATACTGATACACACACGCACACTGTGGGGGTGGGTTGGTATTGAAATGGCCAATATTACCCATTATTATATATTATTAATATTAATACAGTTACCTCCACTTTATTACACATACTGATCATACCTGGAAACTGCAGGACTTGCTTTTGTCTGTCCCCCTTTTTCATAAACTGGCACTTCCTCATCATTTTCAAAGTTCTGAAGAGGATGATTTTGAAGCGGCAAAGTATTTTGACTCAGCCCACACAAAGCCACGGTTTATATTCAATCAATATTGTTGTGTACGCGAGAATAATATTATTATATATTTCAAATAGGTTTTGAGGAACAGGGAAATTGGCATGTATAATGAGATGATCACAGGGAAACACACCAGAATTATATGATGAAAATCATATGAATTGTGTGAATGTCAATGCTGCCACCTAAAATGTTTTTCGTATGATTAAAATGTCTTGTTGATGAACACTTTGTCCCCAAACCTTGTTCCCTGTCATTTCTCCATTGTGATATTCATTGTTTATAATACCTTGGCATTTCTAAAGTTGGTCCCTTTTTATGTCCGAATGCTGTGGATATGCCCACATAATCGTTATAGACCAAAGCTACTGAAAGTAAGCAACAAAGAAGGCAAATGTAATCATTTTATAAATTTAATATTTAAAATGTTTGAATAGCAAATCGCAAGCAACTGCTTGTTTTTTCAGTACATTCAGGCCGTGTGTTATTATTATAATTTGTTTTGCCATCTATGTACGACAGATGGCAGGTCAGTCCGGTGGCTTGTATAAATGTACTCATTTTACAATGGCACAATAATTATAATATTGTGTTCTTGCCTTGCCAACGTGAATACATGTAAATTTCATTTGTGTAACTAGTTTATTGTCAGGGATGGAAGTAACGCTCTGAATGCATAGCAGTTTGTAGGGGCCTTGTGTGAGCTGAATGTTGGCCACACACCAAACCAGCTCTTGGGGGCCCTCGGATAGCGTATCGGTCTAAGCATTTGCTTTGCAAATGTGAGCTGCCTATTACAGCCGCGATTTGAAGGGGGAGGGCGAGCCGGCATGAACTCGCTGAGAAATGTAGGTGGGCGGGTTCCGTCTCGGAGGAGTCGGATCATCGCCGGCCGCTGGGAATTTGCTTGTCCTGTAGAGACGGGCAGCGAGTTGGTAGGGGAGGGCGAATCGAAAAAAATGGAGAGTATAATTGGGTACTAAATTGGGAGAAAAATGGGGAGAAATCTGAAATCTTCTTTCAATTTTTAAAAAATCTGGACTGGCTCATCTGCTACACATGAGGGGTGTTGATTCATCTCTGTCCACTACCTGCCGGAGATCAGAAGGGACCTCCTTTAAAATTGACTTAATAACGGAACGCTGCTGCATCTGTTTTTATTTTCCTCATTCCCATGTATACATGCCCTCACCTGGCTCCCCTGTTGCTGTTATGTATTGCTTGGTGACTCGTCCGGAAGCTAATCTGTGCTTTGCCTTGGCTTTCTGCTTGTGTTTTCTTGGATGTTGTTGCGTCGTCTTCCCTGTCCCTCCCCCCATCCATCCCTCCATCCCTCTTTCCTTTCCTCTCCTCTGTAATGTTTTGTTTTCCACTTCATTTTGCCCTCCCCATTCTCTCCCTCCTTTTTTTAACGCTTGTGATGTCTGCATTGGTCTGATCCACTTCAAAATTTACCCCCAAAATAATCCTGCATCACGATTGGCTGGCTTGATGACGACCCTGCCCTCTGCTCCTCCTGTGTGCCTCGCTCCCCCTTGGCCTGCCCTGCCCTGATTGGTGGCTGCTTCTTCGTGCCCTCTCTGTGATTGGCTATGCTGTTGCGGAACGGTGTAGTTCACCAAAATATGGGCTTATTGCTGACAGGTACCACTTCTGCGAGAAGTGTTTCAACGAAATCCAGGGCGAGAGCGTTTCCCTGGGAGACGACCCCTCCCAGCCTCAGACGTGAGTACCCACCCCGCCCCCCCCTCCATTCACTCCCTTCGCCTCTACTTGATGTGTGACTGTTGTTTTTCTTGCCTGTCATGTCAAGCGCTTTTCCATGGAGGTTAGTTGGTCATGGCTCCTGGAAGTTTTTAAATTTTGAAATTTCATATTTCATTTTCTTGTGTCTAAACTTCTGACTCGTTTCTCCTCTGTCACTCTCACAAAATGTTTTGGGGGGTTAATGATTATTTTTCTTCTGGCCGGGAGTGCCACTAGGGGCGGAAATTGGCTGTCCGCCCCAGGGAGGGGGGAGGGAAGCCGATATGAGTTTGCTGCATATAGGAGTGGCTCTGTGTACCGGAGTTACAGTCAACAGCTTGGCGAGTTCCAGCTCGGAGGAGGCGGTACATTGCCTTTGTCACTGCCGGGCTCAGGGCAGCGAACTCACAATACGAGGGGGGGATTGGCTACTAAATAGGGAGAAAATGGGAAAAAGTCTTTAAAAAAAGGAAAAATAATAATGAACTTTTCTGCTTTATTTTTGGTCTCCCCCTTTTTTCTCTAAAATCCCTCTCTGTAATCTCTTACTGACCCGTTTCTGTTTCTCCGAAGGCCTTCCTGACTTCTTCCCTCCCTGCTTTCTCCTTGAGCTGTTGCCCTATTTTCTGATATCCATGTCACTAGCTCTTCTCCTTCACTAGTATACCGTGCTTTTGAATCTCTTAATCTCCCGCGTGGTCCAGTGGTTACAACGTTCGACACTGGCCACGGAGACCGGGGTTCGATTCCCCATCACGCCAGAGTCGGCTCTGGCCGGGAGTGCCACCAGGGGGCAGCGATTGGCTGTCTGCCCCAGGGAGGGGGGAAGGAAGCTGACAGGATGTTCGCTGCGCCTAAGAGTGGCCCTGTAGTACCGTGTTACGGTCGACGGCCTGGTGAGTGCCGTCTCGGAGGAGACGTTACTTCACCTTCGTCACTACCGGTTGCAGGACTATGGCAGTGAAGTCACATTACTAGGGGGGATTGACATAAAATAGCGGGTCTAATTGGCTACTAAATTGGGAGAAAATGGGATAAAATCAGAAACGAAATTTTTTAATTTCACTTGGTCAAGACATTTTATATTCACATGTGAAATGTGTGCCTGTTAACCGAAGACGCACGCGAGGTCTCTGGAGTGGGGGGACGATGGTCTTCACGGAGGAGAAAGAGAAGCCAGATTGGGGCCAGGTGTGATAGCGGGTTATCTGGCAGAGGCGCAGTGTGGTCTGTTTCTCGAGACAGGATTACGGAGGCAGGGGTCTCCAGCGTGGCCAGCCTTCGGGCCTTTGGTTCATTATCGAGAGGGAAACGGAGGCCAGAGCAGGCTGTCTGAGAGCGCCACAGACCGACAGAGAGAGGGAACAGACAGACAGACAGACCCTGCCCCCCCTTCTCTGTGTCACGCCGTCCCTGACGCAGATGCCCTGCACTGCTGGGCTATTCTCCCTCTCTTTTCAGGTCCATCAGCAAAGACCAGTTTGAGAGGAAGAAGAACGACACACTGGACCCTGAACTGTATGTTGGCTGGGGCCCCCATTTAATAACGATAACTTTTGTGTTAAGCACATGATGATGATGATGATGATGATGATGATGATGATGATGATGATGTTTGCCATCAGTGCTCCTTGACCGTGGTGCATGCTGGGTGACCCATGTTGTCGGCATAATGCTCTTATCTCTCCGTACATCGCGACGTACAAACGTTGTGCTGCGTTTATATTTTACATTAGTGTGTTTGTCTTCGTTTCGCTTGTTTGTTTTTATTAGTGTGTGAATATGAAAGTGGGGTTTGGGGTTGAACGATCCTCACTTTCGCTCTCTCTCTGTCCGCAGGCTTGTGGAATGTACCGACTGCGGTCGGAAAATGCACCAGATCTGTGTTCTGCACAATGACACCATATGGCCCTCTGGGTGAGCCTCACGTCCTTCAGGGTTCCCACGCATCATGGAAACGCCTTGAAATTATTCTGTTATGGAAATGTCAGATTCTGTGTGATGTTATACATTTTTTTCCCAATAACGCTACTGCAAAACGTCTTCCCCTGCCACCATTGTTACCACCTGCCACGGCTGTTTTTTCTCTCTCTCTCTCTCACACACACACACACACACACACACACACACACACAATGAGATATGTATTTGCCCTGGCAGCAAAACATGTTAAGTTATGAAAGTCCATTTTTGCATCAGTCGCATTGAAATGTCATATAAAATGGAAATTAGATTTGAGTGGGAACCCTGTTCCCTCTGCACTGACCGTGCAGTGACATCATCACACCATGTTCCCCTCTCCTCCACAACGGATGAAAATATTTGTCAGCGACCCACTCTACCGGTTTGTGGCAATTGCCTCTCTTGCCCTCCTTTCCCCTCCTCCTTCACTCTCACTCTGTCTCTCTCTTTTTCTCACACACTCTCTCTCTGTATCCCTCTCTCTCTCACTCCCTCTCTCACTCCCTCTCTCTCTCTCTGTATCTCTGTGTCTCTCTTTCTCTCACTTTCACACACTCTCCCTCTCTCTCTCCCTCCTTCCCCTCCTCCCTCTCTCTCTCTCTCTCCCTCCTTCCCCTCCTCCCTCTCTCTCTCTCTCCCTCCTTCCCCTCCTCCCTCTCTCTCTCTCTCCCTCCTTCCCCTCCTCCCTCACTCCCTCCCTCTCTCTCTCCCTCCTCTCACTCCCTCTCTCCCTCTCTCCCCCTCCCTCCCTCTCTCTCTCTCACTCCCTCTCTCTCTCTCTCTCTCCCCCCACAGCTTTGTGTGTGATGGCTGTCTGAAAAAAGCCAACAAGTCACGAAAAGAGAACAAGTACGCGGCAAAAAGTAAGTGGAGTGAGTATTGGAGGGGAAGGGGTGCGTCTCTGCGTCTGTCTGTCTGTACACTGCACGTCTACCTGGCCGCTGCCCCTAATCACGGCCACAGCCACACACAACACAACACTGCGTTCATCATCTCCACGCCTCTCAAACACAAAGCCTTACGGCCTTCAGTGCTGTCCTCACACCAAACCTCGGGACCAACAACATGACACGCACACAATATTTCTTTGTCATTTTTTAATTAATTAATTTTTTAGATTTAGTTTCCCCATTCGTTTTTTCCCCATTTTCTCCCAATTTAGTAGGCAATTACACCCTCTCTTTTTCATGTCAGTCCCCCCCTCATATTGTGAGTTTGTTGCCGTAATCCTGTGACCGGCAGTGACAAAGGTGATGTACCAACTCCTCTGAGATGGCACTCGCCAAGCCGTCAACTGTAACTCCGGTACACAGAGCCACTCCTATATGCAGCAAACTCATATCGGCTTCCCTCCCCCCCTCCCTGGGGCGGACAGCCAATTGCCGCCCCCTAGTGGCACTCCTGGCCAGAACCGATACTGGCGCGGCCGGTGAAATCGAACCCCGGTCACAGTGGCCAGCGTTGAACGTTGCAATTGCTAGATCCCCCGGGAGGCCCCCTTTGCAGAGTATTTTATTGATAAAAAAAATATCTTCAAATCCCTTTGATGAGCTGAATTGCATCGATGAGTCCCGAATCCATTTGCTGGCAAAGGCTGATGGCAGGAGAGTGAACGATGATTTCCAAACACGATGCAATGTTGTTCTCAGTCATTTCTCTTCGAGTGCTTTGCGTTGCTCGCCTTCAAACAGCAACCGAACCAGCGGCAAGTATGATGCAGATGGGCCCGGGGTGGGCTGGGGGGGGCAAGGCATCCATTATAATGTGGCTGAAATCCCCCCCCACGGGTTTGGTTGTATGCAAATGTATCCGTGCGCTGCACCCGCCTGCTGTTGCCGAGGTCATGCCAGGCAAATTCTTCCTCTCTGGTTGCTCAGCAACACAGATCTGTTTTTATATTGTATATCATTTTATATATCCCCCCCCCCCCCCAAGGAGCCTGTTGCTCCTCAGCGATGGATTTGAATTTGTCTGTGGAGGAAGATGATGTAAATCTTGACGATTCAAAAGGAGAGCTTAATTTGCATTGCTTTAAAAAAAAAAATATATATATATATATATATATACAGTGTAGGAAATAATTATTTGATCCTTTGCCGATTTTGTAAGTTTGCCCACTGACAAAGAAATGAACGGTCTATAATTTTAATGGTAGGTTTATTTTAGTGAGAGACAATATTTTTTTTTAAATCCAGAAAATCACATTATATAAAAGATATAAATTGATTTGCATTTGATTGTGTGAAATAAGTATTTGATCCCCTAGCAAAACATGACTTAGTACTTGGTGGAGAAACCCTTGTTGGCAAGCACAGAGGTCAGACGTTTCTTGTAGTTGGTCACCAGGTTTGCGCACATCTCAGGAGGGATGATTTTGGTCCACTCCTCTTTGCAGATCCTCTCCAAATCCTTAAGGTTTCGAGGCTGTCGCTTGGCAACTTGAAGCTTCAGCTCCTTCCACAGATTTTCTATGGGATTAAGGTCCAGAGACTGGCTAGGCCACTCCATGACCTTAATGTGCTTCTTCTTGAGCCACTCCTTTGTTGCCTTGGTCGTATGTTTTGGGTCATTGTCGTGCTGGAAGACCCATCCACGACCCATTTTCAGTGTCCTGGCTGAGGGAAGGAGGTTGTTGCCCAAGATTTCACGGTACATGGCCCTGTCCATCCTCCCCTCGATGTGGTGAAGTCGTCCTGTCCCCTTAGCAGAGAAACGCCCCCAAAGCATAATGTTTCCACCTCCATGCTTGACGGTAGGGATGGTGTTCTTGGGGTCATAGTCAGCATTTCTCTTCCTCCAAACACGGTGAGTCGAGTTGATGCCAAAGAGCTAGATTTTGGCCTCATCTGACCACATCACCTTCTCTGAAGCATTCAGGTGTTCATTGGCAAACTTCAGACGGGCCTGTACATGTGCCTTCTTGAGCAGGGGGACCTTGCGGGCGCTGCAGGATTTAAATCCATTACGGCGTAGTGTGTTACCAATGGTTTTCTTGGTGACTGTGGTCCCAGCTGCCTTGAGATCATTAACAAGCTCCTCCCGTGTAGTTCTGGGCTGATCCCTCACCTTTCTCATGATCATCGATACCCCATGAGGCGAGATCTTGCGTGGAGCCCCAGACCGAGGGCGATTGATGGTCATTTTGTGTTTCTTCCATTTTCGAATAATCGCACCAACAGTTGTCTCCTTTTCACCAAGCTGCTTGCCGATGGTCTTGTAGCCCATTCCAGCCTTGTGCAGGTCTACAATCTTGTCCCTGACGTCCTTAGACAGCTCTTTGGTCTTGCCCATGGTGGAGAGGTTGGAATCTGTTTGATTCTGTGGACAGGTGTCTTTTATACAGGTAACAAGTTGAGATTAGGAGTACTCTCTTAAAGCGAGAGGACTAATCTAACCGGTCTGTGGGAGCCAGAATTCTTGCTGGTTGGTAGGGGATCAAATGCTTATTTCACACAATCAAATGCAAATCAATTTATATCTTCTATATAATGTGATTTTCTGGATTATTTTTTTGATATTCTCTCTCACTGTTAAAATAAACCTACTATTAAAATTATAGACCGTTCATTTCTTTGTCAGTGGGCAAATTTACTAAATCGGCAAGGGATCAAATCATTATTTCCTTCACTGTATATACAGTCAAGCCGGAAAGTCTGCACACCCCTTTCACCCTCTCCACGTTTCATTGCGTTACAGACTTATTCTACAATAGATTAAGTTCATTTTTTGTCTCAAAATAGCCCATAATGACAAAGTGAAAACAGGTTTTTAGACATTTGTGCTAATTTATTAAAAATCAAAATGTAAAATATATGTACACAAGTGTGCACACCCTTTGATATGACACCCAAAAGTGAGCTGAGGTGTATTTTGTTTCCACTGATACTGCTTGAGATGTTTCTACAACTTGATTCTAGTCCACCTGTGGTAAATTCAATTGATTGGACATGATTTGGAAAGGCACACACCTGTCTATATAAGGTCCCACAGTTGACAGTGCATGTCAAAGTAAAAACCAAGCCATGAAGTCCTAGGAACTCTCCATAGACCTCCGAGATAGAATTGTGTTGAGGCATAGATCTGGGGAAGGGTATAAAAACATTGCTAAAGCATTGAAAGCACCCAGGAGAACAGTGGGCTCCATCATTGTGAAATGGAATAAGTTTGAAACCACCACAACTCTTCTTAGAGCTGGCCGTCTGGCCAAACTCCGTAACCGGGCAAGAAGGGCCATGGTCAGGGAGGTGACCAAGAACCCAATGGCCACTCTAAGAGAGCTTCAGAGTTCCTCTGCAGTGATGGGAGAACCTGGCAGAAGGAAGGACACTCCATCAATCAGTTTGTCATTATGGGCTATGGGCTGTTTTGTGTAGAATTTTGAGACAAAAAATGAACTTAATATATTGTAGAATACGTTTGTAACGCAATGAAACGTGGAGAGGGTGAAAGGGGTGTACAGACTTTCCGGCTTGACTGTATATATATATATATATATACAATTATATAAGAGAGCGTTTCAAGAATAGCGGGCCTAATGTTGACTCATAGAGGGGAAAATACTGTATGATTTGGAATGCAAATGCACAAGATAGTCTAGTTTGGAACTACTTAGGACGTTTAGCTGCAATCCAGAGTTGAATTGGACGACTACCCTGGCACACAGCACACTGCTATCGTTTACATTGGGATGAGAGAGGCTGCGGGTTTATTGTGCTTTCTGGAATCCTGTGCAAATATTTGTTTTGTTGTTTCCAAGTAGGCTGTCCTTCTCTTATCATTGCCACGCGTTGTTTACATTGCTGTCACTAGTGATCACAAGTGCCTGTTAAAAAATCATAGCACTTCAATGGAGATGAATGTTTGAAAGGAAGCTTTGGAATGCCATGTGGTAAGCCCTCCTCTCTCAGTGCGTTAGTGGCTCCACAGTAGGTTTAAACATGCATGTGTGTGTGGATGTATTGTTCCTTGATGAGAGAAATGGATGGTGTTGAAATGACTTTGGGATTTTTAACATGCCTTGGCCCCTACCCCCTCCCTCCTGTGAATGTACTGAACGTATCAGATTCCTGTAGTGTGCTTGTCTTCCTGACGTTTTTCTGTTGGTACATCTTCTGTGCCAAGCCTTTTGCAGTGGTGCAAGACACATTTCCAGGAAAGTGGACCAAACCATAAACAAATTCAAAATTCAAGCCTACTTGAATGGGATTGGCTTTTAACCCGACCATTTTGGTTTGCAGTCCCAACCATCCCTCATAATAATAATAATATACGCCATTTAGCAGACGCTTTTATCCAAAGCGACTTACAGTAGTGAATGCATACATTTTCAGTATATGTGGCCCCAGTGGGGATTGAACCCACAACCTAAGCGTTGCCAACGCTGTGCTCTACAAACTGAGCCACAGATGAATGAATTAATTTTCTCTTCCTCATTATCATCTTCCAGCAAACCCTCCCTCCCTCTGTTACCGCGCACTCTCATCTCTCTTTTCTCTTTATACCTCTATGTCAGGGTTGCCCCAGACCAAACTGGGAAGCTTCCTGGAGACGCGGGTGAACGAGTACCTGAGACGGCAGAACCATCCGGAGTCGGGAGACGTCACCATCCGTGTGGTCCATGTCTCTGACAAGGTGGTGGAGGTGAAGCCCGGCATGAAGGCCAGGTGAGCCTCGCACAGGGTGGGCACGGGCGGAGGAGTAGGGCCTATGTGATGTCACAGAGGAAGGGTGGAGGGGAAAGTGATGTCACAGAGAGGGGAGGGGGAGTGATGTCACAGCGTGTGGAGGGTGGAGGGGGTGTGATGTCACAGAGAGTGGAGAGTGGAGGGTGGAGGGGGAGTGATGTCACAGAGAGTGGAGGGTGGAGGGTGGAGGGGAAGTGATGTCACAGAGAGGAGGGGAGTGATGTCACAGTGTGGAGGGTGGAGGGGTGTGATGTCACAGAGAGTGGAGGGTGGAGGGGGAGTGATGTCACAGAGAGGGAGGGGGAGTGATGTCACAGAGAAGGAGGGTGGAGGGGGAGTGATGTCACAGAGAGTGGAGGTTGGAGGAGGAGTGATGTCACAGAGAGTGGAGGTTGGAGGGGGAGTGATGTCATAAAGAGTGGAGGGTGGAGGGGGAGTGATGTCACAGAGGGGAGGGAGTTGGTGTGAAATGAAGAGGTGATGGTAGGTAGTTGTGTTGATATGACTCTAATTAGATGAGTGTCACTGAGGAGATGGGTGACTTGTTTGCTCACTCTCCTGCTCCTGTGTGCTCTCTGCAGGTTTGTGGACAGTGGGGAGATGGCCGAGTCCTTCCCTTACAGGACCAAGGCACTGTTTGCATTCGAGGACATTGATGGCGCCGACGTCTGCTTCTTCGGCATGCACGTGCAGGAGTACGGCTCAGACTGCCCACCTCCAAACCAGAGGTGAGGAAAACCCCAGTCCCCTGTAGTCCCTGCACCATTCCTGTAGTCCCTGCACCATTCCTGTACTTACCTTCCCTTCACCACCACCTGGCCCCCTCAACCATCTTCTTTCTACACTTTCTCAGTTTCACACCCAATTTCTGTCAATTTTATTGGACGGACAACCAGAGCAGTGTTGTGCATATCCTGCATTGACCTCTTCTCTCCCCCCCTCCCCTTTCCATTCTGTCCGTTCCTCTGTCCGCTCCTCCTCCAGACGGGTGTACATCTCCTACCTGGACAGCGTTCACTTCTTCCAGCCGCGGATTCTGAGGACGGGCGTCTACCACGAGATCCTGATCGGGTACCTGGAGTACGTCAAGAGGCTGGGGTGAGGAGACCTGCACTCGCGTCCGCGCCTCCCCTGCTCTGGCTCCCTCTGCTGGCTGGCATTGCCGTGTCTTCATGCGATTCAGTGATCCCAGCCCACTGGTGTAAACTGCCAGGCCAGCCGTGTTATTAAACTGATCTGTTATTAAATGTTGTTAAAACGTTATTAAACTGTTCTTAAAGTGTTCTATAACTCCCACTGCCCTTTTTTGGTTTCAGGTTTACAACGGGGCACATCTGGGCCTGCCCCCCTAGTGAAGGGGACGACTACATCTTCCACTGTCACCCCGTGGACCAGAAGATCCCCAAACCCAAACGGTTGCAGGAGTGGTACAAGAAGATGCTGGACAAGGCGGTGTCCGAGCGCATCGTGCATGACTACAAGGTGCGAGTCGCCAGGCTGGCTGGAAAGTCCTGGGTTCATTTCATTGCGTTTTCTTTCTTCTTCTTTTCTCTCTCGCTCCCCTCTTGTCTCTTCCCCTGCTAGCCGTACAATCATACCATTCTGGGACCTGCACAACTGCTTTAAAGACATCTTGGAAAACTAAGCTGTGATGAAACCTTTCTTTAAAAGGTCTTAAGGGCAGCAGGAATTGTGTGTGTTAATATTTCATGTAGACTGATTATAGGTGAATGAAAGTAGATTTTGCTTTACATACACATGTCATGTGTATGTCTTATAATGTAAGGACCATCTTGGCTTTAGGCAGTGCCCTGCGGTGCTCTGGTGCAGGTGGGTGTGTGCGTGCGTGCCTGTGATCGTATCGCATTAACCTGCCTGTCCCCCCTGTCCTCTCAGGACATCTTCAAACAGGCAACCGAGGATCGTCTCACCAGTGCCAAGGAGCTACCCTACTTCGAGGGTGACTTCTGGCCCAACGTGCTGGAGGAGAGCATCAAAGAGCTGGAGCAGGAAGAGGAGGAGAGGAAGAGGGAGGAGAACAGCACCTCAAACGAGAGCATTGATGTGAGTGGCTGCCGTACCGAAACAGTGGAGCAAAACAAACCTTTGTGTCACTGGGATGGGTGGAAGGGCTAGTCTGACATCGTTCAACCCCCCATCTCTCTGTTTCCAGGCCACCAAAGGGGACAGCAAGAACGCCAAGAAGAAGAACAGCAAGAAGACCAGCAAGAACAAGAGCAGCATGAGCCGGGCCAACAAGAAGAAGCCGGGGATGCCCAACGTCTCCAACGACCTGTCCCAGAAACTCTATGCCACCATGGAGAAACACAAAGAGGTGATCACACACGAATCACACGCGCGTGCCTCAATAAACGCAACCACATGTACGCTTCGCACGCTGGAGCAGGTAGGACCTTACAGCAAACACGCTAACACACAAGAATGCCTTTTCTCCACTGGATGGGTTAGACATTGACTCTGGACTGGGTGTGAGTCCCCGGTGCCCCTCACACCTGTCTGAATGTTGCCAAAGATGCCAGATTAGGAAAATGCCTTCACGAGGTGAGGGGGGCGTGGTGTCCGCAAATTGTAGCCCATCTGGGAACGTACTCGTCATGCTCTTAATGTATTAAAGGTCTGCCCTTCACGAGCCGAGCAGCATGTTTGTTCATGCTACGTTTTAGCGTTGCCGCTGGCTCTTCTGCTGCCTGTGGGAGCTCTACATGAATATGAATTAACATCATAAATATACATGAGGAAGCACTATGATATAACGGGTAGTGTCATAAGAAACGATTTTTCCAAACACTCGGTGACGGTCGGGTTAGCTTCTTCGGCGGAGCGTTTTATTTTTTTAATTTTTTAATTAAATTATTATTATTTGTAATATTTGTTTCTGATTTTCCCCCCTCTTTTTTTATCCCAATTTGGTAGCCAATTAGACCCTTTAATTATTTTGATTTACCCTCCCCACACGAGTCCGCCGCTTGTCTCTACGAGGCAAGCTAATTCTCAGAGGGCAGGGAACTCCGCTTCCTTCGAGATGGAATTCACCCACCCACGTTCTGGAGACACCCTTGCGTGCTTCACGGCAAACTCAAGCCAACTCACCCTCCCCTGGACAGCCAAACGCAGTCCCTGATCGGGGCTGACGACCAGGGCCGGTCTGGTAGAGACTAGTTTCATGCCGCATCCCTGACAGGCAGCACACAACGTATCGGACCAGCCAAAATACAGTGTTAGACCGCTTTGTTATCCGCTGCCCCTGCACAGCGTTTTCTGAATGGCCTTTCTCCCGCCCTGAAGGTGTTCTTCGTGATCCGTCTGATCGCCGGCCCGACCGCCAACTCGCTCCCGCCCATCCTGGATCCGGACGGCCTGATGGCGTGCGACCTAATGGACGGGCGGGACGCCTTCCTGACGCTGGCGCGGGACAAGCACCTGGAGTTCTCCTCCCTGCGCCGTGCCAAGTGGAGCTCCATGTGCATGCTGGTGGAGCTGCACAACCAGAGCCAGGACCGCTTCGTCTACACCTGCAACGAGTGCAAGCACCATGTGGAGACGCGCTTCCACTGCACCGTCTGTGAGGTAAGGGGGCGGGGGAGGGGCTGGCTTGTGGACCCTGGCTCCTGCAGAAAGGTGGAGACCTGTGTAGACCATTACAGACCAGTGTGCAGTCTGATGCAGGCCTGTCTGGGCAGAGGGGACAGGGGACGTGTGATGCACTGGTCAGATAAACGAGAGCTGGTGGGAGGACAGAGAGGTGATACTGCTATGAACGGGCCTGTCAGCTCTACAGGGTTTTTACAGTCCTTGAAAATCCCTGAAAGGTTCTAAAAAATATATATATATACAGTGGCTACAGAAAGTATTCAGGCCCCTTCACTTTTTCCACACTGTTTTGGTATAGACTTAATTTAAAATGGATTAAATAGTTTTTTTTTTATTTTTTTGTTTTTGCCCTCTAATCTACACACAATATCCCATACTGACAAAGCTAAAACATGTTTCTAGAAATTGTTGCAAATTTATTAAAAATAAAAAACTGAAATATGTCATTTACACTCCAAATTGAGCTCAGATGCATCCTGTTTCCTTTGATCATCCCTGAGATGTCTCTAGAACTTGATTGGAGTCCACCTGTGGCAAATTCAATTGAATGGACATGATTTAGAAAGGCACCCACCTATATAAGGCCCCACAGTTCACAGTGCATGTCAAAGCAAAAACCAAGCCATGAAGAAACTCTCTTCATAGACCTCTGAGATTGAATTGTGTTGAGGCATAGATCTGGGGAAAGGTATCAAAACATTGCTAAAGCATTGAAAATCCCCAGGAGCACAGTGGACTCATTGTGAAATGGAAGAAGTTTGGAACCACCATGTCTCTGCTTAGATGGCTAATGGCCACTCTAAGAGAGCTTCAGAGTTCCTCTGCAGCGATGGGAGAACCTGACAGAAGGACAACCATCTCTGCAGCATTCCATCAATCAGGCCTTTATGGTAGTGGCTAGACGGAAGTTACTCCAGAGTAAGGTATATGACAGCCCGCCTGGAGTTTGCCAAATGGCACTTAAAGGACTCTGAGAGCATGAGGAAAAAGATTTTCTGGTCTCCATTCCCTATCCATCCATCCATTGTCTTGGTCAGGGTCGTGGAGGCAACAGTCTCAGCAAAGCAGCCCAGCCGTCCTTTTCCCCAGCAACTTCCTGTAGCTCTTCCCGGGGGATTCCAAGTCGTTCCCAGGTCAACTGAGAGATATAATCCCTCCATTGGCTCCTGGGTCTGCCCCGGGGTCTCCTCCCAGTTGGCCGGGCCCAGTTCACCTCCAGGGGGAGGCACCCAGGAGGCATCCTTACTAGATGCCCGAACCACCTCAACTGACTCCTCTCAATGCAGAGAAGCAACGGCTCTATTCTGAGATCCTGCCGGATCACTGAGCTCCTCACCCTATCTCTAAGGCTGAGCCCAGCAATCCTGTGGAGGAAGCTCATTTTAGCCGCCTGTATCCATTACCCAAAGCTCATGACCATAGGTGAGGTTTGGAACGAAGATTGACTGGTAAATTTAGTCACTGTTATGCAAGTCGTAAGTAAGTCTCAAATCTTAACCTTCAAGTCCCAAGTCACCATGTTCAGGTCAAGTCACAAGTCACAAATTTCAGGTGTCAAGTCCTCAAGTCACATTCAAAACAAGTCTCTTGAGACATCCAGCACAAGTCCAAGTCTAGTCCCAAGTCATAGACAAGTCAAGTCTGAAGTCATACAAATTCATGTGACTCAAGTCTACAAGTCTAGTATAAGCCAGCGAAAACCATAGCCTCAGATTTGGAGGTGCTGACTCACATACCCACCGCGTCACATTCGGTCACAACCTGTTCCAGGGCACGCTGGAGATCATAGTCTGATGAGGCAAAAAGGACAGCATCATTCGCAAAAAGCAAAGATGCCACCCTCATGCCCCCAAACCAGATACACTCTGATCCTCGGCTATGCCTTGATATCCTGTCCATGCAAATCACGGAACAGAATAGGAGACGAGGTGTGTTGTACAAGGACCGAATGGCAAGCAGCAACAGACTCGGTACCCCATACTCCCGCAGTACCTCCCACAGAACTCTTCGGGGTAAAAAGCTGGTCCACTGTTCCACAGCCAGGACGGAATCCGCATTGTTCCTCTTGTATCCGAGGTTCGACTATCGACCGGATCCTCCTTTCCAACACTTTGGCATAAGCTTTCCCAGGGAGGCTGAACAGTGTGATACCTCGGTAGTTGTAACGCATACTCCGTCTGCGTCTGTCGGGTTTAGAAGTTACTCAAAGTGTTCCTTCCACCTCCCGACGATATACCCATTCGAGGTCAGCACTACCCCGCCCCTGCTGATAACAGCCTGGACGGTGTCCTTTTTTCCCCTCCTGAGCCGTCGGACGGTTTGCCAAAACCTCTGAGGCCAGCCGAAAGTCCTTCTCCATAGCCTCTCCGAACTCCTCCCATCTCTGGTCTGATGAGACAAAAGGTTAACTCTTTGGCCTGAATGCCAAGCGCTACCATAAACACCTGATACACTCCTAGATTCTATCTCGGAGGTCTGTGGAGAGTTCCTTGGACTTCATGGCTTGGTTTTTGCTCTGACATGCACTGTGAACTGTGGGACATTATACAGACAGGTGCGTGCCTTTCTAAATCATGTCCAAACAATTGAATTTGCCACAGGTGGACTACAATCAAGTTCTAGAGACATCTCAAGGATGTATATAGCCAAGGGCTTGAAACTTTTGGCTGACTTCAAAGTGCCAAGATCTCTCAAAAAAATTATTCAACCAACCTTTGCATCTGAAAAGCTTTGTGTCCATGTCTCGTATGAATTGGGTTTGGAAAAAAGCAGTTTGCCACCATTGTCACTTTTGTAACCTTTTTGTACCCCCTTTCCCCCCCTCCCTGTTAGGACTACGACCTGTGCATCACCTGCTACCACACCAAGGGCCACGAGCACAAGATGGAGAAGCTGGGCCTGGGGTTGGACGACGAGAGCAACAGCCAGGCGGCGGCGTCCATGCAGAGCCCCGGGGACTCGCGCCGCCTCAGCATCCAGCGCTGCATCCAGTCCCTGGTGCACGCCTGCCAGTGCCGCAACGCCAACTGCTCGCTGGCCTCCTGCCAGAAGATGAAGCGTGTGGTGCAGCACACCAAGGGCTGCAAGCGCAAGACCAACGGTGGCTGCCCCATCTGCAAGCAGCTGATTGCCCTCTGCTGCTACCACGCCAAGCACTGCCAGGAGAACAAGTGCCCCGTGCCCTTCTGCCTCAACATCAAGCACAAGCTGCGCCAGCAGCAGCTGCAGCACCGGCTACAGCAGGCGCAGATGCTGCGCCGTCGCATGGCCAGCATGCAGCGGACGGGGCAGCCACCACCACCGCCAGCTGGTGGTGGGGGTGGGGGACTTCCATCGCCTGGCAACAACGGCACCACAGCCCCCAGCACGCCCACGTCCTGCGGCACTCAGCCACACACCCCTCAGACCCCCACGCAGCCCAGCATGCCGCCCCTGCCCCAGCCTGGCCTGCCCCCCCTGCAGCAGGGCGGAGCACCCCAGCACCACCTCCAGCAGCACCACCACCACCTCCAGCAGACGCCGGGCGGGGCCGCGATGAACTCGCCCCAGCAGCAGCAGATGGCTGGCCAGCTGCTCCCGCAGCAGCCCCAGCCCCCTCCTGCCCCGCACCCCAACAGCCTGCCCCCCTACACGCCCCGGCCCCCGGCCTCCTCCCCGCACCACCACCCCCAGTCCCAGGGCAAGCCTGGCCTGGGCCCAGCCACCCCTCCCCAGTCACAGCAGCAGCAGCAGCCCAATCCTGGCCAGTCACCGGTGCCCCAGCAGCCCCCACCACCCCCCGCTGGCCCGCATCGGGCCGCAGCCGAGATCGCCATGAAGATCCAGCGGGTGGCGGAGACGCAGCGGCAGATGGCCCAGGTGCAGATCCTGCAGCGGCAGGCGGCTCAGGCGGCCGGCATGATGGCCCCACACGCCCCTCACCAACACCCCCCACAGCCCCAGGCCCAGATGGGCATGAACCACCCAGGGGGAGGGATGGTGGGGGCCCAGGGACTGCCCCCACAAGCTCAGGCCCAAACCCAGGCCCAAGCCCAGGCTCAAGCCCAGGCCCAGGCCCAGGCCCAGGCTGCTGCTCGGGCCCATATGGACCAGCAGCAGCAGGGTAACCCACAGGCCTCGCTGCCCCCACAGGTGCAGCTCCAAGCCCAGCAGCAGCCAGGGGGGCCCCCGCTCCCACCCCCACCCCAGCAGCAGTGGGGTGGCCCGTCCATGCAGCCACAGCAGAGACCGCCAGGCATGATGGGCCAGATGGGTCACCCAGGGATGACGGCCCCTCAGCAGGTTGTCCCACAGCAGCAACAGGAGCAGGGACGCAGTGCGGGCGGCCTCATGGGCCTTGTGGGGGTGGCGGGCGGCGGGAACCTGCCCCAGGCCGCCCCACAAGAGCTCCTGCGCACCCTCCGCTCGCCAAACTCGCCCATGCAGCAGCAGCAGCAGGTGCTCAGCATCCTGCACTCCAGCCCGCAGCTCCAGGGTGGGGTGGTGGCGTCGGCCGGCGGGAACCTGCCCCAGGCTGCCCTGCAGGAGCTCCTGCGCACCCTGCGCTCGCCGAGCTCGCCCCTGCAGCAGCAGCAGGTGCTCAACATCCTGCGCTCCAACCCGCAGCTCATGGCGGCCTTCATCAAGCAGCGCGCTGCCCGCTACCAGGGCGCGCCGCCCACGGTCATGGACGGCCAGCCGGTCGGAGGGAACCCCGGAGCTGCCCCGGGGGTCATGCACATGGGCCAGGGGGTGGGGATGCCCTCTATGGCACAGCTACAGCAGCAGCAACAACAACAACAACAGCAGCAGCAGCAGCAGCAGCAGCTACAACAACAGCAGCAGCAGCTACAACAACAACAGCAGCAGCAGCAAATACAACAGCGCCCTCTGCTGGCCGGGAGTTTGCAGCAGCAGCAAATGGCCGCTCTCCAGCAGCAGCAGCAGCAGCAGCAGCAGCAGCAGCAGGGAGCCATGCAAAGCCAGGGTTCTCCCATGACCAGCATGAACCCTCAGTTCAGAGAGATGCTCTTGAGAAGGCGGCTCCAACAGCAGCAGCAGCAGCAGCAGCAACAACAACAACAGCAGCAGCAACAGCAGCAGAAGATGGGCAACCACGCCCAGTTCCACCAGCCCCAGCCCCCGCCACAGCAGCAGGGCTACCTGGGCCAACCCGGCCAGCCCCAGCCAGGAGGGCCTCAGCAGGGACCCCCGACGGGGCAACAGGGGCCACAGCAGGGTGGATACCCCAGTGGAGTGTCCCAGCAGCAGGTGGCTGCGGCCCTGCAGCAGAGACTCCAGCAGCAGCAGCAGCACCATCTCCAGATGCAGCAGCAGCAGCAGCAGCAGCAGCAGCAACAGCAGCAGCAGAACGCCCTGGGGGGGCTGCAGGGGGCTGAGGGGCCCCTGGGGGCCGGCGGAGGTCCCCCCCAGCAGCAGCAGCAGCAGGCCGGGCCCCAGGCCCTGCTCCAGCAGGCACTGCACCAGAGGCTCCTCCAGCAGCAGCACCTGGCCGGGGGGGGCCCTCTGGGCGGGGGCTCTCCAGCCGGGCACGGCGGCAGCCCCATGAGCCCCCAGCAGCAGCAGCAGATGGCCCCGTCCCCGCACCTACAGGGCGGCCAGCCGCTGGGCAGCCAGGTGCGCTCGCCCCAGCCCTCCCCGCGCCCCCAGTCCCAGCCGCCCCACTCCAGCCCCTTCCCCCGCATGCAACCTCAACCATCGCCCCACCACATCTCCCCGCAGACTCAGAGCGGCTCCCCTCACACGGGACACCATCACCCGGGCCTGATTGCCGGCCCCCACCCCCAGCAGCAGCAGCAACAGCAACCCAACCCCATGGACCCCGGCGCGTTCGGCGCCGACCAGAACGCCATGCTGTCCCAGCTGGCGGGCCTTCACGGGCCCGGGACATCCGACATGCTGGGGGGGGCAGGTAACCAGGACCTGACCACGAACATTAATCACAATACCTTAGACATCATGTAGCATTAACAGTGCATTCAATACTTTTTTTGAGATGGGGTGGGGGGGAGAGGGGTTGGTTTTAGGATTTATGAAATTATTCTTTTTTTTAATTTTTATTTAATATTTTTTCAATATAAATAAAAACCTGAACTTCCTACAGATGCTACAATAAAGCAACCAATCAATGAATGAAAAAGTTAATGAATGGTGAGTCATTGCTGTTAATATATACATATACACATATATATATGTGTATATGTATTTTGCCAATCGTGTACAAAGTGAGGGAGGGCGGGGGGGGGGGCGGGGTGTTCTCTCCAGAGAAAGACAGGTAATATTTTTGGGAGGTGTTTCCCTTTCTTAATAAATATTTTTAAGATTTTAAAAGCGGCAAAAAAAATTAAAGAGCAAAGTGAATTTACACAGTGGTCTTTTTTTAATAATATTGTACGTTTCTCTCCATAAACCAGTCATGATTGTATCCGTCTTGCAGAGTGAAGTGGATATATTATTGTTATTAATATTAATAATTTGTCTTGATGCATCACATCATATCTTCCTTTAAAAGTTTGGGTTTTTTTTGCTTTATTTTTTTTTTCATTTAGTATTTTTTTAATCTTTGACAGTTTGTTGGCATATGTACTTTGAGACTGCTAAAATTCACAAAGAGTATATTTTTGTTAATGACTGTTAAAATGGAATTGGGGGGAAGGGGGTGAGGCTGTATTGTTTTGGTTTTAGAGTTTTGCTGTGGGCAGGGGCTTCAAATAAGTCTAGTGTTTGTGGGAGCTGGTTGCCAGACCACATCGCGTGTCAGTTTTGAGCCATGCCCTTCCTCCTTCATGCACCCCCCTCCACCCCCTTCCTGTGAATGTGCACTCCACTCCCTGTATCTGACCTGTATGTAACGTTGGACTTACTGCTGAAATGTGGATGGGGGGGCTCGGGCTCTGTATTATGTGGTGGAGCTGGCAGGTGGTGGTGTCACCATTTGAAGTCGGAAATGGATTTATGAAATGGGATTGTACTGGAGAAACCTACAATGAACTCTACAAAAGAGACTAAACCAAGGAGGGGGGAGAGGGGGTGACTGGGCGAGGGGGGAGGTGGAATCTGCAAAAACCCCCCTCCTCCCCCTTCCCTCACCCCCCTGAATTGTATCAGACAAATGTGCTGTTCCCCACTCCCCCCCTCTCAATTTCTCTGCTCAGAACTTTGGGATTTTAATTTAATATTTTTTACTGTACAAAGAAAACAAAAACTGTGGACTTATTAAATACTGTTTTTGTAATAAAATTGAAATGAGAAAAAAAAAAATCAGCTGTACAAACGTTCAGACCGACAGACGGAAGGACAGGATTTTTTTTTTTTTAAACAAATTTAGTTTCTGTGGAATTGCAGAAATTATTTGAAGAGACAGAATTCCATGTTAAATGTTTAAAGCTTTAGGTTTTTGGGAGGGGGTGGGAGGGGGAGGGCTGTAGTTCAGACCAGCACCAATGCGCCTTTTGTGTAAGTTATGGTTATTAAAATGACACTGAGATGCTGGTGTCTACCAACACACTTTCACTCACACACACACACACAGACAGACAGACAGACAGACACACATACACACACACACGTGCTGTGGAGATGACTCACCCAGAGTGTCAGAAGGTAGACTGGTGGTTTGCTTAAAAAAAAACATAAATAAAAAAACAAACATAAAAAGACACAATCACAATAAGTTCACACTATTTTCCTTTAGGGGGGGGCTTGGGAGGAAGGTACCACACAATATAAACAGTGGCAATACGGCTTGAGACTTATTTTGTAAAAACAGACAAAAAAAAATAACTCCTTTTTATATATAGATATATTATTTAATTTTATTTTTTGAAAAAGGAAAACTTGAACCTACAGGAATTAATACTTTTTTTTGTACTGAAGATGTAAATGTGATGCAAAAATGACACTGATGTTCGTACACGTCTCGCGGGAGGTGTGTGCTGAGAGAAATCGCGCCATTCTGAAGATCCCGTTGGTATACATGCATATATAAATACATACTCGCTGTACAGAACGCAGCCACTCTTCTGCTTATTTTCCTCCGGGAGAAATGGACACAGACTTGGGATGGGGAGGGCGAGGGGGGGGCGGGGGAACTCTGTTTTGTTTCAAAAGGAAACTTTGGCCACTTGTCTTGTTGACATATTTTGGTGCTTGCTGAAAGGAGGCAAAAAAAAGAAAAAAAGAGAAAGAATGAACTGTTGCTCTGTTTATTTGATTTTTTTTTTTTTTTTACTATTATAATTATAATTATTTTGGTGGTCAGATTTTTTTTTTGCCAATTATTTAATTGTATATTAAAGTATGTTTGTACCATTGGAAAAAATACACATGCTGGTTGTGTGGGGTTTTATTCTGCTCTGGTTTTTATCGTTCAATGGCCGGTGATGTCACGGCCCTGAATCCACCCGTCCAGACCACTGCAGTGCTCCATCCTTTTTCCAACCTCCGTTTTTTCCGAAAATGTTGCATTTTTCCACTTTGACTCCTCCCCCATCCTTTGTCTTTTGGGCTTTCTGAACGGCAGTGGTGTTGAAATGGTTTTGCTCCAGGTGCCGTGCGCTGTGAATGGGACTACTGGCAGCCTTTTCCGTATCCAGTCAATATTTATCAACGGCCGCTTTGGATCCACATGGTTGGACGCATTTACATTGAAGTCTTTAACGCCAATAATGTGCTTGTGTCTGTTAACCTGTGTCTTGAGGAAACCCTTCACAGATTATCGAGGCTGTGTATAATGCCGTTCTCAAAATGGCTTGGGCTCATAGAGCTGAATTATACCAGGGAGAGCACCCTTTTGAAAGAATGGGCATGAGCACAGCCTTGGAAACATCCGAGTCCCTCTGCAATGGTGTCATTGGCTGACAAACTGGTAGGACAGGGAGGTGGCAATTTTGAAGAAAAGTGAAGCCCCCAGCCCAGCCCATTCCATCGAAGGAACCCCTCTCATGGTGACTGAGGAGCCATTTTTAACACCGTACTTGACCTTCCCCTACACTGGAAGCCTTCGACGGTCGCCTCGGTTTCCACTGTGCCTTTCGTCACCCACTGACAGTGCTTCCGTGAAGACCCTGTGGAAAGACACTGACATCACCCTACAAGGGTGAAACCGAGCAAGCGCTGGAGCCAAATCATCACACACTTACTCACCCAGCAGGTAAAGGCCTCTGGCAGTAGACATGGGTTGTGTTTGACTTTTATTTGATTTGTTTGTGTGTGTTTTTAAACCAAACGATTACATTTTTGAGTACAGGAGGTACAACAGCACCACTTTGGCACCGCGCCTGCCTCCCTCCCTCTCTACCTCCCTCCCTCCCTCCCTCGCAGTGCAAGTGCAGGTGATGTACCGGAGGTAAAGTTTGAAGGTGCTGTATTCCACACTATGGGGGGGGGGGGCAGGTGACCAAGTTAGAGGCAAGTCTGGTGCCCTCCTCGAGCCTGCCGTACTGCATACCGAGATAAAGTGACCCAAACTCACAACCCACGTGTGAAGCTTTAACGTCATTGGCCGAGATGAGTCATTTAGTCGGGGACTTCAACCAAGCTGCTTTTCCACGTATTTGTGCCATCCAGTCTTTGACACTTTTGGTTGTGGTGAAGCCTTCCTGACACACGTGAAGGAAAGCATCCGTTCCCCACTGGACACCCTTGGCCTGAATGTTGGTGGGAGACAGGAGGCCAAGGTGTCCGCAGGAGTCCTGTTTGGCGAAGACCTGGCAAGGACCTAACGCGGGGCGCTAGCGACGACATGCTTCTGCAGTTCGGCTTGTTGTAGCGACGCAGCCAGCTTTCCCCGGCAGCCAGGTTGCTCTAAAATGCATTCCGCTTTCATCCTTTGACACAAAGTAGCCTGACCTCTGGTGGCGCTTTTGTGAATTGCTGTGTGCTGGAATCGACTTTGACTTGAAAGTGCAAAACTTTATTCACTGGTACATTAAAAATAAAATATATATATATATTTTTTAAGATAAAAATGTCCCTGGCTCTGCAATACTCCTGTATTACGAGTTAGTATTGTGAACACAATATACTGAATCTAAGAAAAATGTGTCTTGCAGGAGGTTGTGAGTATGTCTGTTCTACAGACTGCATGATCTCAGTATCAGACCACACTATCATTCTCTACCTGTTCTGTGCATTCACCATCCCGTCCACTAACTATCACAGTAACGTTTTCATGTAGGAAATTATTCACTGCAGAGAGCTGTGGTTTTATCTATCAGTTAAGCTTGAAGATGCCTAAAGAAACTCACATTTTTTGTTTATTGTATGCATAGTTTACATTTTATTCCCCTTAATGGTTTTAAGAAATGTCTTATTTAAACCTTAGTGGTCCTGAGAACATATCATCCATATGTCTTATTACTTCTTAAAACGTAATTTTAAATCCTATTCATCTTCAGATACATTATATATCGATATGCAGCTATAATTTCGCAATGACACTGCTAATTGTAAAAGTACGAGTGAAAGTGGTATTTGGAAGTGTGAATCAAAATGGCGTACATCAGTCATTTGCATGGAATGATAAATGTGTATATTTGTATATCTCTGGCCCTTTTAAAGAAATATTTGTCCCAAATAAAAGTCTGACCACTGAAATATATAAAATATTTGCCACCTATTTATTTTAAGTACAATAAAAAAAACATATAATATAGTTATGTTTACTTATACAAAGACCGAGAAAAAAGTGCTTTACAATAATTCATTTTTCAGTTGTAAAGTGCAATTAGCATTTTTACTCAACAGTGAACAAAATGCAGCCAAAGCGACCATGTACTGTATGCTAATCTTTAAACGTGTGCACATCGCCTACTAACCACCACAACAGCATCAGCACTGTCAATCAGAATTACATTGGTTAGAAAAAAAAAAAATCTACAAATACACAAAGGTTTCCTGCAAAATAAATAGATTACATTCAGTCCATGATACAAAAATAATGCCAGAGTTCTTCCGGGTTCAAAAATAAATGACACACACTGCGATTATTTTTCTCCTTTTCTCCATAGGGGGGAGATAGACTCCCTCCTTCACTTTTAGCCCAAAGTTAAGAGTTCCCCCACCACATACCTAACCAAAAACCAAAGAGAAGTCGGGGGGGATCATTTAGATTGATCCTATTTTTAGCTAACTGATTTTCAGTTGAATTCAACATGTTCAAAACACATGGCAAACCCCATGCTCCCTTGTGATTGTATAGAATTAGAGACGATTAAAAATGGAGAATCTATCATGTAGTCTTGACACGCTGCTGACGTAACGTGTGTGTGTGTGTGTGGGGGGGTTATGAATGAAGATGTAACGTGAGTATTTCAACTTATTGATTTCCAATGGGTGAAAGATTATGAATCCTGATTTCCCCACCCTAAAATTTGTATTGTGACGATATCGCCCCCTTTCAAGTTTTGGATATAGATGTCATACAACTCCTATGGTCACAGCTGTAGGCAAATAAAAATATCATGTACAAATATTTACTCAACTGATTTACTCTAGTTAGGATTAATGAAAAACATTTTAATACACAGGATAATATATTCGATATATATGTACCTCGATCTGCATCACCAAAGCCTCTGTACAGTGCATCCAACATGTCAATATGATTTTGGAACTGTGACTTTCTTTTTCATAATGGTTACAATGGGTGTCAAAAGTATTCACCCCCTTTGGCATGTTTCACATTTTATTTTCTTGCTTCACGGAATCAAAATGGATTCCATGAAGTCTTGAAGTATTCCTATTCTTGGGATTTCTTGCCACCAATCCAACACAATACTCTATAATGTCAGTGGGTGAATACTTGTTACACCCACTGTATACACTAATGTTCATTTCCAAAATCTACAATCTTCCAGAAAACGGGTATAAACTGCACTGGAAATGTGTTATTGACCTGTGACACATGGGGGAGGGGAAGACAGATTTCTGCTCTCTGGAAAGGCTAACCCTGTGCCAGAGGTACCGACTCGATAAAGACACTTAGCAAAAAATTAAATAAATAAATACATACATAAAAATAGACTGATCGAAGTATCCCCGTGGAGCTTCACACCCAATACCAAAATATATATATATATATATATTATAAATACAGTACGATGCTGTATCTATCATGCCTAATTGGGTGTTCCCACTGTATTTAAGTGTGAAAACGTCAGTGCTAAAAAAAGATAGTGTTTATTTTAAATGTCTGATAACGCTCTAAAACAAGCACTTGCTTTTTTGGCTTTGGTTGGAGTAGACATCGCTGTGTGGAGATCAATGTGCTCGGCAGAATTGTGAACAGGCGATCTCAAATACAAAATGGCCGACTTCAATCCCTTTTTTGATTGCGATTCTCATGTTCATATTTTAATTTCATTTTTTAGCTGCAATGTACTCCAACCCTTGTACAATTCACCATGAATTTTGTACCCAATGTAAACATACACCAGAAGTGCATTTTAGTGGTGCCATGGTAAAGGGACGCGTATAATTCTGACTGTACGCCTGAATGCATGTGCACGTTGTATACGCAATGTATCAAGCATTCCTCAAATGGGCGAGAGTCGCAAACAGGAGGACGTTGGAAAAGAAGAGTGACGAGACGAGAAGACGGGTTTCTCAGATGCAAGGTACGAATCAGATGAGAGGGGGATGAAGTGATGGAGAGACAAAAGAAATCGGGACGTTTGTGAGACAGTGAGAGTAGATAACCCACCATCTCAATATCCCTCTTTCTCTCCCTCCTTGTGCTCACCCCCTCTATCAGAACTCCAAACCCCAGCCTCTGAAAAATCCTTTGGCCGCCAGGGCCTCTCTGAAAGTCACTGTCAGCGAGTTGATGGTGACATCGGTCACAGTCACCTCCCCTGGGCCCATTACAGGACTCCAGGCCTCTGACCTCTCTGTCACATTCACTTCCTCGGGCTCTGCCATGGGAATCCAATCCTCCGCTCTGCTTGAATCTAAGGCAGACAGACAGACAGACAGACAGGCAGACAGGCAAGGCAAAGGAAAAGAGAGAGTTTATGAAGTTCACCCTTCTGCAGGAACCACTGCAGTCCTTTCAGAGTGTCATAACTGGCAACCATCTAGATCCATGGTGTCTGAGTGGGCAGCTATCTATTGATAACAAGGCACCACATGTCCCTAGACAATATTTATAAAGTGATGCAATTGGAGTATGCTACATCGGTGCCAGGAGAGAACATCACATACTCTCAGCTCCGACTGACTGGCAAGACAGAACTACAGCAACACCACCAGTGAGGGACCAAGAAGGTGTCCACCCGCTGTCTGACCCAAAAATAAACACTTACCGGTCAGAATATCCCTGTGCATGTCTGGCACTCTTTCCACTTCCTGTCTAGCCTCCTCTTCCTCCTCCTCTTCTTCTTCCTCCTCCCTCCCACCCCAGTCCTCATCTGGGGGGTCCTGTGTTGGTGTGGGGGGCTGGGGAGGAGGGGTGAGGCGCAGGAATTGGGACCCCCTCTGCTTGTTCTTGCGCTGAGCTAGCCTGCGGTACAGCCCTCCTCCCCCTGCCCTGCCCTCCTCGGCGTCCAGCGAGCGGGTGAGCGAGAGGCGCAGGCGAGCTGGGGGCTTCTCCGAGGCCTTGTGGGCGCTACGGAGGTCCATTGTGTAGATGTTCTACAGGGAGAGGGAGAGGGAGAGAAGAGACTTGACTAGAAGATTACTGAGTGTCGTCATGGAGAGAGAACGAGTATTTGCAGTACTGCCGAACATGGCACAGGTGGTGGGAGGAGCGGTGCGACCCGTACCTGCAGTAGCAGCCTCTTGGGTTTAGGACCTCTCTTCCGATATCCAAGGGCTCTGTCCTTCTGCTCTCTGGTGTGGACAGAGTAAGAGACACACTGAGTCAGGGGTGAAGACAGACTATTGCGCTATTTGGCTGTGCAGCTGCTTAGGGGACGACATGTTCCTTTGAAACAAGATCCTTATAGTTTTACTCACTTCTCCTCGTAGGCCAGGACCAGCCGAGGATCGAGAATGTGTTCCTCTGGTTCCCATGTGCTGTACCTGTGAGACAGATGAACATATATACTCTATATATATATACAGTACCAGTCAAAGGTTTGAGTACACCTTCCATCTGGATTACGGCTAATCGGGCAATCCTTCATTCTTCAGCAAGATAATGAGACGAAACACACCTTGAAGTTGTGCAAGAACTATCTGGTGAAGGAGGAACGTGAAGGACAACTCAAACTAATGATCTGGCCTGCCCAGTGTCCAGACCTCAATCCCATAGAACTTGTATGGGACGAACTGAACAGAAGAGTCAAAGCAAAGCAACCCACAAGTGTCTCTGGGAATTGCTGCAGGAGAGCTGGGAAGACATGTGTTTGTGAGGCTGTTATCACAGCAAAAGGGTGGCTATTTTGACGAATAGTCAATTATGAGATAAACCTAGTTTCCAGCAGGGGTACTCAAATTTTTTACTGGTACTGTATATATAGACACACTCCTCATGGGTCAAGCAGAAGCCAGGTCCCATTTACACAAAATCCAACATGACAGTTTAGCTTTAGTTTGATTACTTATTGGAACATTAATAAAAAGAAAATGTTACATTTGCACCTTCAATGGTTGCCCCCTTAATAATACTGTAGTGAAGATGTCTGTGAACAGGAACGACACCACAATGCTGTCACATGCACAGTCACTGTGTTTACTTTTACAGAACAGGTCTGCTCTGGTTCTCCAACCCTGTTACAGGACACAATAATTAGCAAGGGCTAAAAAGGTTTACAATACATGCTTACTTGGGTGGCCAACCTTTCCACTTCAATAAGTACTCCACATTCCCCTGTGATAGATAGAGAGAGAAGCAGCATTACGAAGGTTACTGTTACACAAGGCAAAAAACTTGAAAGCATTGGTAAGACGTCTTTTGATGTATCCCATCGAACGTAACCGATGACGTAAGCTCAAAGGCTCAGCGGCAGTGGCAGTGACAGCTTTTATTGTGGTGACGTCAACGCACAAGACCGCACTAGCCACAAAGAAAGCAAGTCTTGGACCACCCTCCCTCCAGCCTCACAAAACATTCTAGAATATTTTGCGACGCTATAGGGGGCGTGGCCGCGATAATATAATAAGTAAATACAACCATGTTTGCGCAACGTGAGTTAGTGTGCCGTTTGCTCCAAGAAGCGGAACAGGTACTGATGGCCGCGTGCGTTCTCAAGCCTTGTTGTTTACATAGAAAATTACCGATGGGCAGAAATCGTAACAATACCAATCTAGCAACGGGTACAAAAATATAGCAATTTAATTAAGAATAATAAATATCAAGATAATTATATCAACAAATCTGGACTATATCATCAAATCGAATGTATAGGCAACATTACGCAAAATGATCTGTATCATATTTTATTATCAATATAACATATATTGAGGAATAAACATTTGCGTACACCGTTTATCGTTACAAAGCCCATGTTACCCCCACGGGTTAGGCTGTCAACTTATTTCCTTCTCTACGTGTTTATTAATAAACTGCGTAGCTCCATACAAATTCGCCCAGTACTCGTGTAATCGCTCCCGCAGACGCACGGACAACACTGGAGACCTTTCAAAAGCCCAAATCACCTCTCACAAACATGCATGCAGGACGCAACGCAACAGCAAAACACTTACACATTAAGTTATAGAGACACTCCCCACGCCCCCGCCCCCTCGCTATGTTTATAGCAGTAGCTAAAAGTAGCGGTTCAGGTGCGTTTTCCGAATCGCTACAGCACCTCGGTTAAAACGTATGCCCATCTATCACGTAATAAGACTGTGCGTTTACAGACAGCGTATATTTATTTTAAATAGAATCGAGCAACATGCAAGGGTGTATGTAGGTCTTCAAATTTGGACATGTCAAACACAGTATCTCCCCCCCCCATCCCCCCACCTATTCCTTACCTTTCTAACTCTCTTCTTGATTATCGATTCCACGGCAAACACTTGTTCGCCTATAGCTGACAGTTCCATCACTATTGTGCTGTGCTCTATGTACACGCGCGTTCAAACCACAACGTTAATATTCGCCGTTCGCCTGGATACTCGCGTTCCGTTTTACGAAGTAGTTATAAATTGTAAATCGCGGCTGACACGTTTCAAAAACGCTATTCTGCACCCCTACTCCTCCCCCTCCTCACAGAATCGTTGGGTTTGTTTCTGTTTCATGATTTTTTTTACCGTTTCATTTCCTGATATTTGCCCTCTCTCCCTCTTGTTACAGTGAGTTTTCAAATCTGCGACACATCTGCACTGCTTAGCGCGTCCGCGTGTGGCTGAGCGCGTCCGCGAAACGCGCGTGCCCAAGTCAAAACTGAAGGCACACGAGACCGCGCACACCGATGGAAGCACAAGGATTTAGGTTTAGGTTCAGACTGATGACAGGGCAATTTCACTCATTTAGAATCATTGTCGTTGTTGCTCCTCTGGTTGACGGTATCGCATTACCCCAACAAACAATTTGTAAATCTACTCAAATGAAAGCATTATTGATATTTGAGATATCGCTGGTGAATGCACAGCAGACAAACTTGTATAAACAAACACACTCAAAAATGCTTGTTTCCAATCCACGTGTTAAATCTTCTATACCCCATATCTCCTGTACAGTTCTATGAGAGGCCCAAGTATTACAAATACAAGCCAGACCGTGGGAAAAAAATATATACATAAAGTACAGTATAAATTTTATTTTAATGTGAAAAAAACAATGACATAACCAATGACATGGATTTTTTAATGTAACCAGGTCTCCTTAGTATAGAAGAGGAAGTCAAAAACTGAGCATGAGAAGAAGAGAGGCAAAGAGCAGGAGAGATTGTCCTAGCAAAAATATGTTCAGTGTCCACCTCATTTTAAATGTGCCTTGCCATGTTTAGACAGGAATTTTGAGCATGTCGGAAAATGTATGAATTCACTGTACAGTTGAGGCCAAAAGTTTACATACACCTAGGCTAAAGACATTCAAACTCATTTTTTCACAACTCCACACATTTCATGTTACCATACATTTCCTGTGTTAAGTCAATTAGGGCATCTACTTTATTTCCATAAGAGGTCATTTCAAAATAATAGCCAAGAGACAGATATATTTCAGCTTTTATTTACTATATCAGATTTTCAGCGGGTCAAAGGTTTACATACACTTTGTTAGTATTTGGTGGCATTGCCTTTTAATTGCTTAACTTGAATCAAATGCTTGGGGTAGTCTTCCACAAGCTTCTCACAATACTTTGCCGGAATTTTTGCCCATTCCTCCTGACAGAACTGGTGTAACTCAGTCAGGTTTGTGGGCCTCCTTGGTCGGATGGGCTTTTTCAGTTCAGTCCACACATTTTCTATGGGATTCAGGTCAGGGCTTTGTGATGGCCACTCCCAATACTTTCACTTTGTTGTCTTTAAGCCATTTTGTTACAACCTTGGAGGTATGCTTAGGATCATTGACCCGCTGGAAGACCCAGTTGTGACCAAGTTTTAACTTTCAAGCTGATGTCTTGAGGTGTTGCTTCAGTATTTCTAGATAATCCTCCTTCCTCATGATGCCATCTATTTTCTGAAGTATACCAGTCCCTTTTCCAGCAAAACACCCCCACAACATGATGCTGCCACCCCCATGCTTCACAGTTGGGATGGTGTTCTTCAGATTAAAAGCCTCACCCTTTTTCTTCCATACATAGCGCTGATCATTATGGCCAGTTCAAATTTTGTTTAATCTGGACTAAAGAACACTCCTCCAAAAGGCTAGGTATTCGTCCTGGCGATTACCTGCAAACTTCATTCTGGCTTTTTTATGTCAGTCTTGGAGTAGGGGCTTCTTCCTTGCACAACAGCCTTTCAGGCCATAGCAATATAGGATTATCTTAATGGTGGATGTAGATACTTTGGTACCTGATGCCTTGGAACTCCCTCCACAGTTCCTTTGTTGTTGTCTTGGGCTTCAGTTGAACCTTTCGGACAAAAGTTTGTTCAGCCCTGGGAGTTAATTTGTGCCTCCTTCCTGAAAGCAGCAGTGTCTGTGTGGTCCCAACATGTTTATATTTGCATACAATTGTTTGTACAGATGCTTGTGGTACCTTCAGTTGTTTGGAAATTGCTCTTAAGGAGGAACCGGACTTGTGGAGGTCCACAATTCTAAAGGTAGGCCCTTAAATACAGCCACAGGTGCCAATAAACTCCCAATTAACTCCTAATTATGACAATAGGCTAATCTGAAGCTTCTAAAAAGTCATTACATCCATTTCTGGAATATTCCAGACTGTTTAAAGAGACAGTCAACTTGGTGTATGTAAACTTTTGACCCACTGGAATTCTGATATAGTGAATTAAAGCTGAAATAAATCTGTCTCTATTCGATTGTTTTAAAATTACCTCTGATGTGAACAAAGTAGAGGCCCTAATTGACTTGTCAAAATAAATGTATGGTAACATGAAAGGTGTGGAGTTGTGAAAAACTGAGTTTGAATATCTTTAGTCCAGGTGTATGTAAACTTTTGGCCTCAACTGTATACGTCAAGGACTCTCACAGTCTTTCAGGTCCTGTAACAGCAAATACCCGTTTATGCTGTAACCGTAACCCACCATTATGAATATTTCAAACAGCTGCGTTCAGCGCAAAATGACTAACATTTCCATGACCCGGTCACATAACACGTTCCTTTCTTTCACTCACCCCCTTTGGTCGGTCATTTTCTCTCTCAACATTTCCTCAATGCATCCAGGATCACTTATCTATTCCATCTGGATCTATTTTTTCCCCTCCATTGTTACTTCTCCTACTTCCATTTTAGACTCCCAAGGCACCTTAAGCTTGTCAATGGCATCGAGTCGACGTCTTATCATGTGATCACCACCACCTTTTGCTCAAGTCGCATTTACTAATGTACTGCAGTTTTAGGCAGGTACACATCTGTCTGGATACTTACATTCCCCCGGCCACAGCACCTGTGTTAAGACAACTGCTTGTACATGTTTAAGATGACAAACCCCTGGACAGCATACTGTACATTAAAAAAAAATGAGACAACAATGCAGACTGCGATGTGGCATATGTACGAATACGATGAAGAAACCTCTACTGGGAACATATGTGAACTGAGAGACAAAAGGTTATTAAAGGTATCAAAGTAGACAGTATGTACTGTGCTGGTTTAAGCATTCATTGCAGTGCTTTGGGATTACCACAACCTGCTGGAGTGATATTCGCTCCTTTGCTCAATGTAAAAATGCATGATAGTAAAGTGTTTGCACTGCACTGTTAATGGCGTGAGGGATTGGCTAAATTAGGACAGGCAGCCAGCCAATGGGAGACCTGAGACAGTGGGGACAGCAGTCTTTGTCCAGTGGCAGATTTTTATGCCTCGCCAATAATGGGAGGTGAAGGGAGGAGAGAAAGGCGCATTGAGTAAAAAAATGGAAAGACGTGCATGCAAATTAAAGATGAAAAAGGACAGAGTGGTGAAAAACGTCTGAAAAATAAATAAATAAATAGCGGTCAGCAAGGAGGGAGAGGACAGGCAGAATGACAGATGCACTGATGAACAGGCCCTCCCCTTAAAACTCTGAACCATGAGGAAAAAGAAAAAAAGAACTCCAAAGTAACTTAAAATATATGGATCATAGTACTTTTTAAAGTTCTATGATCCAGAACAGCAAACCTGATGTCCATAAATATGCATGTGTAGTGCCAACGTCTGTGGGTGTCCAGTTCTTCAGCGAGTCCAGCAGGTAAGACAGAAAATGACAGAACACCTGGTCTAAAGCGGCTCCTTGACCGGCTGAGTCAACCCCCACCTGTTCAAGCTTTTACACACCAAACCTGTGCAATCGATGAACGGTCTCTCCAAAAACCAGGACGAAAACACTCAAGAGGTGTCCGACCTCCACGTCTGCTGGATTTCAACCTCGGCCGTCACGACCAATAGGAGTTCACAGTTCTTCCCGCGTAGCTGGTGTCTTAAGAACTTCCTGTCACGTGATGAAGAAAAAAGACATGGAGAGGGGGGAAAAGACCATAAGGATGATAACAGGTAGAGTGTTAATTCAACTGAACACAATTGGCCCATTCAGCTCCATGGACTACAGCTGGTTTTGCGCCACTGTGACGCATATGCAAATCAATAATACACGTGGTGAGTGCTGAAGAACTGCCTTCTGGGAACCTGCACAAGACGAGCAATTACAATATATAAGCAATAACGATAATACCCATTTTCATACTGCATCAACTGCAATGAAAGTATCGGACTCTGGTACAGTATGTAACAACTGTAGGAGAGGAACATTGACAGAAAGATCGGGAGAACGTTACACGTAGCAGAGATGTAAGGCGCGCTTTCCAAGGCTTCTAAGGCAAAGGAGCAGGACGCCGTGTTTTTAGGATCCAAACAGGCAATGTACAGCATATAAAACAAAATTTACAAAAACTATTTGTTCCCAAATGCCAAATGCTATTTGGGTACAGAAACACCATTACAGTTAAACTAATAATCCATATGCCTACTTAACATCATAATATCCATCACAACCCCTTCAAAGTCTGAATTCACAATAAGTCCTGCCCATAAGTGTCCTTGCAAAGGCTGGCTGTGGTTCAATATAATTTATTTCAAGTGAGCATAATTCTTATATTATGCACTCCCCTTTCTTCCAGCTTTTTCAGAAGGAGGATTACAGTATTTGAATAGCCTTGGTGATAAAATGGAACATTTAAATCATTTTGCACTAAACTTACACTTGAGGCACACTTTTTTTTCTAGTTTTTTTTCTTAAAGCAGATTCAATGCATTCAAGGCTCATTCGTCCTCGAACCACAGGGTGACACATTGGGCTCGGTCCTTCATATTCATTTCACAAGTTTCAATCTTGAGGACATTATGTTCCCCGTGTAACCAGTCAACTTCCTTGGCATGTACTCAAGTCAGCATTTACGTGAAGAAGAAAAGAAAAGAAGAAAAGCTCCTTTATTGTGACAACCCACAACCTCCACCCACCTCGGATACCTGCAAACTGGTGGAGATCGAGAGACCGTATGACTCACATTCCTAAGACGTACAGTCCCAGCAGACATGACTACACACAGGAGTGTATATACAGAGACAGAAACAGAATACTCACAAACACAGAGGCAGGGGAAGAAGAGTCACAGGGAAAACAGCAGCTTACAGTCACCCGGGCCCCGCGCGAGTGTCTCACACGCACACACAACTGTAGCTCAGGAGGCATCGCTGGGGCGAGTTACCTGAGCTCATCGGGGGGGCCGATGGCGTGGGGGCAGCGCAGTTTGGAGTCCAGGTTGTAGTAGACGTCGCCCACCTCCCGCACCCCGATCCAGTGCTGACGTTTGAGGGGGAGTCGCAGGGGGCCCCAGCACAGGTTCGAGGGCACATTCAAGATGAAGCCGGTCACGTTGGGCAGGGCAATGCTGGACACATCCCTGTGGAGAAACATGTTAACACACGCTGACAGACTGGACCCAACACCTGTGGTTGTGAATGGTCGATAGCGGTACACCCATTCGTTCCGAACCGTTCGGTACAGGGCCATGAACCAAACGAATGCCATCTTCCTTTAACCACCAACTTTTTTTTGTGGGCGGTCGCAGCAGTATTGACAGACATTTTTATTTATTTATGAAAGCCTTACATTGTTCAGTAAATTATGGCCAATTAGCCACTGTTTACAAAGTTCATAATAAATGAAAAGCAATTTTATGTTTTGCTTTGATTTTACCCCCCGCTGTACTGAACCGTGACTTCAAAACCGAGGTACGTACCGGATCGTGATTTTTGTGTAGCTTTACACCCCAAGTTGACACATAATTGACTGGGCAGCAGAGTACAGTAGTTAAGGAGCATGGGCTTATAACTCAGGAGGTTGCAGGTTCAAATCCCCAGTGGAGAACTGTCATTGTACCTTTTAACAAGGTACTTTACTAATTGTTTCAATAAAATATCTTAGCTGTATAAATGTTCTTTTTTTAGCCTCTAAGCTGTATAAGTCTCTCTGGAGACTGCTAAGCAAATAATGTAAATAACAACGCATTGATTTACTGACAGCACACTAGGACACATTAACACCCCTTAAGCAAAATACAAGCACTGACCAGTTAGGGCAGTAATTTGGACACTGTGATGGACAATAGTTACAACAATGCTAAGGCTGTACCTCCTCTTGTCCCACCACACAGCTTCAAATCCACGAGTCTGAAGGGCCGCCATGATGACATTGACATCGTAGTTGCCGTTTCCCAGCATGCTCTTCTTGTGTGGCATTACCAAAGTGCTGGGAGAGAGCCTGTGGGGAGGGAAGAGGGAGAGAAAAATGAAGACGGTTCTCTGTGGCTCAGTAGGTAGAGCATGGCCTTGACGCTTAGGTTGTGGGTTCGATTCCCACTGGGACTACATATACTGTAAAATGTATGCACTCACGGGGTGGCAGATAGCGTAGCAGTCTAACGCACCACATTTTGACTGGTCCGATACAGTGTTCACTGCCTGTCAGGGATGTGGTTCGTAACCCGCGTCTGTACCAGACCGGCCTTGGTCGTCTGCCCCAATCTGGGGCGGCGTTTGGCTGTCTGCCCCAGGGGGAGGGTAAGCCGACTCCAGTTCGCCGTGAAGCACATAAGGGAGTCTCCAGAACGTGGCAGGGTGAATTCCGAGTCGAAGGAAGCGGAGTTCGCTGCCATCGGAGCATTAGCTTGCCTCGTAGAGACGAGCGGCGGACTCATGTGGGAAGGGTGAAATCGAAATAAATGAGGGTGTAATTGGGTACCAAATTGGGAGAAAAAAAAGAAGGAAAAAATGTATGCATTGACTACTGTAAGTCGCTTTGGATAAAAGCGTCTGCTAAATGGCATACATTATATTATATTATATTATATAAGGGCCACCAAGGGAAAGGACGGGAGTTCCATATGCATTAAACCGCATGTATCCCTCACCTCTGGAAGATGTCCTGCAGCGTATCCCTGCTGAAAGCCGCTCCGTCCTGGAAGACGTTGTTGAGCGCGTGCAGAGCGCAAAGCTCCCGCCGCTGCTTCTCGTGGTAGATGGGAGGGGGAGGGGGTGGTGAGAGGGGCGGGCTCGATCCTGACTCCGCCTCTACCCCACCCTCAAGTCCCACCTCCTTCTGTTTGCTCAGCTTCCAGGGCATACACCCCAGCGCCTGCACCCCCCCTGCCCCCCTCCCACATCCCCTCCCCTTACCGGCACCTGGAACACTCCCCATCACTGTCCCACCCTGTCTCCACAGCAACCATTAAGATGCATGAAGGGGATGAGCAAGAGGAAGGGGAGGGGGGTTACCAGTTTTTGAATGCCTCCTTCACCTCATCTACGTCACCTTTAGCTTCTTAGATGTGGAAAGAAGAGAGCACCTGCATATTCTTTAAAGAAACAAAAAACAAAGAAGAAACCAAGAATTTCAAAATGGAATTGTCTCTATGGCAATCGGTGAGAAGCGTCAAACGAACACTGTGTGGAGATGATTGGGGGGGGTTGGGGGAAGTTGTGTAAAACAAAAATGTATAACCCCACTTTCTTATTCCTCCATTTTGGTCACTCCAGTTGCCTCTCCTACATTTAAAGCAGTTTAGCAGTTCTCTCCATTTTAAGGGAAAAAACTGTGCTCCCGCGTGAAACAACTTCTGCCGATTCCTTTAGAGAGGGTGATGATAGGGACAGATGCCCAGGAGCTGAACCTGCCACGTTCCCCTGAGGCCAAAGGTCAGTGCTGGTGGGGGGTTTGTGAGGACAGCGGCTTCCTCTTCTCCACGGGCCACAGGGCCGTCACTGAGGAGAGAGCAAAGTGCTACACAGAGACAATAACACACACTGCTGTTACTGCACACACACACACGCACACACACGCACACACGCCTGCCTGCCCGGCCGCCCGCTCACACACACACACACACACAGGTCCTCACACGCTCGCTCTCACAAACACATGCATGCATACATGAGAGAACACACACACACACACACACACACACACACACACACACACACACACACACACAGACAATCTACTAGAAGTAGACACACACACACTGAACTGCTAAACTCAAATTTAGCTTTAGAATACACGTACAACTGCCTACTTCACCCATGGAGGCCAGGAGAAGCATGTACAATTTTCCAAAGATACACAGAAGGCAAATTTAGATCAAGACTTCTACTTAAATTTAATGCAGATATTTCTGTAATATGGCGTGCGAACTGTAGATTTTCACTGAAATTATGAAACCCAGGAGCACAAAACGGCATGCGATTTACTGGGTTAGCTATCAACCTATCAATTCATCATGCCAAAAGCTACGTAGCTTGCTAGCCCCCTACCACGTATCTAAGTAACGATAGCTAGATAGTTTGCATGATCCTAACTACGTAGCAAGAAAAACCAATAGTCATGTGGGACCAAAATGAACAGACACAAAATAATTAAGCGGAGGCAATTAAAAATAATACATTTTTTCTGCCTACCTGCTAGCTAGCTAGCTACACAACCTCGTTCCAAAATACTCCGTGCGCATAGATACACCTAACTAGTATTCACAATACCCTGGCTTCACTAAGGTTACCTTTCATAATTCCGTTTCCTCGGCTCTATTCTTTCTGTCATTTACTCCATGGCTAATTACTGCTTTTTTACCTCGGCAGCTCCAAAGGTAAGTGACTTCAGCAGGCGATGCCAGGCATGCGCAAAACGTCATGCGCCGTCCGCTGGTTTGTCGTCGTTTGCGTCATGCACCAATTTGCGCACAGTGTTGCGTTGTCCGTCCCTTTTAAGAGCACGCAAGGCCAGCCAAGACATAGAAACGTTCATGTGCAGACAGCGGTAACTGGATTAACTGTAATATATAATAACTACAAATAACACAGCCACCCCAAATATATTACTGATTCAGTATTTGTTGACATGTCATTTATCTGGCACATAGTGCGTAATTCAGTCAGGTACTAACCGAACTATGTTTGGTGAACGCGGCTGTGCTGCCTCAGTGAAAACAATCAGAAAGTCTGAACGACTCCTCGAGTAATTGTGCAATAACTGAAGCTGACGTGGTAGCAGTTCACATGTAGCGTCAGCGTTTTTGTGTGTACAGATAAGGTTAACCTTTGTCTACCGTTCTGCATTAAGTTATTGAGCATTTGATACCGATTCAGCACTAAATATAATGCTGTGCAATTTTGCATCATGTATGTTTTTCCCCCCCATCAATATAGCCTATGTCTTTTAAGATATACAGCCTGTGTTACATGTAATTGGCTTGCATGTGTTTTATGTGATTATGCCCAGGTGTGTTAGCATGCAGTATATCTAAAGCTCTGATGAATGTCTAGTGACCAAAAGCTGCACTTAATAAATTAGATCTGAACATACTACAGTATGTGGAAGTTATATTGGAGAAATTGGTTTTGAAGTCGCTCAGAATAAGAGCATCTGTTAAAGAATAAGAGTTAAAATCCATCCATCCATCCATCTGCTTATTAAATGGATGTAATGAATACACCCTGTCGCCAATGTTAAAATCATACACCTAAAATAGTCTTTTTAACATGGGAACCACGGGAGAACATGCAAACTGCAGAAACGCCTTACCTTCTTGCTATTCCACTGCACCACCGTGCCATCCATGTCTAGGTTTATTGTTGATTTTCTAAGTCAGATACCTTTCCATGTCTTCTTATGGTTTGCATACGAAACAGTAAAACCCAATGTTGACACAGGTGTTGGTTTTCCAGTTATTATTTGCCCAATATTTGAGTCTGAATATAACATTTAACAACTTGCTTACCCGATGTGACAATACACAAATGTATGTTTTTATTAAATATAATAATACTAATCCAATCAGTGGTAACAGTGGAAGTGACATGCATGAAAACAGGTGAAGCGATGAAATGCTAAATACTAAGAAACACTTGGACACACCATTTTAAGTACCAAGGTAAGTAAAAAAAATTATAATCTATTAGACTCCCTTTTCCTTGATAATTTTCTAAATGTCTGGCCACTTGTGATCTCTGAGCATCCAGGTCACCAAAAAAGGGGCTGATATTCACAGGAGCAGAGGATATGATTACGCGTGCAGAATGTCCGACAAACCTTTTCCACAGCAGAGCTCGTACACTTAGAACAATAAAATGGCCGATCGTGTATCGCTAACATGTTCAGGGTAGTGGTCCATGTCAACCACCGATGGCGTGATGGTTCTCAACTACTGGAGGGTACCAAACCATGCCCCATGGAGTTCTGCCTGTTCGACACTCCGTGACAGACCCAAACCTCTTCAGATTTGTGCTAGGTAGGTTCCAAAGCGACTGACAGACCAGCACAAGTGCAACCATTTGGACAATTGGGCCTTTCATCTGGAAGGGTATTATGACAATGGACAACAGGACTCCTGTAATCACTGGGGAAGAGACTCTGGTGCACCATTTAAGGCCTGAAACCAAGTGCCAGAGCATGCAGTGGAAACGCATGTTGCCTTCTTCATCAAAGAATCTCAGAACCCAGCCATCACCCAGTACATTAAATTCATATGAGTTATACTTATGGAGTTCTGGGGTCTTTAAGGTCCAGTCCATTGGCCAATGAGGCCACAGTGAAGGAGGTGATGTGCGCATGACTTTGCACATAGCCAAAATTATTATTATTAATTATTATTCCCCCTGATGGGATGGAAAAACATGTATACCACCGGATCAAGCAAGAAGATTAGACATAAAAATGAGTGAGAATGTGTAAAACGGAGACCTTCCAAAAAATATCAATGTGTGTGAAAAAAAAGAAGAAGATATATATACAGTATATATATATATACAATAAAGTAAAACTTCCTTAAATCTCCTTAAAAGGGTCTTTAAAAGAGCTGCATGCATGTTTATTCCCTTCCAGAAGTAATCTAGCACTTTCACCTCACAAGGCCTTCATTCTGCATTGCGCTCCAAGCTTTCCAACCCCAAATCCCCCCATCCACCCTCATCTCCGTTCCTCAAAGCCATTCTCTTCACGCGTCCTTCTCCCTCACTTCCAGCTGCCTCTCCAGAACAGCAGCCATGTCCTCCAGCAGCTTCTCCCTGATCCTATCTTCCCTCCTCTGCAGCTCATGAACGTAGTGGGAGCCTTCTAGTGTCCTCATTTCCTCCACCCTCTCCAGCAGCCTCACGCCCAGGGCCCTCCTCTCAGCCGGGGGGCAGGCAGGCCCATTCTCCACCAGCTCTGCCCTCTGGCTGCACAGGGAAAGTGTGGCCGTGAGGCCCCCCGGGGCCCCTTGGAGCAGCTGGTTGAGTGTACAGGAGCTGCCGAGAGAGTCTGCGTGGGTGAGGACCGGCAGGACATAACTCAGGGCCCCCTCGCCCACAAGTGCCAACAGGGCCCTTAAGGCTCCTGCTTCATCAATGCCGCCCGCGTCTCTGGACCCAGGGGCCTGCATCACCAGCAGGAAGGCATGTGGCCCCGGGCTGGCCAGCTGTACGCTCCGCAGGGCCTCACGTGCCCGTTCCGCGGCCCCCATCGACGATCCCAGCAGATCTGGGGTGTCCACAACGGTCACTTCTTTCCCCTCCACGAAGGCCCTCCGACTCACACACTCCCTGAGGACCCCTGGCGACCCTCCGTGGCCCAGCAGGGTGTCTCCCAGCAAGCTTCGGCCGCCCCCCTGGGGCCCGACCAGAATGAGCCGCAGCCCAGGGTCAAAGAGGCCGGGTGCGAGAGTAGGAGGATTTGTGTGCGTGGAAACATTTGTGGAGTGTCCAGCCTTGACAGATTTATCTTTGGAGTATGCTGTACATCAGGACACAAAAATATATATGCAAATAAATAAACATCCTCACACAACAAAGTTCTGTAGTAGTGGGGGGTCAGGTTAGAGAAACCATCCCGGGACAGTCCTGGGACAGGTCTGGAAGAGAATATTTAGGAGATGACCGCAGGGAGCTTTTAGTGTGGTCTGCTCTAGTGGTTAAGGAAGTGGTCTAGCAAGCAGAGAGTTGCAGTTTCGAGTCCTGAATGAGGGGCACTGCCACTGCACCGTTGTTCAAGTTTCTTAATTTATTAACACCTACAGCTAAAAAAATGATAATTTTTTTTTTTTTATTTATTTATAGTTTCAAATTTTTTCCCTTTTTTCCGCCCAATTTGGTTGGCAATTATACCCTCTATTTATCTCAATTCACCGTCCTCCACCCGTCCTCCGGGTAACGAACCCAATTTTTTCCGCCTCCTCCGGAGATGGAACCCGACCACGGATGCCCTTCTGCTCCTTGCTGAACTCGTGCCGGCTCACCCTCCCCCTCCCCATGGAGCGGACAGCCAAATGCCGCCCCCGATCAGCTGCTCCGTATCGGACCAGCCAAGATACGGTGTGTTAGACCGCTACACTATCCGCCGCCCGTTTTTATATACAGTTCTTAATCCATTCTATGTAAAGTGCTTCTGCTCAGTAAATAAATAGCACTAGGACAGTGAAAACAGTACTGGGGTAGTGGGACTAGAGTGAAAGGAACACACCTCTCAGATGCTGGATGAGGTTGCCCACAGCCTCCAGACCTTTCTTTATGTTGGTGAGTGAGCCTAGAGAGGTACAGAGAGAGGAAGATGGGGAGGGAGGGATACTCAAACATCATAAAATCATTATAAAAAATGGAAAGGAAATGAAGAGCCAAAAAGGGGAAAGAAAACCAACCTGCAATGGCTTTGACTAGGGCAGGCACCCATCTGAGTTTGGTAGGCAGTGCTGTGACACAGACAGAATTAAGATTTAGGTTTCCTTTATTTCCTCAACAAACCGGCAATACTTTACTGGTAAAAAAAAAATTATATATATATGTGTGTGTGGCTGTCACTGACAGTAAAATGACAGATTATAATGGTGGTGATTATTTATTCATAATATACAGTGGGGTCCAAAATGTCTGAGTCCACTACCAAGATCTGTTTGTTTTCATGTTTTCAAAAAAGAACACAACATTTTTACTCAGGAGAACAATTTGACCTCTAACTACTTCACTAACCTCTGCTGAGATAATTACAAACAGCTGCAAAACCTTTTGCAAAGGAAGTGTCCTTTTACAAGATTAAAGCACCTGCAGTAGCAACGAGAACACATAGAGGACCATATTAATTATGTCTGTAAGGGCTTTCTATTTGAATTGGTTCTATTAAGTCACTACTGAGGCGGGAGTAGGTGCTTCGACGCACATTCCAAACACAGAATTTCCAAAAAGTTGCCGTTTTGATGGTGATTTATTAAACGAAAACATAAGTTTACAAACAAAGAAAAAATGCACCAATATGCCAATATATTATTGTATTTGTGTGTGTCTGTGTGTGGTCGAAAGCTGTATGCTTTCCCACTCCCAACCTCTCCACACACCAGACATTACCCCCAATATGTACAGGTGCGCTCAATCAAGCCTTCAGGAATCAGGAATTTCAAAATAAAGGTCCTGTCTAAACAAAGGTCCTGTCTACATATTCAAATTTACAAATACAAATCTACAAATTCCACAAAAATGGCTCCTACAACGTCAATATCGTTGTTGTCAGTATTAATTGTTACAAGACCATAGCAACTCACGCTGTGTATTAGGAGTGTCCATGTATTAAAACTTGAATGAAAAATAAGGTGTCACAACATTTTAAGAAATGAAAGTAAATAAATAAACAATAAACAAAATATTTATAGATATTTCAATTTCATACCATCCTACAAACAAATCATACCTTCATACCAAACAAACAGATCTAGGTAGTGGACTTTTGGACCCCACTGTACTTTACTGGTAAAAAAACAAAACAAATAAAAATACAGAGAATAATGGTGGTGATTATTTATCCATAATATATATTGTAAGAATAAAAGTCACTGCAGATCCCCCACCTACTATGAACTTCCAGATAGAAGACGACCACTTCAGTAAGGTCTGTAAACCTGAAAAACACACACACAAAACGCTACATTACGTCCTGACCAAATCCCAGAGAAGTGAAGTAACACTCACCATCACCTCCCCATGACCACAACAATATACTTTTTGTCTTTGAACATGTCACATATTCCAGATATTTTTATTTTTGGTTGAACATGCAGATATATTTTGCCTCTCTCCCATCGTTATTCAGGTTTAGCAGCACAGCAAAGCAACAAGAGGGACTTGCAGTGAGCACATACCCCGAATAGTGCTCAACAAACGGGACACCCAGCTCCACAAGGAGGACAAACCTGGGATGCAGAGAGAAGGTCTGAGAGTAAAAATGTTGTTTTTAACTTTAAAATCCATTTTACATGGCATTTCAATGACATTATTTTTTGGCAACTGACACTAAAATGGACTTTACTTTCATAACTTAACACGTTTTGTTGCCAGTGCAAATACACATCTCATTGTGTGTGTGTGTGTGTGTCTGTGTCTGTGTTTGTGTGTGAGAACAGCTGTGGCAGGTGGCAACAATGATGGCAGGGGAACAGACATTTTCTGGTAACATTATCGGAAAATAAGAAAAATATATATAACGCTACATGGAATCAGATATTTCCATGACATTTCCATGAATATCCATGACATAATCATTTATTTATGATTTACAAGATTTTTCCATTACGCGTGGGAACACCGTATTTAATTTGAGTCGTGTGTTCTGTTGACTGGTTATGAAGTAAAAACAAACTATAATTAACTTACCAGTGAGAGCGCAAAAGAGACGTATTGGCCACCTTATTATAGCTGGGAGAGCTGAAGCAGGAGAAAGCAATGAATTCCATTCAGCATCAAGGGACCGGGACTTTAACTGGTGGCTAGACTAACACAACATTTAAACGCTGCCCCAAAATAAAATCTGCGAGACTATTGACAACAATGTTAAATATGCATACTGGCCACCAGTTATTGGTTGTCCATACCAAGAAAGAAATGAGCATAGAAAACGCAGAATGCCTGTGTAAGCAATGTCTAGTAATATCCTGGGTGAAATCAGAACACGGGGGAAAAAAAATCTTAAGAAACAGAGCACAAAAACTATTTTACCATTCATAAAAAAAATGGATGGATAGACAGACGTGAGAGTCCACTGACCTTGGGAGAACCTGTAAAGGATATACCCGACCACAGTGAGAGTCCCGGTTAGTACACTGTTGAAGTTTATCCAAACATCTAAGATGCAAAAAAGGGGGGGGGGTGACCTCCATGTACCGTTAAACCACAAAAAGACAACCTATTAAAGGACATTAAACACATGCGTCGCATACAGCTGTCATACGGCAGCGACGTCAAATTTACTTAACCCCATATGGCCTACTTAAAAACTCTGAAATACACGTTACCGTATATTAACAAAAGAATATTTAAAACGAAAATAAAACAAGACAGCAAGATATGTTTTTCATGTTTAACGCGAAGGAATGGGAAAAAGAAAAAAAGTGTCCCACGTGTGGCCGACACCAGCACTGCATGACATGAACTGAACTTTCGTGCGGAGATTTTGATATTAATTGATCAGTTATACAAACATCTATCAGCTATATAAACTTAAAATAGACTTACCAGACCATAAAAACATTCTGCTGGTAATTTGCATGCCATATACATTTGCGTTTGGTGGGCAAGCGTAACGTCCAAAGACACGAGATGTTAAGTGTGTTGGAAGATTAAATTGAGTTGTGTAAAACTACGGATCCGATTCATAAAGAGTCGTTTACTTCAAAACCACTCTATGTATGTTCCGTCAGATTGAACTGTTAAGTAAAATAAACACACCAATCTGATTTCAGATTGCGACATTATTATGTTTACGGTTCCACACAAGCTCGTCAGTTACCTGATACCCTTAACACTTCCTCACAATTACGTTGCACTTTGCTCCGAATTTAGTGGTTAAACATAATTTATGGGACTTGCGTAATTTATATCTGTTTACAAATAGCAAGACTGCAAGAACCGTACACATTCATTGGGTGGTTACTGTTACCTAATCCCAGACTAGACGTATTCAGAACACATTTTCGCTGTTGCATTAAATGCGCCCAAAACACCCTTTGACAAGTTATCCCCCACAACGGCAAAATATGAATGTCCAAACCCGCTGCTGCCTCTTCCAGGTCGGTCCTGTCTCCACAGGTGGAAGTCGAAGTGCAGACACTGTCCGGTTTACAATCGCACTCCATGGCTGCTGATACGCGACAGCCGTGACGCCACCCTCGACACGTGACAGTAGCGGTCTCTACCTTCCCCAGACTCAGGTCTTCCTGGCTACCCCAACACTCCTTACCCCCCACCCCAAGTTTATAGATATTTCCGAGTTTCAACGGCTTGATGAAAAATATCGTCTTATGTTCTGGAAAAAGAAAAAAGACGGAATGAGGAAGCGGAACGCCCAAGGTGTGTCGTAAAATCTGGCAGGACAAGACAGACTGGAATACAAGGGGGCAATATACAGTGACTTCGGAAAATATTCAGGCCCCTTCACCTTTTCCACTTATAGAATAAATTTTAAATGGATTAAATTGATTTTTTTTGCCAACAATCTACACACAATACCCCATAATGACAAAGCGAAAACACGTTTTTAGAAATTGTTGCAAATGTATATATTTTTATTATGTGTAGTGTGTAGTCTATTACTTTTCGAAGCCACCGTAAATGTACAGGACTGCAAAACTTATTTGGGCATCAAATACAGGCCTGCCTAAAGAAATATTGCAAATAATCACTCATGACAAAGGAATGTTTATTTTATTTTTATTTTTTTACATGTACCCAGGTATCAAAAGTCACACCCACTTAATCTCTTATAACAAAACAATTTTGTAAAAAAAAAAAAAAAAAATGTAAGGGGCAAAACTGCATGCCAGGTGTGTGGGTAAAAAGGGAACAGCATGTTCATCCCTTAATATAACCACGAAATGTGCCCCTCCCTGATGCTCAGCGGGAGAGCCGCTGAGTCAGCGCGTCGATCAGCTCCTGCTTCTTGGCGCCGGTGGTGTGCACGCCGAACTGCCTGCAGGCGTCCTTCAGCATGGGCACCGTCAGCTTCCCCAGCGTGCCATCGCTCACCCGGGCCCTCAGCTCTGTCTCCGGCAGCTCCACCTTCGGCTTCTTCTCCGCGCCGCCTCCACCCTCGGCTGAAACACAGAAACACATCGCTCTCGTCAGGGCACGAGTACAACCGCGGTTCCACAGCATCGCGTGTGTACGTGTGCTGCGCTGTGGCTCCGTCATGCGACGTAAACTCTGGCTCTTGGCCTACCGTCCGCAACCGCGCTGCAGTCCGTCCTCCACAGTTTACGCCCTATGTCACCTGCAGTCCGCCCTCCACCAGCCCTATGTCACCCGCCCCCATGTCACCCGCCCTATGCCAGCTGCAGCCGCTCTCACCAGGTTTGCGCCCTATGTCACCCGCCCGCCAGCCGCTCTCACCAGGTTTGCGCCCTATGTCACCCGCCCGCCAGCCGCTCTCACCAGGTTTGTGCCCTATGTCACCCGCCCGCCAGCCGCTCTCACCAGGTTTGCGCCCTATGTCACCCGCCCGCCAGCCGCTCTCACCAGGTTTGTGCCCTATGTCACCCGCCCGCCAGCCGCTCTCACCAGGTTTGCGCTTGGCCGCAGTCTTGCCCTCTGGGTTGTAGTCGGCGGGGTAGACCAAATCCTTGAAGTCCTGCACCAGAGGGCCCAGGCGCTCATCCATTAACTCGGCTTTGGGCTCTGAGGAGAGGGAGGGAGGGAGGGAGGGAGGGAGGGAGGGAGAGAGAGAGAGAGAGGGAGGGAGGGAGGGAGGGAGAGAGGAAGGGAGGGAGAGAGGGAGAGAGGGAGGGAGGGAGAGAGAGGGAGGGAGAAAGAGGGAGAGGGAGGAGGGAGAGGGAGAGAGGGAGGGAGAGAGAGAGAGAGGGAGGGGGGGAGAGGGAGGGAGGGAGAGAGAGAGAGAGAGAGGAGGGAGGGAGAGAGAGGGAGGGAGGGAGGGAGGGAGAGAGGGAGAGAGAGAGAGAGAGAGAGAGAGAGAGAGAGAGAGAGAGGAGAGAGAGAGAGAGAGGAGGAGGAGAGAGAGAGAGGGAGGGAGGAGGGAGACAGAGAGAGAGAGAGGGGAGAGAGAGAGAGAGAGGGAGGGAGGGAGGGAGAGAGAGAGAGATAGAAAGAGGGAGAGGGAGACAGAGAGAGAGGGAGGGGAGAGGGAGAGAGAGAGCAAGGGAGGTCAAAGAGTGTTTTTCTGGCTAGCATTTACTAATCTATACTTGTGTTTACTGGCTATAGAGGTGCTGTTGCAGGTACTGCATCTTTTCTGTAATATGTTTTCAACATGGGGTTGTCAATGAATCACTGTAGTTCAGTAGACGATGCCAGGGAGCTTTTTCTGTTTGAACCGTCTTGCTCTGCTTTATGTAGTGGCAGGCGACCTCAAATGACGTTTCAAGAAGTCAAAGAAATGTGGAAGTGCTCACATCATCTGCATAAAACTCATAATACAAAGCTGTATGCCCCCCCAATATCTTGAAATTTTTCAGGGGAGAAAAAAAATATTTTAGATTTTAGACGACGACAACAAGCAGGACTCTCACACACATGCTCCGCCACGCTTCTGAACTCAACGCAAAGCCAAGTGCTAACGAAAGAAGCGAGAGGCTGCCCTTACTGGTTAAATCCTCGATGAGTTCAGGCTCCTGCAGGTCTAGGGCCAGCGCTTCCAAGTTCCTGTAGTGCTGCTGCAGTGCTGGGTTCTCAAACGCGTCACTCCTGAAACACGCGACATGCACATTCACACACGCACGCACGCACGCAGACAAGACACAACACACACAAAACAAACGACACATACACGCACGCACGCGTCCACACAACACACGACACACGCACGCACGCACGCAACACACACACACACGCACACAACACACACACACATGCACACAACACACACAACACACACACAACACACGCAACACACAGCACACAACACACAGCACACAGCACACGACACACGCACATACAACACGCACACGCACACACGACGCACACGACACACAACACACAGCACAGCACAACACATACACAACACACAGCACACGACACATACGCACAACACACAGAGAGAGAACACACACAGTCAACACAGTGTGGATACGACCTGTGGTCAAGAACAGCAGAAATGCTGTGATTTGTTAGTGCTATCGCTTTGTTACCGTTTCTGCAATTTAGTTATTTATTTTTTAATAAATATTGTTTCTGATTTTACCCCGTTTTTCTCCCCAATTTGGAAGCCAATTATACCCTCTATTTATTTCGATTAACCCTCCCCCCCACGAACTCGCCGCCCGTCTCTACGGGGCAAGCTACTGTCCGAGGCCGGCAATGATCCGCCTCCTTCGAGACGGAACTCACCGACCCCCTTTCTGGAGACTCCCTTACGTGCTTCACAGTGAGTTCGTGAAGACCATCCTCCCCCCTTCCCCCTGGGGCGGACAGCCAAATGCCGCCCCCGAGGGCTGGCCTGGCAGAGACGGGTTTCGAAGCGTGTCCCTGATTGGCAGCTTACACTTGTGCAGGACCAGCCAAATATGTGTACGTTAGACCGATACCGCTATCTGCCAGTCCCGGCAATGCAATTTGAACAGGGTCCTTAAAAAATAAAACATGACTGACCAACTGACTGGCCCTGCTGCACAGTGTACAGCTCTTGTATCGATGTATCGGGTACCTGTATTTGAAACGCAGTTTGTGCACGACCTCCTTCATCTTGTCCACCTGGGCGTGGGAGGCAGTGGGGAACTGTGGAGTATCAAGGGTTCGCACATCGTCCGCAAAGGGCAGGAAGAGCAAATTGAACCCTGAGACAAAGGATACGCATCTTCACTAGGGGTGTAACGGTACACAAAAATCACAGTTCGGTACGTACCTCGGTTATGAAGTCACGGTCCAGTACGTTTTCGATACAGCGGAGAAAAAAATATATGCACAACTTTTTAGCAAAAATTGCTTTAAATTTATTATGAACTTTGTAAACAGTGGCTAATTGGCCATAATTTACTGAACAAAATAAGGCACATATCTTTCTTTCTTAAATAAAATAAAAATACGGCTGCAACCACACACAAAAAATGTTCAGCACGTGCGTTAGTGGTTAAAGCAAGAATGCATTTGTTCGGTTCACAGCGTGTAGCAAACTGAAAGTCCTGTACCGAACGGTTCGGTACGAATACGTGTGCCGTTACACCCGTAATGTGCAGTGTGCCGAGACAACAGACATGCGTGTTCACATGGTGTGCACAGAGTGTGCTTGGAGCCTGCTGCATATCCATTGTGGTACACAGGTAGATATGCTAGCAGTACCATTAGATTACATCGCTCCTTTGTGACCGTATGTATGCACTGTTATAGGGAATTCAATTGAGCACAGAAGCGTTTTAGTTTATGGTCATTGTCCCGCGACGTACTTCTTTAAAAAAAATTGTTTCTGATTTTTTCCCCTTTCCCCCCCAATTTTAGTAGCCAATTACACCCTCTATTTATTTTGATTTGCCCTCCCCGCATGGGTCTGCCGCTCGTCTCTCCAAGGCGAGTTAATTATCGGAGGGCAGCAAACTCCGCTTCCTTCGAGATTGAATTCGCCCACCCACGTTCTGGAGACTCCCTTACGTGCAGCCAAATGCCGCCCCCGATCGGGACTGACGACCAGGGCCGGTCTGGTAGAGATGCGGGTTTCGAACCACGTCCCTGACAGGCAGCGCACACCGTATCGGACCAGCCAAAATACGGTGCGTTAGACCGCTACGCTATCCGCCACCCCTCCCGTGATGTACTTCTGAACCTGGGGCTGCGATGGCCCCCGTGCCACCCACCTGGCGGTGTTATCTGCATCTGGTTCGCGTCCAGCTCCTCTGCCTGGGGCACCAGGGCCACGAAGCGGGGCGGCGTGTTGCGGCGGGCGGTGTACTTGCACACGGCGAAGACGCTCCTCTCCCTGCACCTGCGCAGCAACGCCGCGACCAAACAGGAGCTGCCTGAGAGAGACGGAGAGACCATGACGTGACGATGACTACACACAGGACGCTGGGTTTGGGGCTTTGGGACGGGACACACACCTGTGACCTGCTCCTCCTCTGGGAAGATGAAGAGCGAGGGCCGGATGTGGTGGTGCAGTTTGAGCCGCTCCATGGGCTTGAACCCGATCAGGACCAAGCCCGGTCGTCGAACCTCTTCAGCTCGTCCACCTCCTCCTTCTCCAGCACAATCTGCCTGTTCCCGTACACCTGCGCGCGGACGGACACACGGAGAAACACGGGGCTGGGGCTTTACGGGCACACAAACAGAATGGAAAACCTCAGAGACAAAACGTGCGATTTTCCTTAAGTGAAAGGAAATCAAAAGAGGCACTCTTTTAGTGTGCGTGTGAAATAGGCATATGTAAAATGTATGTTCTTAGGTAATGTCCTTTTTGTGAACCTGTGATCTCTTGGTGTCGCTGGGCAGCAGCAGGCTGCCTGTGTTGGTGTGGTACAGGCGGGTCTTGGTGCGGATGGGCTCATTGCTCTCTCTGTACAGCCTGATCGCAGGGGGCTTGGTGGCCGTCCTGGCCATGACGTATAAGCCCACTGCCACTTTCACACCATCGCCCAGAGACAGACTCAGCCTGGGACAGACAGAGCAAGAGACAGGGAGACAGAGACAGAGACAGAGAGAGAGAGAGAGAGAGAGGGAGAGGGAGAGGGAGAGGGAGAGGGAGAGGGAGAGGGAGAGGGAGAGACAAAAGATTCAGAGGCAGGAGAGCTTTTTAAAATCCATTCTGACTACTGAGTGGCCATGTCTAGCACTGGACCCGATGAGATCTCATTCAGTTAATCAACACTGTTGTGACATAAAGAAGTCAAGCCCCTTGACTGACTGGCGTGACTTTGACACAGACCGTGGTAGCAGCTGGAGGCTGTATCAGTTCACCTGCTCTGTGCCCTCTTCTTCAGCTCTTTGGCCCTAACTCTCTTCTGCAAGTCCTCCAGTTTCCCACAAGGCTCCAACTGCAGCCCCATCTCATCCTCACCCTCGGAGGGGCTCATGATGTCACAGAAGAAGAGGGAGACATCGAAGCCCCCCTCCTTCTTCAGGTGCATCAGGTCTATGACGACACCTGAGAGTAAGAATGAGGCCCATCAGTTACAAATACTGAACTGTCCTCTCCCACCACTACACCTTCTCACAACATTTTATTTATTTATTCTGACACATTCCCATGTGTTCGCACATCAGATAATATGTTGCCATTTCCACAACTCTGCAAATGTGAAGGTCTGTGTCCCCACCCTCAAGAAATTAATTAAAAAACTGAAGATTGAATTTTGGAAAGGAAAAATGCAGACTTAGCAGAGGAGAGGTTAGAGGAGAAAGAAGCCAGGAGTGTGTGGAAATCAGTCAGAGCTACAGGGGATTTGGATTTCCTTTCTGCTGCTCGCAGTTTCAGTCGGTTAGCCCGAATGGAGTCGGTTAGCCAGGGGGTGGGAGGTCGGAGGCGCGCAGGTTTAGTGGATAGAGGACAGTGTGAGTCAAAGGAGGAGGAGAGAGAGGAAAGTAGGGTGGACAATGCCACCCTAGTTGGGTAGTAGTTCCCAGAGTTGGGGACTTGAGTCTTTAGCTCAGCGGGCTAATCGGGCTAATCGTCTCTCTTGTCGCATCGAGATCCTTGGTTCGAAACTCACTGCAGGCAGAACCAACTTAATTTCACATGGACTATTACTCTGTTTTCCAGTGGCATGGAAATCTTGGCATGCGGCTGGCTAATCAGAGGAAGAGGGAACCTATTTGAATTGGTCGCCAAAGCAAAAACTTACAACCTTAAATTGAGAGATTACGGAGGTTAACCCTCGTAAACTCTACTCTACGTTTTCCTCTCTCCTCACCCCTCCTCCTCCCCCACCCCCCTCCTCTCTAACCGCGGATGACTTCGCATCTTTCTTTCAGGAGAAGGTCAATGTCATTCGCAACTCCTTCCCCCCAACCTCTCCCTCACCTAATTCTCAATCACCCATCTCGCTACCTAAACCTCTCACCCCTCTGTCCTCCTTCTCGCCCCTCCCTGACTCAGACATCCTTCAACTTGTCCTCTCCCACCGTCCCACCACCTGCCCTCTTGATCCCATTCCTTCCCCCCTCTTCCAGTCCATTGCTATGGACATCCTCCCCTTTGTCTCCAATGTCATTAACTCCTCTCTTTCCTCTGGCTCTGTCCCCTCTTCCCTCAAATGTGCTCATGTTGTCCCCCTCCTCAAAAAACCCTCTCTGAATCCTGCTGTTATTTCAAACTACCTCTCTCCTACCATTCCTTTCCAAAACGTTAGAGCGGGCTGTCTATAACCAACTGTCTGCTCATCTCTTACAGAACGACCTGCTTGATCCCAACCAATCTGGGTTCAGAGCAGGCCACTCCACAGAGACTGCTCTCCTTGCGGTCACTGAGGCTCTTCACTGGGCTAAGTCCCAATCCCTTAGCTCCGTCCTCCTCCTCCTTGACCTGTCGGCAGCATTCGACACCGTGGACCACCAGATCCTGCTCTCATCTCTCGTCGAGATGGGAATCTCTGGATCTGCGTTGACATGGGTCGAGTCCTACCTGGCTGACCGGTCCTACCAGGTGGCTTGGAGAGGATACCTCTCCTCTCCCCACACCCTCTCTACTGGAGTCCCGCAGGGCTCGGTGCTAGGCCCCGTCCTATTTTCTCTGTACACCAAGTCACTTGGCTCTGTTATTTCTGCTCATGGTTTTTCCTATCACTGTTATGCTGATGACACTCAACTCTTTCTCTCCTTCTCTCCATCTGATACCCAGGTCCTGGCACGGATCTCTGCATGCCTGGCTGACATCTCCGCATGGATGTCCACCCAACACCTGAAGCTGAACCTGGGGAAGACAGAGCTGCTCTTCCTCCCAGCGAAGGGCTCCCCGATGATTGATGCGTCAATCACAGTGGAAGGCTCCATAGTGTCTCGGTCCCAGTCTGCCAGGAGTCTTGGAGTGACCCTGGACAACCAGCTGTGCTTCTCGAGCCATATTGCAGCGATCACTCTGATCTGCCGATTCTCCCTCCACAACATCCGGAGGATCCGAACGTTCCTCACCCAAGAGGCCACTCAACTCCTAGTCCAGGCCCTGGTGATCTCACGTCTGGACTACTGCAATTCCTTGTTGGCAGGCCTTCCGGCCTGTGCCATCAAGCCACTGCAACTAGTCCAGAACGCTGCCGCTCGTCTGGTGTTCAACCAGCCGAAGTTCACCCACGTCACCCCTCTACTCTCCTCTCTGCACTGGCTCCCCATCGCAGCACGCATCAGATTCAAATCACTGGTGCTTGCTTTTCAAGCGGCCAGAGGTACTGCTCCCCCTTACCTCCAGTCACTCACCCCTCCCTACACCCCTCCCAGACCCCTCCACTCCGCCTCCTCTGGTAAACTGGCTGTCCCTTCCCTCCGGGCACCTGGCAGCCGCTCCTCACGGTCTCGCCTCTTCTCTGTCCTGATCCCTTGTTGGTGGAACAACCTTCTGCAATCGGTCAGGACCGCGGAATCACTTGCGATCTTCCACAAGAGACTCAAAACCCACCTTTCAGACTCCAATACCACTGAACTCTGTCCATCTAGCTAAATTGTCTTCACCACTGTTTACTTGTTCAACACTATATATATATATATTTTTTTTTAATTACACTAACCTTTTCCTTCCCAGTGTTACAGGTATGGTACGCAGATGCCTGCAATGGTGTCTATTGCTGTATTACTGCACTGATCTCGTGTGCTAACTATGATTGTTCCTACCATGTATTAATGCACATCTTGTAAGTCGATCTGGATAAGAGCGTCTGCTAAATGCTTAAAATGTAAAATGTAAAAATGGAACTAATCATACTCTTATCGACGTCACACTTTGCAGTGGACACTCACACGCTCAACTTTTAACTCACGCCTTCTGAGCTCCGCTACATATGTATCATCACTTTCCACAACACAACTCTTGGCACAGCAGGGAGGGGAGAATGTTCATTCTGTGATTCAATGATTCAAGGGTACAAGCGGCACAAGCCGGTGACCAGCGGCTGCAGACGAGCGGTGGACTTGTGTGTGGAGGGTTAATCGAAACAAATTAATCGAGGGTATAATTGGCCACTAAACTGGGAGAAAATCTTTTTTTTTTTTTTTTTTTTTTTTTTAAAGAAACCCACCGGTGTCTTTAAGATCGCCAGCCTTGGTGCGGGCCAGCTTGTCAAGGTCACCATCGGCCCCGTGCGGGGTGTCCCGGCAGGTGAAGATCATCAGCCGCTTGTGTGAGAGCCGCAGCTTGATGTCGCTGTAGAGGTTGGAGCAGCACCAGAGGGCCTGGCCTAGAGACGTCTCCCCGCTGCCCAGGGTCTCTGCGGCCAGCTTCGCCCCCTTCTCCCCCCGGAGCCTGTCCAGGTCCTGCACACGCTTCGCTCCTGAAGAGGAGGGCAACACCAGCGATGCAGAAAGGGAGCTTCAATTGATTAATCATAAGCAACAAAGTCCATGGAAAAAATTTCATTTATTTTCCACTCATTGTAAAAAAATTCATTTAATTTTTTTTTTTTTTTTTTACGATAAATTGACAGTTTTTTCCGAAAATACACCAATGGAACCCTGAGATACAAGGACCCTTTATCACAAGAATCAGTAAGCTCATTAGCGCACACAGAACGTGAGAGAGACACAGAAACACCGCGGCATGAATGGGAGCACGCGTCACGTGGCGGCAGGGTGCTGACCAGGGGAGTCGAGGTCGTGGTAGACGTAGACGTGCTTGAAGGCATCCTTGGGGTTCTTGCTGTGCTCTGTGCCAAAGAACACCAGCGCCACCAGGTCCCGTTCACTGCTGATGATCTTACTGGTGTACACAGCGCGCACACACTGAAGGAGACAAGCGTTAACGGAAGGTCTGCGTGACAATGCGGTGAACGAAGAAGCACAAACAATCATTTGTGATAATGATAAAATTGCCTATTTTTAACATTATATTTGCTGATACAATGTATATATAATAATAATAATGATTTTGTGCTGGAAAAAAAAAGCTCACTTCAAGGAAGAGAAAAGACTATGATTCTACGATGACATCTGTTGTATTGTTGCTGTGCTGATCTCTTGCTCCAGCTGTGATTATTCTGTTGCCATTTTTAAATGCACTTATTGTAAGTCTAATAATAACGTCTAATAAATGCCTAGAGTGTGAAAAGTAAATGTAAGACGAGAGAGACAGGCGCACTGAGAGAGACTGGATTCACATCTTGTAAGTCGCTCTGGATAAGAGCGTCTGCTAAATGCTTAAAATGTAAAATGTCCCACCTGCATGGTCATGTCAAAGTTTGTGGGCTCGCCATCCTCCCCCTTAATGAACATCTCCCTCGATGCGTCCACCAGGAACACCAGGCTGTCACGCCCACTGTACTTGTAGTCCACTGAAATGTCACAGGAACATAGAACTATGTTACATCACAGAATTTGGGGGGTATTTGTATAACAGCTTACAAAATACTCCATACAATATTTTCCTAACAACAAATGACAGAACTAGGGTAACATTCAACTGTCATTCATTGGCAATAACATTCATTGGGGGAGGGGGTTCTGCCTTGTTTAACGCTTTTTCCTTGACAGTTGAAGCATTAACAGGTTAGTATTTACCCCTGGCCTCTTCTCCCTCTTCCTCTTCCACCTCATCATCCTCGTTCCGATAATAGGCGTTCCATTCTGCCATTGTGGATTGGCTACCAGACCTGCAAAGCAATCCATGCCAAATACCAACACATTTATTCCAATATTTCACAAGTTAGCCTACTGGCTATATTGTGTAATACGTGCATGTTAGTCAAGGACTCCAATGATTTCCATTGTTGTTGTAATGTATAACGTTGTTGCCGTTTAACTTTGTAGGCATGCTAAGGTGACTTTTGTTTATCATAACATTACCCATATAGAATGTTTTATATCAATCAGTCTAACAGTTCTGTGTAATTCTACATGTTTTTCGGCTTATTTATCCAGTAATGTGCGCTGTTATTGTCTGACAACAGGACACATTGCTCACATTCATAAGTTTGATTCAATCACTGCGAAAAATACAGCGTCTTTCTGCAGGTAGCATTAGCAGCTAAGGGGTGTCTCGTCTCTCGTCTCCGAGAAATTCATCCGATTTGGCATGAGCCAGTGCATCTGTGCACTCTCAGCCCAGGAACCTATCCACAAAAGTGCATGCATGCTAGCTTACCTAGCTCGCTAACTAACTACTTTAGCACGGGGGCTCAGCTTAATGCATACGTCTGTTTTTAATAGTACACGTAACGTTAGATACAAAACACCAGAATAGTTTAAGACCCGTAATAAGTGTAGGCGGGTGCATAAACGCAATATGTTAAAAAAGGACAGGCAAATATCCAATGAAATAACGATGAGACCGCCTAAAAGTTGGTCAGATAAATAAATCCCTAGCTCTCGATTATCAACATCGCTTTCATTCTAATTGAGTATGAATGTAAACATACCTCGATTAAAGCAGAGTTTTAACTATAAGTAAAAATGCTTTTTTGTAGTGGCTTATATTTAATTCAAAGCTCAACCCTTCCCACAAGTTGCCCCGACTGTAGAACACGAGCACGTAACGTAACGTAACGTAAGACTGCGCCCCTCTCGCGCGGACTTGTTCATGCTTCCCTGATTGGCTGCCCAAGTGTGTCACATTGCGAGGGTACCGCGCCTCCTAGCGGAAGAAGGGTCCCACTGCAGGGTGCTGTGACAGACTGGAACTCAAAGCACATTCCTCCCGGTTCCCTAAACCTAAAACTCGACTTGTTTTACCCCCTGCACATGATCTCTATGAGGTCGGAATCTCCTGTCTGTAAACTGTGGTCTTGTAGCATCACTCCTTCCCTGCTTGCTGGACTCGTTTCTGAGCAGAAAGGGCATACTTTTGTTTCCATAGTTTGCTGAAATAAGATTTTGGAATTGGTTTTGTTTTAGCTGTGTAAAACCATGCTTCTTTGACTCACAGATTACCTTGGCAACCCTGCTGATGACATCCTCACATCTGATTGACAATCAGTGATGATCAAGAGATAATACTTTCAAATAAATACTAAGCCTACACCCACTATTTAACTACTATACATTTAATTTTACTTTTATTTTAAGACAAAATGTTCAACCTTGATTTTCCTATACGTGTCAACTTTTTTTCACATTTTAATTAGTATTTTAAGTGTTATTTTTACAAGTTGATTATTTTAAGTAATATGCGACTAATATTATAGATTGCTCTAAGATTTTGATCTCATTAAAAAATATCGCACGGAATAGTATGGGCTTTTTAAAAAAATGATTATTTTTTTTTCAAAACATACATTTTATTGTACATGATATTTTAAATCCATGTATGCTCACTTACCTTCGGCTACTTGAGTTTTAGCTAAAGTCTACACACTGAATGTAAGTGTTTTTACTTCCTGGCGATATACAGTATTCTTAACATATATTTATCTTGCCCTTTTCCACGATCTTGCAACCTACATGCGTTGAGTCGTGAATATTTTTACTTCCGGGAGATGTACGTTATAGTCGTGATCATGACGTCATAGCACAGCAGTTAGCCAAGTTGCTAGCTCGCGAAGTACTGCTGCTGGTATAGCTTCGTAGGTAGCGGGTTAACAGTTTGCTTAGAGCGTAACCCGGTTGTCGTCTTTATAGTATTCTTACCATCTATACTACTTTTGTTATTAGTTGCATTTGACAAACGAGATACCTTTTTTGTATCATTCATCTGAGCAAAACAATCCATACATAACGCTAGCTAGTTAGGAAGCTAATGTTGGGCTAGCGAAGATAGCAAACTGACGTTAGATAGATTGTCATCTACTGTTAAATAAAAGCACAAACAGAGGAGAAGTGGCAAGCTAGCCAACTAGCTATTGATATCTGAGGCTATGGATCAACACAACACAACGTATACTGTCAAACTGTACGTTTACGACATGTCAAGAGGAATGGCTCGCCAGCTCAGTCCCATTATGTTGGGTAAGTAACGTTAGCAGCTACCTAGTTAGCATAGCTAGCTTGTACAGTCAACGCTAAAGCGCATGCACGTTAGGAAAGAACGGGGATTCAGCTAAGGGAGTAGGCCCAAGGGTTTAAACGAAGGTGACATATTAAGGGGCTTCGTTACATAATTTAGCTTTGTCAGCTAATTAGAATTGCTATGCGATGCAATTTGCTCGCTGTACACCTAAGAACATTGTTTACAACGCTAATCGTTACGGTTTTAGCTAGCTTCCTTGTGATCTAATGCACCATATTCTGCGAAAATATATTCAGGTGTCATCGTGTCAAACTTATTTTATAGACTGTTGTTCCCCCATGTAAGTGCAACGATAACAAGCAATCTAGTTTTATTATTATTAATAACAATAATAATAATTGTAGTAGTTGCACAGTAACGTTAATGTTAGCCGTATTGTTGAAGAAACGATAGTAGCAGTCTCAGATAAGCTAACGCGTTGCTTCTTGCAAACCGAGACCCATCATTTTCGTTACTAATTTAGCAAACTGTCATCTACTATGCAAAATGTATGAAATCTCACCACCTTCCCTCTTTTTACAGGGAAACAGCTGGAGGGAATATGGTAAGTGCACAGACGTAAATACACAAAATGAGCTTCTGAAAATGCCATAACCAAAACCGTGTAGCTGTTTCCCCCCATATTTGCAACGCTTTCTCTTTGCAAGTTAGCAGTATCAGAAAGCTATATCACTGCTAATATTACGTGGCGCGGATGACTACAATTGGGAATTTAATAGTCTGTTTTTTGAGAAATAAGTAGACGACGCATAACAACATAAATAGTGTTCTGTCGCTTGTAGGCACACCTCCATTGTGATCCATGGAGAAGAGTTCTTCTATGGAGGAGAAGGCATTACAAGCTGCCCGCCGGTAAGGCACTACTGTCAAGAGCTTGATAAACCAGTGTCTTGCTCCAATTAAATTACTAGCCTGTACGTTTAGTTTTTTACCCTTAGTGGCCTTTTCATGTTTTTGTTCATAACATGCTTCCCGACTTGGCTTCCCGTACTGCTACAGTAACCAGTTTGCAACGTCTGCATACAGTAAACCCAGTGCACCTGCTAGGTTGTATAACCACCTCAGATGCGCCCTACCCACACAGGAAGATTGCCGGGATTTCATTTGAAAAGACAAGCTAAATTAAGTGTGGGAATGTATGTATGTGTATAAATGTATGGGGGAGATGCAAGCTTTCAGACCTGAGAGTGTTCTTTTGGGTTCTAGGGCGGGACGATGCTGGGTGACCCCAACAGCATTGTGGACCTGGGGAACACCGAGGTGACAGAGGAGATCTTCATGGAGTACCTGTCCTCACTTGGGGAGTCCACGTACAGGTGAGCGTCTCAGTCTGTCAAGGCTGTGGTGTTTCAATGTACAAAAGGCAAAAATAAGGCACTTCTTGGGGAGCAGGCACATTGTCGATTAATTTCCTGTTTAGGGAGTCCAGGAGGACTTGCAGCATGAAGACATTACATTACAGGCATTGTAGCAAACGCTCTTATCCAGAGCGACTTACACAGTTGACATTTCTTTACATACAATCAATTTATACAGCTGGATATTTACTGAAGCAATCCAGGTTAAGTACCTTGCTCAAGGGTATAACGGCAGTGCCCTCACCTGAAATCGAACCGGCAACCTTTGTGTTACAAGCCCAGTTCCTTAACCATTATGCTAACACTGCTGCCCCGACAACAAGACAGTTGTTGATCTTATATTGCCCAGCGTGCTCCATCTCTTGCTTTGTCTCTGTCTCTGTGAGGGAGAAGAGGCTCCTGTTCTGGCTTTTCCTGCATCTGTCAGCTGTTCTATACCCTTTGATGGCCATACAACGCCAAGTGTTTGTAGAGAAAATTGTCCGCAGCACCTGATACAAAAAGATGTCATGTTACCTTTCCTCAAAGCACCTTTTAATATCGGCTCACAGACTGCTACCCTTGTGTAACCCGCCACTAAAATCTTTTCCTCACTCATCTTTCCAAGCTGTGCTGGCCCTCTGAGAATTAGCTTGCTTTATAGAGACGAGCGGCGGACTCGTGTGGGGAGGGTAAATCGAAATAAATAGAGGGTGTAATTAGCTACTAAACTGGGAGAAAAATGGGAAAAAATCTGATAAAAATTACCTAAATATAAATAAAACGCTTCTGCTCAATTTAATTCCCTATAACAGTGCATACATACAGTCGCAAAGGAGCGATGCAATCTAATGGTACTGCTAGCATATCTACCTGTGCACCACAATGGATATGCAGCAGGCTGAATCTGAAAAAATCTTTTAGGGAAAATAAAAAAAAAATAATAAAAAGTTGCACACTGCCAGTGAGGTAGTGTTTTGTGTCCTAACCATTTGTTTCTTTTTGGACGTTGTTTGCCTGCCTCTGTGAATGCCGTTGCGCCAGATGAACTGCTCAGAGGCCCTCCTTTTTATTCATCCATTTTGTTCTTTCCTTCTCTCTTTTCTTTGTCTCCTTCTGAAGAGCGGACAGGTATAAGCTGTTTGAGCACAACTGCAACACCTTCAGTAACGAGGTGGCCCAGTTCCTGACAGGGAGCAAAGTCCCCTCCTATATCACAGACCTGCCCGCGGAGGTGCTCTCCACGTGAGTCTTGTCTCTACTCTCGTGAAGAATTGAGTCCAGACTCCGTCACACAGACAAGCAGTCAGATATTACAAAGCCCAGTTGCCTTTGCAATAGAATCCTTCCACAATGCAACACTGAAATGTTTCTCAAAATCTACCTGGCATAGATATTGATCTCAATAACATGAATACAAAATCATTATATCATGGGTGTTGAACTCAATGCCAAGAGGGTTCTGTGGTTCATTGTGGTTCTCAGTAGCTCTGTAGGTAGAGCATGGTGTTGGCAACACTTAGGTTGTGGGTTCAGTTCCCACTGGGACCACATACACTGAAAAATGTATGCATTCACTACTTTGGATAAAAGCGTCTGCTAAATGGCATATGTTAGGGCCACACTGTTTTTATGTTGCTGTAAGACAACCTAATTTTGCCCTGGGGATCAATAAATGATCTGTCTATCCATCTATCTGCCACCTCTCCATGTTCCCTCCACCCCACAGGCCCTTCGGTCAGGCACTCCGCCCTCTTCTGGACTCCATCAGCATCGCCCCTCCAGGGGGCAACGTTTTCAACGGACACTATGGCCAGAGATAGACGCACGAGCCCGTCTCGTCCGAGCACGAAGAGTAATACGCTCGGCGAAGACATTTTCCGGCGACGCATTGGGAGGTCTGCAGCTCTGGTCCCGTACGTGAGCCACTGCAGGTCTCCTGTCCGGGCCGGTCCGGTCCAGTCCAGCATGCCCTTCAGCTGCCGTCCTCCTGGACCTCAGTCCAGCACCGTGTCTCCCTCCAGCCATGTCCCTCAAGAGTCCCAGAGCCAAAAAGAAGCCATGCAACCTCACCAATCATCTCTATTAACATAGTGAATGTCAACTCAAGCTTTCCTTAACCTACAGAATGGAGGGGGGGGGTGGGGGTGGGGAGGTAGTTGTTCCTTACTTATTATTTTTTAAATAATTTTTTTTCAGATTTTTTTCAGTTTTTTCTCCCAATTTAGTAGCCAATTACACCCTCCATTTATTTCAATTTACCCTCCCCACACATGTCCGCTGCTCGTCTCTATTCTCCGAGGGCAGCAAACTGCTTCCTTCAAGACGGAATTTGCCGACCCACGTTCTGGAGACACCCTTACGTGCTTCACGGCGCACCCGAGCCGGCTCACCCTCCCCCTGGGGCGGACAGCCAAATGCCGGTCTGGCAGAGATGGGTTTCGAACCACGTCCCTGACAGGCAGCGGTTCCTTACCTCTATTCTAGGGGTGTAACGGTACACAAAAATCACAGCTCGGTACGTACTTCGGTACAGTGGCGAATTTTTTTAATGCAAATCATAAAATTGCTTTTCATTTATTATGAACTTTGTAAACAGTGACTAACTGGCCATAATTTACTGAACACAGGCACGTCTTTCTTTCTTAAATAATAAAAAAAATGTCCGTCAAAACGCTTCACATTAATTTAGTGCAACAGTCCCAGCTTGTACTATTTTCATTTTCATTTTTGTTTTTTTCTTCAGAAAAATGAACTTGTCTGCATTATCTGCAGAAAGGGCAGATCTGCTGGCACTAACAATGTTTCCTGCAGTGGAAAACACCCTCTCGCTAGCGACAGAGGCAGCAGGTACAGCAAGGTAGCGCTTTGCTAACATGGCAATATGAGGATATGTGGGCTCATTGGTCCTCCAGCATGCAAGTGGGTTGGAATCCAGTGAAATGCAGTCCACTGCCATGTATGAGGTAACCTCTTCCTTCACCAGCTGCAAAGTAGGCTTGTTTTTCTTCTCAGTCTTGAAAAGCTCCCCAAACGGTCATGGCTGACTTCTTGATAGGAGGAGATGATCCGGATGCCTCTGGGGATGAGCTGGCTCCTGTTGTCTCTGTGGCCACACCCTGCAGAATTCAATGACAAAAATAATGTCAATATTTTTAATGAGTACTAGTAACATTGTAGCAGCAATCAAATTGTTTCAAATTGAGTGATGAGGGCATTTTAAAATAAATACAATACCCTTTATTCAATGGCCACAATCTCTGGTGAGACTGTTGAACCGACAAGTCCATGAGGAAGGGCCTTGAACCTCAGATCAAGAGCTGGGCATTTTACGGTACTGGAAATACGAACGGTTCGGTACGGATACGTGTACCGTTACACTCCTATTCTATACATATTGTTGCATTGTCTGTTTTTCCCTGTGTCACGTTTCCAACTCTGGAGACAGACAGTAAGATGGTCTGAAATAGAAGGAAGGGCAGTAATTTATCCTGGTGTTCTGAGTGGCACTTCCTGTCAAGGGCCTCATTCATAGTGCCTGTGATGTGCCCGGATTTAATTCAGTGCCAGTGGTGGGAGCCCTGCGGGGTCATGTACAATTGGCATTCGCATCGCCCAGGGAGGGAGGGTTTTAGTCGGCGGGGTGTCTCCCTGCCTCATTGCTCAATAGGGACTCCTCTGGTTGTGCAGGTGTCTGAAATCTGCCTGCAGTAGGTTTGTTGGTTGCAAAATCCTCTGGCTTAGCTGGTGCATTTTAGAGTGGGAAAGCATTGGTGTATGTATGTCATAGGATGGGCTCACAGGTCCACGCCTAAGCAGTCGACGTCCTTGCGCTGCTTTTATGTTTATGAACAAACAAAGAAGGAACGGATTCTACACTGTTACTGTGCAGAGCATAGAAGGGTATGTACATAGCTGCATCATGTATTTGGAAGAACAGTGCATATTTCTTGCACATACAGGTAGCTGCCAAAATGAAGGCAACACTTGAGTCAATGAGGGATCCTTTAAACTGGTGCAGTACCATGGGTGTCCATTGGGAGGTGCTTGGTGGATAGGCCCGGCCCTTGCCTCTCCCCCCCCAGTTGGAATACTACTAGCTCCCGGGCCAGGGTCGTTTGAGTGCCCCAAAAGTGTTGCCCTTATTCTAGCAGTTACCTATACATGTAGAATTGTTGACAGTTTGACAGAATCCGTGATTTGCTGTAAGGTCTAGAAACAGGAATATTGAGAGGTGTTGATATTGTGCAGGTCAGATATGACTGAATATGTATACACCCAGCAGACTCACTGTCAAAAGTTCTCAGAGATTGAGTTAGTGTGTCAGGTGACTGCAGGCTTAAGAGTGGACCAACATAGAAAAGGATTTTCAACATTGTGTTTTCCAACTATACTTTCCCCTTAAGTTATCATCTGTAATTGAATGAGGTATCTGCACTTTTACCTTCAAATTGTGTTGCCATGTCTTTTTATTTATGTTATTTATGATTCAAGTTAGGGTTTTCTTTGTTTATAGAATGTGAAATTAATTATTATTTGTGATGATGATGATGATGATGATGATGATGATTATTAATAATAATAATAATAGTAATAATAATGGAACATCACAAAAATGATGGGCATTCATTCTTGTTGCTACTGCTTTAAAAGATCTGTAACTGTTGTCCTGTGTTTTGTTAATTGTTGTTTAACATAGATATTCTGTCTCTTTTTACTGAACTCCACTTCTGCTTGGTAAAGAAACATTTTCAAACTGCCCTCTGTGGACTGGTGTATTTGTGTGGTTGTTTGCACACATTAGCCTGCTGATTACACACTGAGCTGCTGAATAAAGGAGAAAACATTCCGCTGGCCATTCCAATACATCTCGCAACAAGCAGCCTTCCACCGCTATGTTGTGGAAAGCAGGAAAAAAAACAAGTCATCAGTGAAGCATTTTGTTGGTGATGCCTTGAAATGGAAAGGTTTGGGAGCCTGTGTTTTAGACCAGGGGTGGGCAAGGATGGCCGTATACGTTTCTGGATTTCAGGCCAACTTCTGCTCTTAATTATTTCATTAGCCCCAATCATTTACATGAGCTGACATTTTAGCTAAATTTCTTGATAAGCCCATGAATGACAGCTGAAGACTGTTCTTGTGTTTCCATATGAAACATGTTACTGTGGTCTAATCTACAAGTGAACATTTGTGTATCCAGCTAATTAGCTAATTCAGCCAGGGTAATTGGTAGAAACAAAAACCTGCATACTCCCAGGACCAGAGTTGCCCACCCCTGCTTTAGACACATGATGGAGGACATGAATAATTACAACATCACTGAAAGGATAAAGGGGAAGGTTAAACTAAAGGTTAATCTAAGGTTAATAAACGTTACAGGGGAAAGAAGTAATGAACTACCAAACCTATTGTATTTGAAATAATTTATTGCCGGTGTCCAAATCCAAATCCCAAATCCCAAATCCGGGATCTTCAGTAAAAGTTATATACACAGGGGGCCTTGGGAGGTGTAATGGTAAAGGCACTTACCCGGAGTGCAGGTTATCCATTGTGTTTGGGGTTCGATCCTTAGCTGCGCCAGTCCGGCTCTGGCCCATTTGGGAGGAGGGTGAGCTGGCACAAACTTGCCGAGAAGCATGAAGGGTGTTTCCAGAAAGGGGGGGCAAGTTCCTCACTGGCTTCGAGGAATCAGCTTAATCCCGGAGGAAGGGCGAGAAGGGCAAATTGGCTACCAAATTGGGAGAAAAGAAACTTCGTGCACTGTGATTTAAGAGCTTTAGAATAAATAAAACCTTTACTGAAAGAGCGCAATGTTTTAGACCCAATAATGTTTTAGACCCTTCTCAGGAAACAGAAGACCAGGAAAGCGGCCGGCCCTGACCTTGTCTCACCAGCAACACTCAGGCACTGTGCTGAACAGCTCTCTCCCATCCTCGCTGATCTCTTCAACCAGTCCTTGGTCCAGTGTGCTGTGCCTGCCTGTTTCAAAACCTCCATCATCATTCCGGTCCCCAAAAAACAAAAGATCTCCTGCCTGAATAATTACAGACCGGTTGCCCTAACCTCTGTTATCATGAAGTGCTTTGAGAGACTTATCCTACATCACCTCAAAGCCATGACTGATGCCCTCCAGGACCCCCAGCAGTTTGCATATAGAGCCAACAGGTCTGTAGATGATGCCATTAACTTGGCTCTGCACCACATCCTGCAGCACCTGGACAGCGCTCACACCTACACCCGCATCCTTTTAGATAAACTCTCACTGCTCAATGTCCCATCCCCTCTCTGCCACTGGATCCATGACTTCTTGACCAACAGGAAACAGTGCGTCAAGGTGGGTGACCTCACTTCGGACCCCCTCCTTCTCAGCACTGGCGCCCCTCAGGGCTGTGTACTGTCTCCCTTACTCTATTCACTTTACACCAATGACTGTACTTCCAACAGTGAATCCGTTAAACTTCTTAAGTTCACGGACGACACTACCCTGATCGGTCTCATCTCAGACGGTGATGAGTCCAGATACCGGGAGGAAGTAAGCCAGCTGGTGTCATGGTGTGGAGCCAACAACCTGGAGCTGAACACACAAAAGACTGTGGAGATGGTCATTGATTTCAGAAGGATGCCCACCCCACTCCCTCCCTTGGAAATACATAGCACCACGGTGAGCAGAGCAGAGTCGTACAAATTCCTAGGTACCACCATCCAACAGGACCTCAAATGGGACAGGAATATCTCTACAATAACCAAGAAGGCCCAGCAGCGCATGTACTTTCTCCGACAGCTGAAGAAATTCAAGCTGTCGCAAGCACTGCTGGTCCAATTCTACACAGCCATAATTGAATCAGTCATCACATCCTCCATCTCCGTGTGGTTCGGCTCTGCATCATCCCATTCTAAGCAGAAACTACAGCGCATAGTACTGGCTGCCAGCTCCCCCTCACAGATCTGTACACCTCCAGGATGAGGAAGAGAGCAGGGAAAATCATGGCTGACCCCTCACACCCGGCCACTCTCTCTTCCAGCGCTTCCCCTCTCAGCGGAGACCGAGAGTGAGAGCCCTAAAGACTAGGACTAAACGCCACCTGAACAACTTCTTTCCCCAAGCCATAATCCTCATAAACAAAGACCCTTCCTCTATCCCCCCCCTGTTCACTTGCACACTCCCACTTTAACTGTGACTTCTACTCTGCTCTTTTGCACACACTTGCACCTTAACTGTGTACATAACTATCATCTGTACTGTATTTGTATATTAGCACTGTACTGTATTGTATTGTATTGTATTGTATTGTATTTTTATTACACTTTTTAAAAAAAATTCTAAGCTCTTGTTATTGTTTTGGTTGTATGTTGACACCCTTGCACTAAGGCAAATTCCTTGTACATTGTACTTGGCCAATAAATAATTCTGATTCTGATAAAATGTAAAATTGTTGAAAGTTACCTCTCACTCTCAGCCTTAACGATTGGAATTATGTTTACAATGGAGGCAGCGTGAGTTAACGTTGAGCGCGTGAACGTCCACTGCAAAGTGGTACGTCGATAAGAGTATGATTAGTTACCAAAGTTGGGGACTTGAGTCTTTAGCTCAGCTGGGTAATCGTCTCTCTTGTTGCGTCAAGGTACTCGGTTCTAAACGCGCTGCAGGCAGAACCAATTCCGTTGGATACACATGGTGGCGCCAGAGTTCCACATATTTTTGCTACTGCTTCCAGCCAGTCAATCTCCAGCAGGTGTACGATAGACCAGTGGGTGAACGTCACAACTGGCAATCTCTCAACGACAAAAACACTCATCGTCTGGCTGCTATTGACAGAGCCCGGTCTGAAAAGCATTTCTGCTTTGAATCATTTGAAGCGAATCGGTGGAGGTTTTGGTTAATTTGGTTAAGAGGCCATGAAGTGCAGGCTGCTGTCAGCACAGGCTGTGCAGATACTGAGGGCTGTGGGGAGGCAATCATAAGAACTTTCTTTAAATTTTTTTTTCTTTTTTTCTAATTTCCCCCTGTTTTTCTCCCAATTTAGTAGCCAGTTACACCCTCTATTTATTTTGATTTACCCTCCCCACACAAGTCCGCCGCTTGTCTCTACGAGGCAAGCGAATTCTCAGAGGGTAGTGGACTCTGCGCCAAATGCCGCCCCCGATCGGGGCTGACGACCAGGTCCGATCTGGTAGAGACGGGTTTTGAACCACGTCCCTGACAGGCTACCTTTTTTTAATTGGAGACAATAAATAAAACCCAGCCCTGGCACAGCATAGCACACTGGCAAAAACACCAGCATGAATTGAATCATTAAGACCGTGGCTGTTCTGCACACTCTGTGGTGAGTGAAAATCCATATGTCTGTTATGCAAGCCATATGGATCTATACAAAATGATAAAACATGAAATATTGTGATTGATACCCTTACTGACTCTCTCACCCCAGTTGTGCCTCTTTTCTTCCTTTTTTGCCTCAGGATACATCTCACTGTATTTTCAGTAAAGAACCTAGTAAATCCTTTCAAATTATCGTTTTCTGGTATTGCAGATGAAGAATTCTCTCCTAATTTAATTCAAGCCATTCAATATTTACTACTATGACTTTAATCTTGCGCAGAAGGACATGCAGAGTTGTAGTTCCGTTGCTGTGTTAGCTCCTTTCGGGCTGCTTATCTTTTCTCTCTTTCTTCCCTCCTTCATTCTTTCCAAATATTAAACCTGCACTCTTTGACGGCTTCTCTGCCTCACACAAAATCATAGGCATGCAAACACACAGACATACTTACACACATGCCCACACACCCACACACACACACACTCACACAAAATCATAGGCATGCAAACACACAGACACATGCACACACATGCAAAAACATGCACACACACACACACACACACACACTCACACAAAATCATAGGCATGCACACACAGACACACGCACACACACACACACACACACACACACAAAATCATAGGCATGCACACACAGACACACGCACACACATGCCCACACACGCGCACACATAGTTTGAATATTTAGGTGTAAAGATGTGAAGATTATGCACAATTTAAAAAGGTGAGGCCATTACAGAAACACTGAAACATCCACTCTCCATGTCTCTCTTTGTGTCTCATTCTCTCGCTCAACAAAAAGAAGGGAGCTAGTGGAGAAAGGCAGGAACAAACAGGATTTAAAGAACTATGCTGTAGTAAAAAAAATAGACCATTGTGAAGAAAATCAAAAGGCTGAAACAGAATGAAACATGCCTCAGCTTTGGGACTCTTCCCCCCTTTCCCTCTCTCCCTCTGTCCTCCTCGGGAAAAGATCTCCAAAAGTCCTGCGAGGGACTACTGCTTTCCTGTCCACACCAGGGGCGCAGGAAATAAAAACGCAGGCTATAAATATGTATATACACGCCTCTGCTCATTTCCTCTAGTCACCGCGCTCCTCTGTATAATGTCCTCCTCTTAGGACGTCCCGTTTGTGGAGGTGTGCGAGAGATGACCCAGAGGGGAACGTTCTGTGCACTGATATTTATGTTCTTGCTCAAATACACCCTTTCAGATCACGTTCCTATTTTCTCACGTTGACACGTCTTTCCATTCACCAAATGCTTTGAGTGAAAGATTAAAAGGCCCTCCTTCCTCAAAGGGAAGGAGTCTGCTTTGAGTAAAAGATTAAAAGGCCCCTCTTTACAGCATTCCTTGGATGACCGGCGGTAGGCTGGCATGAAAGAGAAGTGCCTGGAAAGTGTGGCGCAGTGATCAATGGGCACTGCCCGCCTGTGTCGTCAGTGTAAAAGGGGCTGTCTCCAGACCGGTGCTGAGAGCCGAGATAACTCTTAAGGTCCTGACACTAATTAACTGCCTGCTTTCACTGGGACTTAATGGGAGAGGGAGTGTGGGGGGGCCCAGACCGAGGCATGAGCCTGACAACCGCACGGGGATAAACAGCTAAGAGCGGATTGAAAAAAAGGAGAAAAAAAGAACAAAAACCTATTCAGCTGATGTAAATGTCAGAGCTGAGTGTGTGTGTGTGTGTGTGTGTGTGTGTGTGTGTGTGTGTGTGTGTGTGTGTGTGTGTGTGTGTGTGTGTCCTAAACCGCATCACATCCCACTCTCCTGTCCCATTAAGTGCAGCCCACATTTTATTGTGAGGGCAGGTAAAAACTCACCAAATGGTGAATCGACACAAAACTGTTGGCACAAAGAGAATGGGTAGGGGCGCACAGACATCAAATGGACGGTGGAGCCAGAACAGAAAGGGACACATTGAAAAGAGGGAGAAACAATGGCACGGATTCTCCTCCCATCTGCCTTCTGGGAGTTCCACTGGCAGAGATTTCCCTCTGGCTGCAGACTGGCGAGGCGTGGAGCGGCAAGAGCGGGTAATCCCCCGCAACATGGACAGACACGATAAAGCGCCTTAATAACCCGCGGGACGGGGGGCAGGGGACACGGGCGGGGCACAGCATGTGATGGGAAGGCTGGGCACCGGACCAGTGGGCTGGGCTGCTCCTCAACCGCATGATGGAGACGGGTGGCATTGAGCGATCCTGCAGAAAAAGAGGACTGTTATCTTTAAAAGAGTTTTGTTTATTTTTTTAAAACCACGAGGGGCAGCGGATAGCATAGCGGTCTAACGTGTTTTTTTTTTTAAATAAACAAAACTTTTTTTTTTTTTTTTAAATATTTTGTTTCAGATTTTTTTACATTTTCTCCCAATTTAGTAACCAATTACACCCTCTTTTTCATGTCAATCCCCCTCATATTGTGAGCTGGCTGCCGTAGTCCTGAGACCGACAGTGACAAAGGCAAAATACCGCCTCCTCCGAGCCGACACTCACCAAGCCGTTGACCGTAACTCCAGTACTCCAGAGCCACTCCTATACGCAGCAAACTCATATTGGCTTCCTTCCCCACTCCCTGGGGCAGACAGCCAATTGTCGCCCCCTAGTGGTACTCCTGGCTAGAGCTGAACTGGCGCAGCCGGTAGAATCAAACCCTGGTCGCAGTGGCCAGCATGCATCCTGGTCGGACACTTTTACCGCTACACCACCCGGGAGGCCGGTAAACTTATGCTTTGGGGAGAAGAAAGATGTGCAAGTGTGCTGATTCTTATTTGAGTCCTTCAGCGAGGACTGTGGGCCCAGTGGGGCTGTCAGGTCCAGCTGTTGCCGGGGACAATGTGACCACAATGGTTCTGTGTTCTGACATTCATGGGAAAGGACACTGAGCAAAGGAAGGTGATCCAGTGCCACGGTGCATGCTGGGTAACAGGTCTGAGATGATGGTCACCCTCCGGGTCAGCTGAAGAGAATGCGAGAGAGGGAGAAGAGAGGAAAAAAGAGAGATGAGAAAGGAGGATACAGCACTGAAGGAAAGAGAGACAGGGAGAGGAAGAGAGGACAAAAGGACATCTTTTTATCTAGGGGTTTATACAGTACCTAGACTTCATTGTAGTGTGTGTGTGTGTGCCAGAGAGATAGAGAGAGAGAGAGATACTGTACCAGCGCTCCATCCATTATTTATTTATTTATTCGCATAGCATAGATCGCCTCTGAGCTCAAATGTGATGGAGAGATACCAGTGTGATTATAATTCTCAATTCTCAAGCTGTTGTAATTTGGTGCCTTAATTAGAGCTTTTCTCTGTGCGGGGAGGGGGGGGTGGTTTATGCCATCACGACTCACTCTCCCTAGAACAGCCCCCACCCCTGACACAGCGGGACAGGGGCGTTGTTGTTTGCTGTTCTTCCTCACGTGGTGCCTCAGGCTGTAGGCTATAGGCCGCGTATCGGCCAGACAGGGACGCCTGTGACCCAGAGCTATCCTCTCCGTGCATTCACACGTGGCTCACAGTACCACGCTCTCATACCGCCATGGCCACAGGGACCCGTTTACCGACGGTTTATCTTTCAGATACGAATGACTGCTATAACATTATTACTGATCTTCTCTGCAGCAGCATTTACTCTGGGGTGTCGTATCAGCGCTGTTATCTGACATCATTACGTGTAATCCGGATCCCAATTTTACAGACGGGTCTCAGCAGCCAAAGGCACAGGAGACATGGATTGGTGTGTGTATCTAATTCAAGGGTACAACTGTGTCTAACCTCAGATTTGAGGTTTATTAGAATGAATATGGGGAGGGCTGCTGGATGGGTCATCCTGTTAAGGCACTGTTCTAGTGTGTGGATGAGCCCCACAGTCTGCATCCTGTTAAGGCACTGTTCTAGTGTGTGGATGAGCCCGACATCTGCATCCTGTTATAAAGCTGCATGTGAAGTGTCCTTCTTCTGACTCACGTCTACAAGTTTAAAATAAGCGGCGGCTGACATCATGTGTTTTGGAGGTGAGCACGTGCTCGTCCACACTGACAGCGGAGGTTGCATTCCAGAAAAAAGTTTTTTAAAAATGCAATAAATGAATATGAGGCCACAGTAAGGGCAGGAACGTCAAGGTCGAGGGTTCACCAGAGACGTTGGTTCGCACCACAAAATATCATGTATGTGCGCTGCCTGTCAGGGATGTGGTTTGAAACCCACCAGTCTCTACCAGACCAGCCCTGGCCATCAGCCCCAATCGGGGGCGGCATTTGGCTGTCCGCCCCAGGGGGAGGGGGAGGGTGAGCCGGCTCGAGTTCACCGTGAAGCACGTAAGGGTGTCTCCAGGACGTGGGTGGGTGAAGGAGACGGTGTTCACTACCCTCGTAGAGACAACCGGCGGACCCATGTGGGGAGGGTAAATTGAAACAAATGCAAGATGTAATTGGCTACTAAATTGGGAGAAAAACTGGAAAAAATCTGAACCAAAAAAAATTAAATTATATATCTATATATATATCATGCATGCAGTTGGGATATATTCTGACATATTCAACTTGTGATGGAAAATGGGCAGGGCAGCCACGCAACGCCACCCCTGGAACACGGACGCACTTGTCTGTTGGAGCCATCTGTGACATTAACATTGTATATAATACGTACAGTATGTCATGTTTCACATCAACATACCATACATGAGCCATCGCTGCTTTTTCATCTGCTGTATGGGATGAGATCAGTGAGGAGAGAAGATGACGGAATCGCACCCACGGCTACGTCAAGCCTGCCTCCCGCGGCGCACTGAAAATGACTGCACCATCGCCACATCAAGTTAGCGGGCCTGGGATTTGCCCACTCTGATAACAGTTGGCTTGTTGCGCAAGAGCCTCTTTCACGGTGTGGGAGAACAGGGGGTCATGCTAACATTACGCAATGCTCTGATGATACCCTGCTTTTGATCTTTGTCTGGCTTTCAATGTGTGTGTGTGTGTGTGTGTCTGGAGGGGGGGTAGTGTTGGTATATGGACTTGAGTGTGCATACACACACAAACACACACAAAAGAATATTGTGGATGAAGAGATTGCTCAGCGAGGAGGAAAATGTGTAATCTCTGCTGCTTTAAGGGACAGGGAGCAGGAACCACCATTTTTATTAAAAACTCAGGAATATGGATTGGATGGATGTGGACAGTTTGTCTATATGACATGCCAGACAGGTAGACAGAGAGGTATATCTGTCAAAGAGATGAGAAGGAGTGAAAACGGTAAAACTCCTGTCTCACAGGCCTGGGAATCATATACAAGTCATATATACACACAGTACCTGTATGTAAAGTATTCACCCCCTTTGGCATTTTCCGTTTTCCACATTTAATTTTGTTACTTCATGGAATCAAAATGGATTTAATTGGGATTTATTGCCACTAATCAACACAAAAGACTTTATAATATAAAATAAAAACTCCAAAGCTTTTTCTTAAATTACAAATACTAAACAGGCAATAATTGATTCCATAAGTATTCACCCCCACCCCCCTTGACTTAATACTCGATAGAAGCACCTTTAACTGCGATTACAGCTGTGAGTCTATTTGGGTAAGTCTCTCCCAGGTTTGCACATTTGGAGATTGACATTTTTTGCCCATTTTTCTTTACAAAATTGAGTTCCATCAGGTTGGATGGGGACCATTGTTGAACAGCAATTTTCAGATCTTTCCACAGATTCTCAATAGGATTGAGGTCTGGCTTTGACTGGGTCACTCTAGGACAATGTAGCTTTTGCTTTGGGTCATTGTCCTGCTGGAATATAAATCTTCTCCCAACAAGTCACAGGTCTCTTGCAGATTGCAACAGGTTTTCCTTCAAGATTTGTCTACATCTTGCTCCACCCATTTTGCCCTCCTAATTTTCCACTCCTTGAAGCAGAGAAACATCCCCAGAGCCTTAGGCTCCCACTGCCATGTTTCATGGTAGGGATAGTGTTCTTGGGATGATGCCCAGTGTTAGGTTTGCACAAAACACGTAGGCCAAAAGGTTCCCTTGACAATTGATTGTACCAGAGTTTATTTAAGGGCATCTTAGACAAAGGGATGAACACTTATGGAAACAATTGTTTGTTTATTAGTAAATAATTTATACAAAGCTTTAAAGTATTTTTTTTCACTTTGACATCTATTTTGTTTTGATCAGTAGCAGGAAATCCCAATTAAATCATTTTTCATTCCATGTTGTAACAAAAAGTGATATATATACACACACATTTAATCCGCTATACAAAAATAATTAAAATAACTACCGCTGTCACAACGTAAATATCAATCTTTAGATTGGAACAGACATTTGTCGAAACCATCCTCGGTTCTTGCAATAATACAATTCAGAAATGTTTAATGTGATTAAAGGTCGTAACAGGATGGTAATGAGTCAATTATGAGAATTACTGGTTACCACACGATACGGCCTCGTGGCCTGTCTCTGAACATGAATGTAGAGCACTCACTGATTGGTGAGTGTTGAACATGTAGAGATTCTCAATCTTTCCCCAGTTGCCCCTGAAGAGCAGACAGTGTGTGGTTCTCCCAAAGCAAACATCAGCCCCTGTTAGAGTTGCCCACTTTCTATCATCCAAATGCGGGACAGAAGGTGGGGCACACAGGGCAAAGTGTGTATGGTGTTGTATGAATGTAAATCAACACATACTGTATATTGTAATGGCAACTGCTGAAGGAAGACTTTTCCATGATCGCGCTACCAGCTTTACTACAACAAAGCTAAACGCAGGGCACAATCAGGAACAGGAGAAGCTCACAGGGGTCGCTTCTTGAACGTACAAACACAGTCATGGTTACAACACTAATCCACTCAAAGGCACAAGGGGTGATGGGGAACTGGCACACAAGGAATCATAGGAGACTGAACACATAACAATAAGAATGGCAGCCCCCAAGCTTACTTAGCATACGATGTGGCTAAGCTAACATTCATTACTACTGAACTTATATACACCGTTACAATATGACAGGATTCTATTTTGATGTCTGACTGGTATTTTGTTATACGGGACGAGCCAAATTTGGCCTAAAAATGGGACGGGACAGTTGGAAATCCTAGGAAGGTTATAGTCTACAATTAGTGAATATGGATGGGTGGAAGTTGGATTTTCCCCAAGCACACATTAGCCCCTGTGCAAGATGGGAAAGTTGTAGCGCGCCCGCATGGCAGCACATCACTCGCTCACACAAACATCCAGTAAGGAAATCTCTCCTCCTGCGAACAAGGAATCGACAGCGCTTCGACTCACCGGGTCGAGAGACAAACTCTCTGGGCTTTCATGAGATCGGGTGGATCAGTGGGCCCCTGAGCAAGAGAAACGGGATTGAGAGGCAGACCATTACGGAGCAATGTATCGACTGACATACAGCCAGAGCTCACAGAACAACGAGCGGATATGCTGATATGATCGTCCTAGCAGTCACAATATTAACCATTACTCTGCTGCATAGTGAACCAAGTGGAACCGGTGACCGACTCTTCTACTTGGATTACGCCACCTTTTCATAGAGGCAAAGGCCTCAAATGAATATGTTATTTTATCATGGAGACAGCAGAAGAAACTACCACAAATGTGTATAGGCTTTTAAAACATGGGCTATAGTTCAGATTTCACTTTAGCGTCTGCGCCTTCTATGATCTTGAACAAACGGTTTCCCTGATCACACGTGACATGCGTTATACGAACCCTTGGGAGTCACCCTCCGCTTTCTTGCCTACCCCCACGATTTATGTTGGTATTGCACCTCGCATACACATTACATTATTTTCTGGAGGACGTGCACAAAGGATTCTCCCAATGACCGCAGGATACGGGTGGCAGCCATCTTGCGTACGCAAATATATTTAAGCCTTAAGGGAATCCCATGAACTGAGACGCACAAACAACTTAAAAGGCAATGCTGTAAGAACACGCCCCAACAGCAGTGTAGTATAATGGTTAGAGAACTGGACTGGTAATGGAAAGTTTGCAGGTTCAGTTCCCAGGTGGGGCACTGTTGTACCCTTGAGCAAGGTACTTAACCTGAATTGCTTCAGTAAATATCCAGCTGTATGAATGGATTGTATGTAAACTCTGTAAATCGCTCTGGATAAGAGCGTCTGTTAAATGCATGTAATGTAATGTAATGTTGTTCCAAAAATAAAAATTAACTTGCGATCTTCCGCAAAAGACTCAAAACCCACCATTTCAGACTCCACTACCACTGTATTCTGTACATCTAGCTAATTGTCATCACCACTGCCTACTTGCTCAACACTATGTATCCCTGCTTACTCCTCATTTCACCAAAGAAATTGTTTGTACTAACCTTTTCCTTCCCAGTGTTACAGGTATTACTTGTGCTGTATTACTGCACTGATCTCTTGCGCGATCTATGATTGTTCCTACCATGTATTAATGCACATCTTGTAAGTCGCTCTGGATAAGACCGCCTGCTAAATGCTTAAAATGTAAATGTAAATGTAACATTATTCGACATCATTCGACATGCTCATTATGCCCAAATCAAAGTATCCATTTACAATTACCCATCCTTCACCCTGTTGCACAGGCTAACTTTAGACCCTGTACCTTTTTTAATAGAGAAACTACCCCAATATTTATTTATTATTGGCTTGTAAGGTACCCTGGGAGGATTGAGAGGATTGAGTTGGTTGAAGCTGGCAGGGCAGGTTTAGATTTCTCTGGGCAACCCCCAGACAATTACTGTATATCCACATCTTTGTGCTTATAAGACAAACAGTGCCTTCACCTTTTTGCTTTGTTACCCCCTCTCTCTCTCTCTCTCTCTCTCTCTCTCTCTCTCTCTCTCTCTCTCTCTCTCTCTCTCTCTCTCTCCTGCTCAGAGCTCTGTACCTCTCTCTCTCTCTCTCTCTCTCTCTCTCTCTCTCTCTCTCTCTCTCTCTCCTGCTCAGAACTCTGTTACCTCCTCTCTCTCTCTCTCTCTCTCCTCTCTCTCTCTCTCTCTCTCTCTCTCTCTCTCTCTCTCTCTCTCTCTCTCTCTCTCTCTCTCCTGCTCAGAACTCTGTTACCTCCCTCTCTCTCCCTCCCCTTCTCTCTCTCCCTCCCTGTCTCTCTCTCTCTCCCTCCCTCTCTCTCTCTCTCTCTCCTCTCTCTCTCCCCTCTCTCTCTCTCTCCTGCTCAGAACTCTGTTACCCCCTCTCTCTCCCTTCCTCCCTCTCTCTCTCTCCTGCTAAGAGCTGTTACCTCCCTCTCTTTCTCTCTTTCTCTCTCCCCCTCTCTCTCTCTCTCTCACCCCCTCTCTCTCTCTCTCTTTCTCCCCCTCTCTCTCTCTCCTGCTCAGAGCTCTGTTACCCCCCTGCCCCTCTCTTCTGATGCTCAGAACCCTTTAATCCTTCTTTTGCACTGACATCTCTGTTCCAGTCTAGGTTCAGTGAAGGCTTCAGCCGGGACTGACGCGGGGGATTAAGGGGGCGGATGGAAGCTCTGGGACGCAACAAATGGAGAGACATGTCAAGTGTAGGGCTGGCAGTGTAGTGCAATGGATAGGGAGCTAGACTTGTAACTCAGAGGTTGCAGGTTAAATTCCCAGGTGGGACACTGCTGTTGTACCCTTGAGCAAGGTACTTAACTTGAATTGCTTCAGTAAAATATCCAGCTGTGTAAATGGACTGTATGTAAAAGAAATGAAAGTCGCTCTGGATAAGAGCGTTTGCTAAATGACTAAAATGTAAAATGTAAAATATGAAAAAATCATACAGATACTGTAGATGGTATGTGTGGATATCATACAGATATTGTGGATGATATGTCTGGTCAGCTATAATGACCCCTTTAGCAACACTAGTGCTTTTTAGATGAGTTTTCTTTTGATGATTTTTAAAAATCATCATTACAAGCTTGCAGAGGACTATGCCACGTCCAAGTCTATGAGCCTACAGTACAAACACGCACTATGTGTCTGTGTTTCTGTGGGGGTGCCTCTGTGATTTTACCCGTTTTTTCCCAATTTGGTAGCCAATTACCCGTGTGCTTAGTTCAATCCCCCTTCCCTCATAGTTCCGTGCTGTAGTCCTGTGACCGGCAGTGACAAGGGCAAAGTGCTGCCTCCTCCGAGACATCACTCGTTATGCCGTCGACTGTAATTCCGGTACCCCAGAACCACTCCTATGTGTAGCGAACTGTGTGTGTCGGCTAACCTCCCCCTCCCTGGGGCAGACAGCCAATCGCCACCCCTGGTGGCACTCCCGGCCAGAGCCTACTCTGGCGGGATGAGGAATCGAACCCCGGTCTCTGTGGCCAGTGTCAAACGTTGTAACCACTGGACCACGCAGGAGCCCCGTCTCTGTGATTTTTAAACATTAACGGAGAAACATGTTAGTAAAAACACTGCTGACTGTGAATCCGGTCTGCGGCTTTTATTTGAAAGTCAGTGCTAAGACAGCCGACACATACCTTCAGTCTAAATATATCTATGCTAGTCCAGCCTATGAGACAAAATAACCATTGCAAACACAAATACGATCATTCAAATCGGCGTGTGGTTCTAAAGGCGTGTGTGTGTCTGTGTGCAAGTACAGTGTGTGTGTGCATATGGGTGTGTGTGTCTGTGTGTTTGGGGATGCAAGGGTGGGATTGAGGAACATAACTCATACATAACTACATACATACATATCGTTTTAAAGTAATAATGCTCTATCTGTCTCCGTCTCAGTGGGAATGAATGCAGAAAATCATGTCAAACCCCTGTTACGTTCACCACGATGTTTGTCTTCCTCCCTCTCTCTCTCTCTCTCCTGCTAAGAGCTGTTACCTCCCTCTCTTTCTCTCTTTCTCTCTCTCTCACCCCCCTCTCTCTCTCTCTCTTTCTCCCCCCTCTCTCTCTCCTGCTCAGAGCTCTGTTACCCCCCCCCCTCTTCTGATGCAGTTAATCTCATCATGGCTACTACTTTTCTCCACCAAGACACACCTTCATCTTCCACTCCTCCCCAGATGTGCTGCGGTCTCTCTTTCTTTTCTTGTCTGTTCATCCGCTGCCCACCCCACCCCCTGTTAATTCCTGCCTCTCTCGCTGGCAATTCCAAATTCAAATCTGCTTTATAGGCACAACACGGACCAAAGCTTTAAAACAATACAGATTAAGCATGGCACTCAATATGCATTGTAAGTACGTTTTAATGAGCAATTCACTCATTTCACTCACTCGTTCCTCTCCAATTCATCTCCACATACCCTTCCCTCGCCTTCTTATTCCCCCTCATCTTTTATGCACCCCTCTCTCTCTTTCTCACTCTCTCTCTCTCTTTGTCTTTGTCTTTCTTTCTCTCTCTCTCTCTCTCTTCTCTTTCTCTTTCTCTTTCTCTCTCTCTCTCTCTTTCTCTTTCTTTCTCTCTCTCTCTCTCTTTCTCTCTCTCTCTTTCTCTCTCTCTCTTTCTCTCTCCCTATCTAACTTATTCTCTGTAACCTCCCAGTTTATAGCAGATGCAGTATTGTATGTTGGAGGCAGTGCTGGCTGGCTCCCCCTCACTGTTCATCACTGCTACATTACCCCTAGGGTCTAAGTTGGACATTTACATTTACATTTACAGCATTTAACAGACGCTTTCATCCAGAGCGACTTACAAAAAGTGCAGTTAAACATGATAAGATTAATCATGGTTAGTGCAAGAGATCAGTGTAGCAACTCTGGAATATACATCATTGTTGCCAGCTGCACACCATAGCTATAACACTAAGCTATAACACTAAACGTTAGTGTTTAAAAAAAAAGTATTACATGGAGTCTAACTTACAGTTTTTCTCCATTGTATACACACAAAAAATGGAACTATGCACACAATTCTGAAAACTTGAAGCTCATGTATCAACAACAAGACTCCAGACTGCTAAACTCTAAGCACAATTCTATTGTTTTCACTCAAATAGCAATTCTAAATCACATGTTTGCAAAACTCTAAGCACAAATCTCATCATTTAGCACACTTTGTTCACCTGGAAAACACTGGCCTTCAAAATGCCACAACCTAATTACCAATTGGTCTCACTCACTTCTCACCTGTTCAAACTCAATTGGCAAAACACTTCAATCATGTGTCAGAGCATAAAAGAGGCCTCGGGTGACCTCTACTGCGTTGGGGGGAAAAAATGGAGCAGCATGATGGGAATAGGTAACCACTTCAGTAGTCTTCTATACTCTCTACAGTAATTACAGTAATGTAACTTTATGGTTTCTATGGATATATACAATGCTTAGAGAAATGTATAGTGTAATGTTGTTTTGTCTTACATTTATGAAATATGTGTAGCCTATACTGTTTATACTTTTCACAGAATAGAAGGACGACCAGCAAGAGGTGGCAGAGGCCGGAAATTTACAGATGAGCAAGAGACCACCATAATCAACATGGTGTTGGCTAATGCCATTACACTGAGGGAAATTACGTAAAGACAGAGTCATACAAGACAATGTCCTCTTCCCAAACATTGACCAGGTCAGCCTGTCCACAATAGATTGTGTCTTGAAGAAACACCAGCTTCGAATGAAACAGGTATATTGCGTACCGTATGAGCGCAACGCTGACAGAGTGAAGGAGCTACGTTACCAATATGTGCAAGTGAGTACAGCAGGTTACTGTAACTGACCATATCCTTTCAGTACTCTGTATAGACATGTCACTATGCACCTCAGTATTCCTGTATGTAGGCCTATAGCTGGTCCTGTATGTAGGCCTACTGTCTGATATGGTCATTTTCTCTTTTTCAGAGTGCTTGAACTTGATGCCAGTGCTGCTCCACCTGAATACATATTCATTGACGAGGCAGGGTTCAACCTGACCAGGACCAGGCAGCGGGGGAGGAACATCATTGGCAACCGTGCCATCGTCGATGTCCCTGGCCTGCGTGGGGGAAATGTGACCATGTGCCTAGCCATTGGTCACCATGGGGTCATCCATCACCATGCCCAATTTGGGCAGTGTGACGACATCCACGCAGATGCATGCCAGGGGTGGATCCGCCACGCCAGGTGCTTTTTCCCCGCTGCTTGGCCAGGGAGAACATTGCATGCGATGTAGATGAGGTCCTCTGGCCTGATCAGGATCGGAGGCGGGATGACTGATTTACATGTACACCTGTTTACATTTACATTTACCTGTTTCATCGCATTTTACTGTATTTATTTTTGTCATTTTTAATGTCTATGAACATTTTACTGTATTTTACAGGAACAAATAAATATTTGCTTTGTTACCTTTTTGTATTTGTGCACTGATTACACAGAGTTTTGCCAAAATAGGTAACATTTGTGTATTCTCAGAACTCTATCAATATTGCAGTATCAACTATAGGTTTACAGTATGACTCTGGGAAGCAGGGTTGTGAGTTTAGCCCAATTGGAGCTCATTGGATAGACAAATGTGCATTGTATCCTATTCTGATACAATGATTGTGTCAATGCAATATTTATATGATATATTCACAGTATTGTATTACAATATGGCAACAGTCTTTATACTGTACCATAAAATTGCTACCTATTTTGAGACAAAAAAAGCCTTAAACCTTAAAGGAGAAAAAGGAAACAATTTTATACAATTGAATATGTAACATGGCCTCATGAAGCCAAAACATATATAAACAGTATTTTGATGGTTGTGTTTTAAATTTATTACACCAGTGTTTAATTGATGCTCTGTAAGAGATATTCATATGATAGCTGTGTGTATCGTTTTGGTGGAAAGAATCAGTTTTGAGAAGAGAGAACATGGTTTTGAGTGCAGTGTTTCATTTTGCAAGAGATTTGTGTTTTGCCAAAATGATTAACTCTTTTCAGTTTTGTGTTTAGAGTTTTGAGAAATTGAGCTATAGTTTCAGAAAACGTGTTTAAACGATTGAGAAAAACTGTAACTTTACATATGAGGGTGCAACAGGGTATATTATCACACATACCTAAGGATGTGTATGGATTATTTTGTAACTGAATGTGTTTTACCATAATTGTGTAAATCATATCTTGTGTACTGTACATGTCTTGGTGGTGGTGAATATGTGTAAGTAAAAGCACGAACATGAGTTCACGAACAATCTGTAAGAGTGTATTCGAGAGTTACCCTAGGGTCATTAACTTACTGTTTAGGTGACAGAGAGAGAGAGTTAATTAGTAGTTCTGTGTGGCTCAGTAGGTAGAGCATGATGCTAAAAACACTAGAAAAAAAAAAAAAACTGTCGCTTTGGACAAAAGTGTCTGCTAAATGGCATATATAAATATATTAATTGATCGCAATCAGGCGAGTAAACTGCTCAGTAACTCTCAATCTGATCTTATATGAAAGTCAAGCGCCAGAATCCCCAAAGCGCTACCACTCTGTGAGTCACTTTTTACAAGGCGGCAAATTACATGTCACAGCCTGAGCTCAGTAGGTCCACGCTTGCTATTCTTTTTTTCAGATTTTTTCCCATTTTCTTCTAATTTAGTAACCAATTACACCCTCTCTTTTTCATGTCAATCCCCCCCCTTGTATTGTGAGTTCGCTGCTGTAGCCCTGAGACCAGCAGTGACAAAGGCAAAGTACCGCCTCCTTCAAGCCGGCACTCACCAAGCCGTCGACTGTAACTCCGGTACACACAGAGCCACACCTATACGCAGCAAGCTCATATCGGCTTCCCTCCCCCCTCCCTGGGGCGGACAGCCAATTGCCGCCCCCTAGTGGCACTCCCGGCCAGAGCCGATACTGGCGCGGCCAGTGGAATGGAACACTGGTCACAGTGGCCAGCGTCAAACGTTGTAACCGTTAGAGCACCCGGGAGGCCCTCGTGCTTGTTATTCAGATTATTCCTGCAGCATCGACACTAGTTCTGAAAACGCAGAGAGCGATCTGTGAAACGCCCGTACAGAATCACCCGAGGCACGCAGAGACAGACAAAGATGCAAATTCCAAGGATGCTCCTGCCGACAAAAGGCCACAAATCAGAGGCACATAATCGCAAAACACTGCTTGACCTCCAAAACAACCAGAAGCAGGAACTACACGATGGCATCAAAGACTCAGAAATGAGTGACTGATGAGAAGCTTAGAAAAAGAGAAATGGATGGGGAGAGGAAGGGAGGGAGGGAGGAGAGAAAGATGGAGAGATATACACACACACAGAGCTCTATATTTAGAAACAGGCAAATCCATTGTTTTCAGGTTGGGGAAATTCAGATTATTCTCAACGAGCAGGCCGCATCCCTATGCTCAGTGGAAATGGAAAGTCTTTGCCTGTTTGACCTTATTTTCGTCCATCTGGACAAAAATGAAACTCTCAGGACCTCAAGGGAGAGCTTTGATGAATTCTGCTCAGAGGATAACAACACCCACGGCTTAAAAGGCAATTGATAATAATACACAGGTAGACAAATATATCACAGTGGCAGACCCCTAGCCACCTGGACAAAAGCACGGGTCACTGAAGGACGATGGCAGAGAGGAGATCTCCGCGCCCTGCGGCCACACAGCCACAGAGGGAGAGTGTAAAACCAGTAAAGATTATTACAATATAGATAAAATCAAAACACAGCTCAGCAATAACCCCAACTAGTCCCCTACCCCCGCCCAGCCTGCAGGCAGAGAACTGTTGCCGTTCCGATATGCAGGATGCAGCCCCTCCCCCCGAATAACTGGAGAAAATGTATAGAACATATCATAAATAGCAGGCCTCTTGTCGGGGACACCTCTCAGCTGGACCACACCTCAACTGGGCCACCTCAGCGCACACCAGCACCACACGAGAGAGAGAGAGAGACAGACAGAGAGAGAGAGAGAGACGGAGAGACAGAGAGACAGAGAGTGAGTGTGAGAGAGAAAGAGGGAGAGTGTGTGAGAGACAGAGACAGAGAGAGAGAGAGAGAGAGAGAAAGAGAGAAGAAGCCCAACCAAGCGACGCAGTGTACGGACAAGGTGAGGTGAATTCTGGGTAGCCAGTTGAGCTCTCCCGTCATGGTGCTGGGGTAGTTTGCCTTTTCCTCTCTCCCTACGAATCATAAAGTTTCAGGCGTTGCAGCGGGACGTGCGCATGAACCTACACATAAACTCCCAGACCGTCGACAGAGAAGCAACAAGTCGCACCGGCGCCAAACGTGCATCAGTGTAGCATTGATCTCAGCCGCCAGCCAAACTATCAATCGATCGCGTGCCCGTCAGGCTGTGATGTACTGGCCCGGCCTTCACTGCACCACCGTGTCAACTCTCCTCATTTAGTAAAAGCCTGTCTATTTAACTTTGCAATCCAATCTGACACACATTAGAAATATGTGTATTGCATTTGATTGTTTTACAATACTTATTACTTTATTGCTGCATGGCATTTTTGGACAGAGGCTGAAGATTTCACATCATTTGGCAGTGGTGACAGACAAGGTTTATGGTGTCTTCTCCCTCTCTGTCTCTCTCCCTCTCTCTCTCTCTCTCTCTCTGTCTGTCTGTCTGTACTTGTATTTTCTCTGTCAAATTTTGCAAATAAAAAAATAAATACAAAATAAATACAAATCTCATTTGAACATGAGAAAATCTACTTTTTTAATTATAAAAAAATATATATATTTTCATCATCTTCAAATTATAATCTCAATTAATTATGAACTTATGCGATCACAATTTCAATGTATTAATGATTATCTCTATATAGTCAGTGTTGGTTACTCACTGTCCCTCAGATTGTGGCAGGCTAATACATATTGGGCTGCAAGTGGGGCTGTTGGTCCCTCCCCCAAAAGGACTCGCAGCTTTTCCTCATTATTACATTTTAAGCATTTAGCAGATGCTCTTATCCACAGCGACTTACAACATGTGGGAAAGGACATTTACACATTTACAGAAATATATTTTTCTGATTTCAGAATACTTCTCACAGTGTAGGAGGAAGTGCATCTCCGTCTCTACCTCTCCTGTCTCCACCACAAATACGTTCTTCTTTTGGTAGCCATGGTTTTTTATGTCTACCTTTTTCAATTGCTAATGTGTGGTCACTGAGCCTGTACTTGGTCAGAATCTGTCTCTGCTTTGTTTCTCTGACAGAGAAGAGATACTCTGCCAGTGTGTATTCTCTGTTTAGGGTCCAGTAGCAATTCAGTTTATTTTGTGATTTTGTACTCTTGTTCCAACGTTCCAAATAGGTGATTTTGGTTTGTTTCATAATTTGGTTGACTCTAATTGGTTGTGAAGCAGTACTTACTTGAAGCTGGTTTGTGTTAGTATATGTATAGTATAGTATATAGTAGATATATATCTCTCTATATGCTCTCTCTCTCTCTCTCTCTCTCTCTGTCTCTGTCTCTCTGTCTCCTCTGTGGAAATCAAAAGACCCTTTGACAAACTGAAAATCCCAATCTGTGATAGAGATAGAGGGTCACAAGGGTTTTGGGTAAACACACCCTGATCAGCAATGTTGAAATAATCCCACCCTCACATAATAATAATAATAATGCAATAATACAATCATTTAGCAGAGGCTTTTATCTGAAGCAACTTACAGAATGTGAACAGCCACTAGATGCTACAACGTCTAAGCACATAATTCCTCAAGTAAGCCACATAAACAACACAAGTGCTAATTACAAGGAAATTAACATGAACTGAAACAATTTTTTTTTTTTAAATATAGGGATGGGTGTAGGTTAAGGTCTGAGGTGCAGTCTAAAGAGGTGTGTTTTCAGCATGTACAGCACTCTGGAAACATTTATCGTTTACACACTCTGTACAGAACTTTGAAATAACTATTTGAAAAGCACTTTATCAATAAAATGTATTATTATTTATTATTATTATGTTGTGGAAGATGAGCAGTGATTTGGCTGTCCTGACATCAGTGGGGAGTTCATGCCACCATAGTGGTGCCAGGACAGAGAAGAGTCATGACCGGGATGAGAGACCATTGGTCACTTGGCATGAGGGAGTAACCAATCACTTAGAGGCAGCAGAGCGCAGTGGTCGGGCAGAGGTGTAGGGTTGTAATTCTGTTTGGGTGACATCATGCATTGTGGGAGAAAAAGAAACACCATTTTGCCACAGTAGCCCAGAGAAAGGAGTGTTGTCACTGTTATGAAAAAAAAAACACAATACCGAAGACTAAGCTCCTCCACAGCTTATTGAGCTGCACAGAGAGTGCGTGTGAGAGAGAGAAAGAGAGAGTGTGTGTGAGAGACAGACACAGAGAGAGAGAGAATGTGTGTGAGAGACAGACAGAGAGAGAGAGAGAGAATGTGTGTGAGAGACTGAGACAGAGAGAGAGAGAGAGGCAGTGAGAACAAGGCGATAATATAGAGAAAAAAGATCACTATGTGAAACCCTGGGATGCCAGCGGCTTCTGTCTAATTAAAAAACAGGGCCATGTGGTGTGGCAAGGTTTGGAGAGAGCCTATCGATGACAACGAGCGACAGCGTTTCACTCCAGGGAGGGGGGAGGGAAGCCGATAGGAGTGGCTCTGTGTACCAGAGTTACAGTTAACGGCTCGGCGAGTTCCGAGTCGGAGGAGGCGGTACATTGCTTTTGTGACTGTCGGTCTCAGGGCTACGGCAGAAAACTCACAATACGAGGGGGGTATAGTTGACATGAAAAGAGGGTATAATTGGCTACTAAAATGGGAGAAAATGGGGAAAAATCTGAAAAAAAGAAGAATGACAAGCGTGGACTGACTGAGCTCAGGCTGTGACATCTCATTGAAAGAAGCCTGTAGTAAGTACTATTGTAAGATTGCAGGCAGTGATTGCAGGCAAAGCATGTCTGGAAAGCTGTCTTTGTCATTTCTGTGTTTGGCAAATCTTTAAAGGGATGCTATGAAACACAGACAGAATGTAATCGATAATATTCGATTACTATATTAAGTTATGTTTAGCTAGATGGATAGGGCTTCACATGTATTATATGATGGCCACTGGTCTCTGAGCATGCAACTCTCCAACCCTGACTCAATGTAGTCAATGTCTCTCTCTCTGTCCCTCTCTCTCTCTCTCTCTCTCTCTCTCTCTCTCTCTCACACATCCTATTCTGTCCAGGAAAACAGAAGGCTATCAGACTGGTGAGTATTCTCTTCATCCACAGATATCTATATTTTACTTGTAACATGACTGGATGAGGGAGAGGAGGGGTGAAATCACACAATGAAAGCCAGAGTTAAAATCTGGCAGAGGAAGTGGGCTGGAGGTCATATCAATATATTCGCTAACAGTAATTAACCTTGATTTATACGAGCAGGGGAAATTAGTGTGGACACTGTGGAGTACTCAGGTGACTTTATTTGTGTAGTGTACAGCATGTGTGTGTGTGTATGTGTGTGTGCACATGTGAGTGTGTGTGTGTGTCTGTGTGCACATGAGAGTGTGTGTGTGTGTGTGTCTATGGTTTTTGTAAGGCAGTGACACTGAGTCCAAGACAAGCTTTCCTACAGGGACAATAAAGTATATCTTATTTGATCTTATCTTATCTTATCTTATGTGTGTGTGTGTGTGTGTGTGTGTGTGTGTGTGTGTGTGTGTGTGTGTGTGTGTGTGTGTCTGTGCGTACATGCATGTGTGTGCGAGTACGAGTGTGTGTGTGTGTGTGTGTGCATATGTATGTGTGTGCACATGTGAGTGTGTGTGTGTGTCTGTGCATGCCTGCATGTGTGTGTGTGTGTATGTGTGTGTGTGTGCACATGTGAGTGTGTGTGTCTGTGCATTCATGCATGCATGTGTGTGTGCGTGTTTGTGTATGTGTGTGTGTGCATGCATGCATGCGTGTGTGTGCATGTGTGTGTGTGTGTGTGCACATGTGAATGTGTGTGTGTGTATGTCTGTGCATGCATGCATGTGTGTGTGTGTGTGTCTGTGCATATTTGTGTATGTGTGTGTGTGTGTGTGTGTGTGGACATGTGAGTGTGTGTGTGTGTTTGTGTCTGTGCGTTCATGCATGTTTGTGTGTGTGTGTGAGTGTGTGTGTCTGTGCATGCATACATGTGTGTGTGTGCGAGTGTGTGTGTGTGCATGTGTATGTGCACATGTGAGTGTGTGTCTGTGCATTCATGCATTAGTGTGTGTGTGTGCACATGTGAGTGTGTGTGTCTGTGTGCACAAATTCACTCTACATGAAAATAATGGATGAAAAAGCCATGTTAGAATTGTGCCGTTTTCTTCCCAACTCCCATCGAGGCACATTTAATCAATTCAATTAAGAATTACAATATAAGTTATTCAATTTACGACTGCTGGATTGAAAGTACTTGCGTAATGCTGAAGGTAATGGTGAACATTATGAAAAGAAAAACTCACATAGATACTAAATGATTGCATAACATTCAAAAATACTGTTTTCTAACAGAGATTCCACTGGAATTATTTCACCACTTTAAAATACATTTTTAACGCGAATTAATTATTTGAATCATTTGGCTTTAACTTTGAGTGCTTCAAAGTTGAGAGGGAAAAACCCCAAGTGAATACAGTAGAAGAAGAGCCTGAATATCTAAAAGTTCAAAAACGAACTGAATCCCAGTGAACCCAGCCCCCTGCAGCTGGTCAGCAGTGAGGTGTGTGTGTGTGTGTGTGTGTGTGTGTGTGTGTGTGTGTGTGTGTGTGTGTGGTGTGTGTGTGTGTGTGTGTGTGTGTGTGTGTGTGTGTGTGTGGTGTGTGTGTGGTGTGGTGTGGTGTGGTGCGCAGGGTTGCCAACCATACATTTGTGGTTTTACTGACATGACCACGAAGTTGGACTATTTTTTACTGACATCCCATATTTTTTACTGACACCCCTAATTCGGTCTTAAAAAGTGTGAAAATAAAGAACATTATAGCCTACTTAGCTATGGTGCAGAGCTGCCCTGCTGGCTTTTGTGGTCATACATCATAATATTTGCAGCATGTATCATTTCTTTAGTGGGTCGGAAGCTTTTGCTGTCTTTGACAGTTTTAACAGTCAATATTCAACTCAGGCACACTGACCTATCTACGCTCTTCATCAGACTTTAGTTTAAAAAATTTTCGTAACTAGGAGGAAAGTTTGACGGCAGTCAGAAATTTAGCAGTGAAGGAAGTATTGGGTGATTGAAAAGTCACAGTTATTTAGGAATGCGGTGACACTTTTCAATCACCGTGTAGTAGAAACGGGACATTTTTGCGGACAGAAAAACGTTTTTATGGATTTACGGACAAGGTGAAATGAAGATATTTTGTTACGGCCTGTCCGTAAATTTACGGAGGGTTGGCAACCCTGACGGTGTGTGGTGAGGTGTGGTGTGTGTGTGCGGTGAGGTGTGGTGTGTGGTGTGTGTGGTGTGTGTTTGTGTGTGTGTGTGTGTTGAGGTGTGGTGTGTGTGTGTGTGTGTGTGTGTGTGTTTGTGGTGTGTGTGTGGTGTTGTTTGTGGTGTGGTGCGGCAGGTGTGTGTGTGGCATGATGTGGTGTGGTGAGGTGTGTGTGTGTGTGTTTGTGGTGTGTGTGTGGTGTGGTGTGGTGTGGTGAGGTGTATGTGTGTGGTTTGTTTGTGGTGTGTGTGTGGTGTTGTTTGTCTGGTGTGGTGTGGTGTGGTGAGGTGTGTGTGTGTGTGTGTGTGGTGTGTTTGTGGTGTGTTTGTGGTGTTGTTTGTGTGGTGTGGTGTAGTGTGGTGAGGTGTGTGTGTGTGTGTGTGTGTGTGTGTTTGTGGTGTTGTTTGTGGTGTGGTGCGTTGAGGTGTGGTGTGATGTTTACACCAGGGTCTGGAACCGTGTACCGTGCCCAGTGGAAAGGTTCCGTGTCAAACTGTGTTAGTGTGACTCTGCTTTTGTTTCTTTCCCTCCTTTTTTTCCCGCCTCTGGGCCACATGGCCCTGTTTTTTAATTAGGCAGAAGCCGCTGGCATCCCAGGGTAATGTTTCATATAGTGATCTTTTTTCTCTCTATTCTCACCTTGTTCTCACTGCCTCTCTCTCTCTCTCTCTCTCTCTCTCTCTCTCTCTCTCACACACACACTCTCCCTCTTTCTCTCTCTCTGTGTCTCTGTGTCTCTCTCTCTCTATCTCTCTTTCTCTCTGTGTCTCTCTCTCTCTCTCTCTCTCTCTCTCTCTCTCTCTCTCTCCCTCTGTTTGCATGCCTTAACACATAAGCCCATATTCAATAACCATTTTTTCCTTAAATTCGATTTACACAAATGTTTTTTTCCAGTTTGGTGATATTTGGTGATTATTGAACTCACAAAATTGTGACTGATTGTATGTGAAAAATTGTAATGGCGAATCAGACGGAGAAATAGGGTAAACCAGAATATTATAACAACGTACTTTTTGACTGACTGAATTAATAGCACAAGGCATTAGCAGTGCACCAGTTTCACAGACAGAGGGGCACAGAGGGAGAAAAAAAGAAATGAAATAAATTATTGACAGACAAAAAAATGAACGAGTACGGGATGGGAATAGAAATAAAAGCAGAGACTGAGAAGTAGTTACAGAGAGGAGAAAACGAGGGGAAGGAAATAAAAAAATAAAAATCTATTTCCAGAAATGACTACGGTGACTCTAAGTCAACACAGCATTGAGAAGGATTCAAATGGGCAACAAGAAGTGTCTCAGGACAAAATAGGAAAAAATGAATGAAAAATAAGGGAAAGATTATATAACACTGCATCGATGCTTCATCACTGCCTGCGTCTCTTCCCTCCAGCTAATTATCTGCGCAGTGATCCCCTCCTCACTCCTTCCTTATCTGCGTCTGTTGCCTTCTCCATCTCTCAAATTCAAAGGCGCTCTTTTTTGTCGCCGCCGAAACCGACAGTGTTGTCACACCGAGCTGATCAAGCGCCTAACTGCAGCGTTCACAAAGAAAACCTCCCGTTAATTTGGCGTATCTGACAGCTTCAATGCCTCCACGGTCTCTTCACAACGGGCACATCTATTAGAATGAAAATTGGCTACACATACCCTCTCTGCATATTTATGCTGGTAATTAAAAAGTATAACAGAGCTGTTTTGACATAAACAAATAGAAATGAACAATAATACACTTATTCTCCACCTCAAGTGGGAGTAAAGCAAGCCCTCCCCCACACTCACACACACACACACACACACACACACACACACACACACTCCACAAAACTTCACTGCACTAATTCATTTGTATGGCGTAGTCCTGTCATCTCCCCATCTCTGCTTCCTCTGTTCCATCCGTCTTCATGTCTCTCCTACTGCGGGACATCATTTCCTGTCTTCAGTCTCACCCAGTCCTGTCAGGTATAACCGTGACACTTTACTTTTTTAAACTTTTTTTTCTTCTATATTTGTCTTCAAATCTTTTTTTTAACTTTTTTTTATTTGACACTCTCACGTCCTTCTTATTTCTCAGAAATGATTGGACAATGTCATGTAGCTTTGGGTGCTGCCTGAGATAGATAGATAGAGAGTTAGAGAGAGAGAGAGACAGAACGAGAGAGAGAGAGAGAGACAGACAAGACACAATATTCCTCTTGTCTGTCATGACTGTCGAATGATGTATCTTCAGCCTCTGTCCAAAAATGTCATGTCAGCAATAAAGTAACGTACAAAACAACAAAATAAAATAAACATATTTTCTAATGTCAAAATGGATTGCAAAATACATTTGAAATGACATCAGCTATTTCTACGCAACTCTGTAGCCACCATAATGTAATGTATGTGTTACAAGAGAAGCCTGGACTAGTCAGCACTCTCCAAAATGTGACATTTATGACCCCGTTTCTCCCACACAGCACAGTGTACACCACCAGAAGAGAAGGACAGCAGTGACAGGAGTCTGTCACAGTGTGCGGGCCAATGGCGGCCACCTTGCCTACATCCCGCCGTAGTGGTGGTTAGCGTGTATATAGTGTCTTTCACCTCTCATTATCTCAAAAAGTGAAGAGGGGGAAACTCACCTCAGCCGCAGCCACCCAGGTGTGTAGCACCCACCCGGATGATGGACGGCAGCCATTTTAGCACCCTTCCCAATGCTCACCAGTCACCAGCTGAGGTGAAGAGGGAGGGAATTAAACTGGGGGACGATTAGGATCTGTGTGGCTCAGTTGGTAGACCATGGCGTTGACAATGCTTAGGTTGTCGGTTCGATTCCCTTTGGGACCACATGTACTGAAAAATGTATGCATTCACTACTGTAAGTTGCTTTGGATAAAAGCATCTGCTAAATGGCAGTTATTGTTATGTTATGTTATTTGGTGGCCACTGTCTCCACGAGCAAGCCGTGGACGGGACACGCAGAGAAGAACGCAGAGATCTGCGCTGGTGGAGCCGTAGGGGGCCAGAATATTCCCTCTGATACTGCTGAGAACGCAAAGCCCTGGCGGGAAGTGGTTGCTGCACAGCATTGAAGGGAATCGTGAAATGCTGTGCTTTTTAACAATTCAAAATGCACCATGCAATTTACACTTGAGGAAGGCGAAATGAGCTGATAGCATAACTATTTCTGAAAGACAGGACGCATTAATAATGAAAAGGCAGCTTTAGATGGGCTATAGTCAACATTTAATACGTGGCCTGGGGCTGTACTTGTGTATCTCTTGGCTGATTTAGCACAACTTTGTCTTTGAAAGTAAATCTTTGAAAAGTCAGACTTCTCACAATTGTTTATTGTGCCTGAAGTAGCAGAAGGATTCCAGGTTTATATTTCCATTTTAATCTCAGCTATCAAGCGCTGCTGCAACTCCATTTGTAAAAACAGTAACTTAATTACCCACCTCGTCAGGGCAAAGTCACAGGTATGATTCTTACGGATGTGACTGAACCATTTGATCTAGTTGATCAACGGTGGCAGTGTAGTGTAATGGTCAGGGAACTGGACTTGTAACTCAGAGGTTGTAGGTTCAATTCCCAGGTGGAGCACTGCTGTTGTACTCTTGAGCAAGGTACTTACCCTGGATTGCTTCAGTAAAATATCCAGCTGTATAAATGGATAGTATGTAAGGAAATTACAACTGTGCAAGTTCTGGATAAGTTCTGAGTGCCTGCTAAACGCCTAAAATGTAAATGTAAATGTAATCTTGATCATAAATGCGTTGCGTTTATTGTTTGTTGTACAATGGCCCTGATCGGGGCTGATGACCAGGGCTGGTCTGGTAGAGACGGGTTTTGAACCGAGTCCCTGACAGGCAGTGCACACCGTATCGGACCAGCCAAAATATGGTGCGTTAGACTGCTATGCTATCCGCAGCCCTTGTGTTCATGTCTTTTAATGGGAAAAGTGGAATTTATTAAGCACACATTTTTGTATTGAGTATGTTTTTTATTGTTTATACAGTAGCAGTCAAAGGTTTGAGTACGCCTTCCATCTGGATTAGGGATAATCGGGCATCGGGCATTCCCTCAATCAGCAAGATATCAACCAGAAACACACCTTGAAGTTGTGCAAGAACTATCTGGTGAAGGAGGAACATGAATGACAACTCAAGCTAATGACCTGGCCTGCCATTGTTTTTTGTATTTTTCAAGTATTTACAGAAACCTATACAGTGTAAAACATTGTCAGTTATGAAATAAACCTGGTTTCCAGCAGGCGTATTCCAACTTTTGACTGGTACTGTATGTCTGTTGTTTGAACCATTACATACACTCCTTGAACCCCTCGACCTGCTTCTTTTGCCAAATGGCTGAATTTAAATGGGGTTATGCTTGGTTAATGTGAGATTGGATATTTCCTTGGAAAAAAATGCCCTTTTCTGTATCAGATTGTGAAACCAAGGTCTTGAATCACCACTGCACCCACGCCACTTGTCTCGTCTTCTGTGAGGTTGGAAAAAGTCTCAATCTGTCTTTAAATCAGGTCTGTTTAACTGGCTAAATAAATCCCTCAGAAATCAAAAGGTTAACTGTTTCTCAAGTGCTTTCATCTCAGAGACCAAAGGTCATGTGTGATATTTCTACAAGAAAATCTGAATTGTATGAGTTTGTAGAGTGAACATGCAGAGGCCTGAGCTTTTTTTCCCCCATTCCTCCACTGACCACTCTCTCCTGCCACTGTCCCCCATCTATTCCTCAAAATCAAGCCCAAATATATGTGATGGATGACAGGACAACTTCAGGAAGCATCCGGAACCGCAGAAACAGGCTGTACCGTACAACAGGCCGATATCCTCGCTGCCCTTTCCTCTCCTCAGTGATCGATGAGAGATGAAGTATGTCTACCCTCCCCTGCAGCCAAACAATCCTGTTTATGTCATGTCACTCTCTCTCTCTCTCTTTCTCTCTGTCTCTGTCTGTCTCTCTCTCTCTTTCTCTACCACCTCATCTTTGGTGTGAAGTATAAGGCAGAAAGGAAAAACCTGTGCATGCTGACAAATTTCATTTTTGACAATGCCTGGCTATTTCTCAAAGCTTAACCACAAATGTGGTTCTAATGATGAGAAAGTGAATGCTGTGCGGATTGAAGCGTGAGTGTGCTTTCCACAAGTTAACCAAGGATCCTGGAGAATTTGGGTGCAAGGAGGAGAAAAACAGGGAAATAGGTGATATTGATGAAGAGGGAAATCTGGTATTGATATTATATATAAACAGAAGTGGTGGATATTGGGAATTTCCTTCTTTTCTTGGGGTTGGTTTTTTTCTTCTCTTTGCTTTGGCTTTTATTACTCTCTGGTTCATCCAAACTATGTTCAAACTATACTCAACAAATGTTGAATAATGAGCTTTTGAAAGGAAAAAAGTCTTACCTCTCTGTCTCGCTGACTACATTTGTGAGCGAGCGGCACATCTGAAGCAGACTTGTGCTTTGGCGTTTTACCTCTTTTTAAAAATAGTATTTTTTGACTCATTCTGTAAGATGGCTAATTGTCCTTTTTGGACACAGCTCAACATTGATTTTACACTGCGTGTTAAACTGATACTTTGTGAGATCAGTTGGGATCAAATTATTTTGAAAGATTTTGTTTCTGATTTAGTAACAAATTACACCCTCTCTTTTTCATGTAAATTCCCCTCTCGTATTGTGAGTTTGCTGCCATAGCCCTGAGACCGGCAGTGACAAAGGTGAAGTACCGCCTCCTCCTCCAAGCCAGCACTCGCCAAGCCGTCAGCTGTAACTCCGCTACACAGGGCCACTCCTATATGCAGCGAACTCATATCGTCTTCCCTCCCCCCTCCCTAGGGTGGACAGCCAATCGCCGCCCCCTAGTGGCACTCCCGGCCAGAGCCTGTTGGGATCAAATTTGAAAGAATTGGCTATAAGTGTTTTAAAAGCTAGCTTTAAAAGACATGGAAGAAGAGGTCATTTAATTATTACCGTTTTAAAAACAAAGTTCTTCTTTGTTTTCCTTCATGAGCCTTTTCGATAGCTATTACAACAGCTATATACTTCCAAGCATTGGAGTTACTGAACCTGTGCACATCAGTGATGCCAGCATGATTGCATTTGGTTAACAGGAGGAGAGAGAGGGAGTGATGCAGCAAACTCTGAGGGACAAATGGGAAGAGAGGAAGACACAGAGAAAGGAAAGAAAGGGGGAAAACAAGGAGAAAATCTGAGTGTAGCCGTTTTGCTAATGAAAGCGCAAGAAAACCGCAAGAAATTAATATTCAAACGGAGTCTAATGCCAATGATTAAGAAACAGAATAAAATATTTAACAGCGACTCCTCATAGTCTCGCTGTGTATTCTGAAGAGAGGGCAGGTTCATCTTGTTCATGAAGAGCCAACGGCACTTCTTCTACAAAATCTAGTTCACGGTGAACATTAAATCTGAGGATTATTCAAAATTCACAGCATCAACAACTCGCAACTCTCTCTCCCTCTCCCGCTCTCTCTCGCTCTTCTCTCTCCTTTTCTCTCTTTGTCTCTCTCTGCTCCTTAAATTCCCATTTTAATACCTTTCCACTAACCCCCTCTCCCTCTCTCTTCCTCTCTCTCTCTCTCCCTCTCCCTCTCTCCTCCCTCTTCCTCTCTCTCTCTCTCCCTCCCTCTCTGCACACAGACTCAATCCTCCCTTTCGCTATAATTCCCATGCCTGATTTTCTCTCCTCTAGCCCACTTTCTATCTCTTCTGCCTTCCAGTCTCAAATCCCCCCTTTTCTCTCTTCCTTCCTCCCCCTTCCACTCTCATCCTCTCCAACCCCCTGCACCTCCCCCCCATTTCATTTTTTTTCCCTCTTTTCACATCTCTCCCTCTCTCTTTCAGTCTCTCTCTCAACCAAACCGCCAAAGACGGCCACAGCAGCACACACAGGCACAGGCACGCTGACACAAATGCCAGGGGAGCCACAGAGACACAGAGCCACAGATCTGGACACAGACCTCCCTACAATAGTCAGCACTACATCACTCAGCTGTTGAACTAAAAGGAGGGTGGGAGAGCGGGAATGGTGTAGACAGAGAGAGAGAGAGAGAGAGAGAGAGAGAGAGAAAGGAAGAAGCCAAAAGGCATCTGTTGGAGAAACATACCAAGGGAAACAAAAAGAGAGAGAGGGTATAAAGAGAGAGGGGGAGAGAGGTTGAAAAAAAACAAAAATAAAAAAGGAAAGGAGATTGGAAAGAGGGTTGGAAAGAGTGATAAAGAAAATAAAACTGGGAGGAGAGTAAAAAATGTGAAATTGAAAGAGGGGAGGAGGGCGTCAGTGACAGAGAGACACAGAGAAACAGAGTCCAGCGACGAGTGAGGTGAGCTCATTCGTTCACAAGAGAGAGGCGGGGAGGAGGGAGAGAGAGAGGGGGGGTGTGTGTGAGCGAGAGAGAGAGAGAGAGACAGAGAGTAAGTGAGCGTGTGTGAGACATTAACATTTGGTCTTGCCTGTTTACAGTAGAGCAGCATCAGAGGAAGACAGGATCAGAGCGCAAGGGAAGAAAAGACCGCACTTCTGAAAACAGAGGACAAGGGGGGGGAAAAAGAGGACAACATAAAATCAACCTGTTCTGGGACAGTTTCAGAGGACATTCCCTCTGAAAATGGACTGAGATAGCACACATGTACGTTATTTCACAGATGTGATATATATATATACATATATACCTATGCATATGTAAATATATATCAACATACACCTGTTTCTCAAAAAGCTGCTGGGCAAGGAATCAGGAAATACAATTATCACGGGCTGTTTAGCTGGTTGCGTCCTTGGATCCACCAACCATGGGAAAGAATAATTCTCTGGTACCTGTGGACCACAGGAAGGGCATACGTGACAATTACAGTACAACCATCTTCGATGCTGACCTATCGTTCTGAAGGCCTCCTGAGCACAGGATTACAGGCACTCCTCTTTATTTTAATTTGTACCTGGAAAGAGTATCACTCTGCTTTATACTACTGGGGATTTTTACTTGTGAAGTGTGAAGAGATTTCCTTCTTTTTTTTTGAGTCGAAACCCTTGGACCTAATCTTGCAGACGCAGACACGCGTTCATCTTCTCAAACACGATTGTGCTCGTCTTGAGTTTGAGGAATGAGTGACTGGCGAGCTTCGACCGTGAGGACGAGTGAGACTACAGGACGAAGAGAGGAGTTTAGACAGTGGAACTAGCAGCACAGCTAAAAACAATCAAAGGTGTATCACTTGTGCGAGCGCATGCGCACACGCACACACACACACACACACACACACACACACACACACACGCACAAACACACACACACATACATAATCAATCATTCAGAAATGTCAAATTTTGGATAATTGTCCGTAATTAGCACAAATTGTCATTTTTGCTCAGAAGCCTGCTGTAGAGGAGGGAGGAAGGAAGGTCTATCAGATTCAGAGAGAAACTGGCAAAGAGCTGTACAACACCGAACACTTGTGGACTGATTGTCCGCTGATTGTGGACACGTGGACCCACGTGGACTCAGAACGGATGCGGGAGCACGAGACCTGCAAGGGGGCAATTTGTCTTTGGATGCTGAACTGTTGCTTTTCTTTTTATCTGGTGCTGTGACAAAGCAAAGCAGGCTTTTGTTCCTCAGGTGACTCTGAAAATCATCCTCTCAGATCTGAAGCCAGTTTTCACACACTGCAGCGAGGCAAAACAAAGTAAAAACAACAAAAACAAAAATAGAAAGAAAGAAAGGGGAAAAAAACAGGAAGAAACGCTTTTTGCTCAGTTCAAGGGAGAGGGATGGTGAAGTTCTGTCAGCACTGGAGTTGCACGGGATCTTCAGAAGCAATGAGAAACAAAGCAATGAGGATTTGTAAAGGTCAAGAATCAAAGAGGAACCAAACACTCTGCCTGAGAATGAAGAGGAATGTTAATTAAAGCAGCTGGAGAATTTCCGGAGATAATTATCTAGGGGAAAAGGAATCAGGAGGAAAAACAAAAACAAAGGAAAACAAGTCTTGTCTTCTGTGAGGTTGGAAAAAGCGGATACTTTTCATTGTATTCTTATTTTTTTGTTAATTATTATTATTTGCACATTTCCAAGTCCCTCTTTAAAGTATGAGTATTTACAGCAAGTTCAAATTCTTAAACGTGTTTAACCTGAATGTTCAATGGGATATTGTTGATTAATAATGTAAAGAGAGGTGTGTACAATCTAAAAATATCAGAGATAGCAATTCAATAACAGTTTTGAAACGTGTGTAGATAAAATACTTGTTACTAGGCAATTAATTAATGACGCTGTTTATTTGGAAATATTGTAATAACAGTCAACATTGTACTTGAGTGATTTTATTTTTCAAATCCTGTGGTGGAAATCCATCTAACTGTACTTTCTTTTCCAAACCGTAACTAGTGTTTTTCAACGTTTTTGCAGGAGTTGAAGGAAATCCTTGACAGCTCTTTTTTTCTGTGTTGATTCAGGGGTGTTGGATCGTTCTTTCCTTTGCCAGCCGTTTGTTCTTCCCCCTCAGCCACAGAAACAAAACTGACACCAAAAAAAAGTTCAACATGGCAACACACGCAGCTATGTCCAAACTGCTCCTCACATTGCTGCTAGGCTCACCCTCACTGGCCCAGAATGGAGAGGGCACAGAAATGGACCTCCAGACAGCCAACCAGACAGCAGATCCCGCCAATGTCCCAGAAGTCACCTTGACAACTCCAGCAGGGGGTTTGGAGGAGGAGAATGTCCCGCTCACAGGCAGCCGTTGCCAGGGCTACTACGACGTGATGGGCCAATGGGACCCACCTTTCAACTGCAACGTGGGCATCTACCTGTTCTGCTGCGGCACCTGCTTCTACCGCTTCTGCTGCCAGTTCAGACAACACCGCCTGGACCAGACGTCCTGCTCCAACTACGACACGCCCATCTGGGCCAACACCGGCGGGCCCGTGGCGGCCGTCACCGAGGTCCAGGAGGAGCACGACCGGGACCGGACCCACATGATCGTCTACATCATCTGCGGGGTGGTGGCCATCATGGTGCTGGTGGGGATCTTCACCAAGCTGGGCCTGGAGAAGAGCCGGGGCGGACAGACTGACATGACCAGCTCCAGGTGGGTTGCGCTGGACCCCTGAGGGGGCGGGATGGGGAGTTTTGACCCTTAACAGTTGTTTTGGAGCAGTGTTGCCGCCATGTGTGAAATCATAAGGGGCTAAGGGGAATGGGTACAAAAAGTTGCTTTCGAGATATGTTCATGGGTCCCACAGAAGGACTATGCCTGGGTTATTGCCACTGTCATGGGGGCATGGCCGATGCAAAGAGAAAGGTGTGTGTGTGTGTCTATGTGTTTTTACATTTACATTTTCAGCATTTAGCAGACGCTCTTATCCAGAGCGACTTACAAGATGTGCATTAATACAGGGTAAGAACAATCATAGTTCACGCAAGAGATCAGTGTAGTATTAATACGCAGTAATACAGCAATCAGTGCAGTAATACAACAATAGTGTGTTCGTGTGTGTGTGTGTGAGAGAGAGAGAGAGAGAGAGAGAGAGAGAGAGAGGCAAGGACGTCGGTTGAAAACCCAAAAGGAAAGGATGGAGAGCATATAGAGAAATTCCAGCCATGTTGAGGGACGTGTGTGGAAAGGGTGGGTGAGATGGTTTGTTTTAAGGTGTACATTTTGTGTACTGCTGTAGAACAGAGAGAGAGAGAGAGAGAGAGAGAGAGAGAGAGAGAGAGAGAGAAAGAGAGAGAAACAGAGAGAAATAGGGAGAGAGAGAGAAAGCCAACAATGTGGTGGACAAGATGTTACAAAACGACTTTTGGAAGAGACAGGAATGGGCGCTCGACGGGATGAGAGAGGAGGAGAGCTTGACAAAGGCTTTTTAGCAGGAATCCGTCTGCATCATATCAAGTTCTGACAGTGAAACCGTAGCTCACAGTGAGAGGGAAATATACCCAGCCACAACAGCATAATATACTGTGTCCCGATTACCATCGGTGAATGCCATGATTATTGTACCCGGTTATTTAATTTGCCTGTCCGTGGCCTCCCGGGTAGTCTAACGGTTACAACGTTCAACGCTGGTGTCGGCTCTGGCCGGAAGTGCCACTACGCGGCGGCAATTGGCTGTCCGCCCCGGGGAGGGGGGAAGCTGACATGAGTTTGCTATGTTTAGGACTGGCTTTGTGTGTGAGTTACAGTCGATGGCTTGGCGAGTGCCGGCTCCGAGGAGACGATACTTCGCCTTTGTACTGCTGGTCTTAGGGCTACGGCAGCAAACTGCACAAGGGGGGTTGACATGAAAGAGAGGGTGTAATTGACTACTAAATTGGGAGGAAATGGGAAAAAATCTGAAACAAATTTTATAAAAAATTAAATAAAATGTGCCTGTCCATGACAGTGTGCTTGCACAAGATGCTGTCCCAAAGATCGGTGAGCAAAACAAAGGCTTTGCCAGAAGGGGCCGTCCAAGTTGTCGGTCTCATTGATTTTGAGTTCCCCCACAATGTGGAGGGCTAGCAGAGCTCTCCTCCATCCTTCAATGTGACCAGAAAGAAACTGCCGCAGAATACCTGACACAGAGCACGAGGGACTTAGGAGGGCTATATTGTACTTGAGGTCTGTTGTTATTCCTGTTTTGTGTTTCTGTTATTTCTGACTTGGATTTGCACATTTGTAATGTTGCTATCCTGAGATGGGCGATTGGTGCCTTGCTAGGTGCAACCACTTATTTTTTACACAAACCAACAGGCGCAAAAAAGGCCACTAGGCGTTGAATTGAAAAAGTAAGCTAATGTAATATGACACACATTTACACAGTTTCAGTGCACTTACTGTTGTGGCGGTTTACAAGAGTGAATGGAACCCAAAGCTCCTCTGAGCCCTATTCATCAGGCTGTTTGAGAGAACAGTTAGAGACGTCATTTACCCATTTATGGTTAGTACTGAATAAATTCAAACGTTGACCTTAAAACTGTGTTCTGGGATTAATTACCAATGTGTTTCTCTTTTAAAATAAGATCATGTTTTAATGTAAAAACAGCAAACTTACCAAAATATCCATGGCACTGCATATATAATGTAGCCAGGTTTTATGTGTATGAAGTGACTGTAGGCATGTTATGCCATATTTGTACACTGATGATTACATCACGGCAACACGCTCACACTTGCTCGGATCATTTTATGAAATATGTTCAACATGTGAGTAGGACACACAGCTTTTTTAGACATTTTACATTTTAAGCATTTAGCAGACGCTCTTATCCAGAGCCACTTACATGCACATTAATACATGGTAGGAACAATCATAGTTTGCGCACGAGATCAGTGTAGTAATACAGCAATAGACATCATTGTAGGTAGCTGCATACCATACCTGTACCACTGGGAAAGAAAAGGTTATATTAGTTGGGTCCTTTTTTCCCCCATTCTATCCCGGCAAATTAATTATGCGTGGAATAAACGGCGAGGAACTGCACAGTTACGGGCGACCTGCGACGGAGTGTCGAGGTGCTTGCATCCATCCGGCGCATCGCAGCAATTCATCCGTTTAGGGAGTTTATGTGCTGTCTTCGCACTGGCGCTGGCACATAAATTACTTAAACAGCCAATAGATTATATGAGGCTACGTGGGGTATTACCTGCTGGCTGTACCCAGCTTGGGGCTTACTATGCTGTGGGACATGGCGTCTGTTACCACGAGATTACTGATGGCAGTGTGGTGGATAACTATCTGGGTGTTACGAAGATAAAGTTAGCAAACTATTTATAAGTTCTGTTCTGTGTGGCTCAGTGGGTAGAGCATGGCATTGGCAATGTTTAGATAGTGGGTTCAATTCCCACTGAGATCGCATATAATGAAAAATGTATACATTCATTACTGTAAGTTGCTTTGGATAAAAGCATCTGCTAAATGACATTATATTGTAAGACGTTATAATGTATGTGACTTGTCACTAAGATAGGGAATAGGAACCTGCATCATAGCAAGTTATTTCAGCCAGCTAACTACTTTGGGCATGAAGTGACCCGGTAGGCAGGCAGTGTGGTATAATGGTTAGGGAGCTGGGCTTGTAACGTTAAGGTTGCAGGTTCAATCCCCAGGTGGGACACTGCCGTTGTACCCTTGAGCAAGGTACTTAACCTGCATTGCTTCAGTTAATATCCAGCTGTATAAATTGATTGTAAAGAAATGTAAACTGTAAGTCGCTCTGGATAAGAGCGTCTGCTAAATGCCTGTAATGTAATGTAATGTAAGTATGATAGGCCTTTCTGTACCTAGCCTTTGTGCCCAAAAATTTAATTGTACCAGTGATTTCTCAGAATTGTGTAACTCATAATCTAAGTAAATGATAAACAACTAGAAAATAATACTTTCTCTGGAGGAGACCAGACACATGCTTCTGAATATTGAGTTTAAAATTGAAACCTGGTTCATATTGTGGACCAATAATTTCTACCTGTAGGCTAATGGCCCTAACAAATGTTACATTACATAGGCCATATACCTAGTATTTGAAGCGCCAAATTAAGGTAAGGAGTGAGTTTCAGGGAACATGAGCATGCAGTTTGAGTGTGGGTGAGTGCCACAGTGTGTGTGTATGTCTGTGTGTGTGCGTGCGGCGTGTGTATATGTGCATCCTTGTGTGAAATAATGACTTCCTAGCTGTCTCCCAATGATCTGTTTCATTAGCATCCATGGCAGTTAGTTATGATATCTATTGAAGTTGTAGGATTGAGTCACAGTCACAATGACTCAATGTTTTGCTTCGTTGTGCCATGTCTGGGATCCAATAAAATGTAGGGCATCAATATTTAATGGACATTAGATTATTACTCATGCATTTCACCTGTTCAATTCACTTTTTATGGGTTGATCTGATTTGCTTTTGCAGTGCCTTGGAGGGGAATGATAGGTGATGCTTTCTGTTGTAATACAGTGATAATATTTATAGTTTATATTTATAGACTCGTTGTGAGCACACTGTTAACAAACTGATTTTAAAATATGAACATGTTGGCTGCCATTGATAAGGCCCTTAAAACAGATTACCTCACATTGCCATTATTAATAAAGAAAAAGGAAGTACAAATACATGCTAATTTGCAAATGAGATGTGGCAGGCAATGCAAATCTACAAACTAAATTACCCTCAAATGTAGATAAATGTCTCTGAAATTCAGGGTTGCCCTCCTCATAGGAAACACTGTCTTTTGCATTTTATTGATTTTTACAGCTTTCTCCCCAGTGAACCGAATGGTAGTTCATACCTCCTCCAAATGAAACATTCACAACTGATTTGTCTATTTACTTTTCAATAAAGCTGATAAATAACTTATTAAATAACTAAATTATGTACTAATTGTTTGTCAATGTGGTGAGTAGACCCTCCATTGAATTACCTCTGTTAACTCACCATGGAGACTCCATAGAGATGCAAGAATACTTTGTAGACCATTTACTAAAATGTCACCATGTTAATTTATTCTCTGCTTCAAACACTGTACCTTAAAGATTCATAGGGACCTATCAGATACCTGTTGATGATTTCAATTTTTAGTTTTAACAGTGAACATATATTTCTCCTGCATTTTTTCTCCTGTACTTTAGTTTATTGAAAAGTAAACATGCTATTGAGATGTAATAGACCTTTATTAATGCTTTGTAGACCATTTATTAATTAATAATGTTGGAAATGGTTGAGAATAAGGAGTATAGGTCCATTCGTATTGGGAATATTTAGTAAATACTTGTGGGTCATTTTATATTTGCAAAACTATGGGTGAGCTATGTAAAGAACTAAGTAAATTGCCAGAGAAATACATGTTTTCGTGTATTAAAGCAAATTCCTTGAATATAGTTACTATGGGACAACCTCAACTTTATTTCCACAGGGTAAAATAATAAAATGGTGAAATGCTCATAGGCAATCAGCAAATTCATTTTTGTTTGAACAAATTAGTTCATTTGTTAGGGAGAAATCTCACAAGACAAGTGGACCGATTATAATTTGTGGATACCAGAAATTATATTGTTTCTGGACTTTGGCAGGAAAATTGGCTTGATCTCCATAGACAAATGAATCGGTTGTAATCGGAGACTCTTGCATTCAAATGGAAACCCAAGACTTCAGAAATCCCAAACAAATCTTGTTAATAACAATAATTTAAAGTCCAAACAATTATTGCAAATCCTGCCAATAATACCTATACTCATTATAGTATCACCTGAAGTATTTTTGAGAAAAAACTGTAACTGTGGTAGGCATGGGTTGACAGGGTTGTGCATGTTTTCACGGGAGCTGGCGGGAACACACGGGCAGGATATCTCCTCTTCACCTCGCTGCGCTGTGCTCCCTCACGCACGCTGCCACAGAAGCCATACATGACTACATATTATATATAATAAGTGCTGCTTCTGCTCTAGAGGTTGCCTTGCCTCTGTTCTTTTACCATTCTCTCATCGTTCCCCCTCCCTCTCCATCTGGCCTTTCCATGATCCCCTTCACCAACCACCCCCCCCCCCCATGCACAACTATCTTCTCCTCCTCTTTATCGTCCTCCCTCTTCTGTCCATCTCTCTGTAATGCATCATCTCCCCGTCTCTGTGAACAATGGGGAATGCACATGTGTAAGCGTGTGTGGAAGTCATTGTCGTCTGAGGTGCTCTGGGGCTGCCCTGGCATCTAGGCAATGAGCGGACGCAGTCATCAGAGCGAACTCACCGGCACCCTCTGCGTGTCTCCCGCAGCGGCCCGACAGCAGGTTGGCGAGATGCAGCGCAGCTTCTTTAAGAACGTGTCTCCTTTATTTTACCAGGTTAAAAACCACACTGAGATATAATACCTCTTTTTCAAGGGTGAACTGTCCAAGATACAGCAATACAACAGTTGCAACATGTACAATAAAGTTCAATAAAAACAGTACATGCAACAGAGATATTCATATAGAATATATATTCGTATATATGTAGTAAATGAACAGGTCATACAGATATGTTTCACACCTCTTCCAAAACACATAACATTGAAGAGAGAGGGTTGGCTGTCTACACTGTGCACACATTTCCAAGTTGGCATGTTGAAGCACAGTAGAGTAAAATCACAATGCATTCTGAAACAGTGTCACATCTTAATTACCTTTTTGGGGGAAAGAGAATTCAGCCTCAGAGCAAACAGAAAATTGTCTCGCTGTTTTGTAATTATGTTTTAAATATTCCACAAGCTCTCCTGGTCAGAGAACCGGCTAACGCTTAGAGACTGCTTTTTTTTGTTACAAAATCTAGCAAATGCAAAATACAGTACATTTTTATTATCAAGTCCAATTAGATTAAAATATAAGTGTTAGCTAGAGGAATGATTCCAAAGGAGTCAAGTGCAAAACACATGAAAGCCACAAAATGGTGCTTCCAGCAAGATGAACACTTTGTACAAGATTAATACCTCATGCAAGATTAACATTGCATGTGAAAAAACCCAACAAAACCCCCCCCCACACTTCTCACAAGATTAACACTTCTCACAAGATTAACACTTCTTGCCAGATGAACACCTCACAAGATAAAAATTTGCAGGCAAGATTAACACTTCTCTGAAGACTATCTCGTGGCTCTGCTCAGTTGTTCCGTTGTTGATCAGAGGAACAGACCCAAAGCGGGCATGCAGCTGTTCACATGCTATTAAAAGGGGATGGAAGACACCATATAAATGTGATCCATTATTATTAACGGATGAACGGGGATTCTCTGCGCTCGTCCACGAGCAGTAACTCATCAGTTCATTAGGACTTTAAGTACAATTAGAGCTGGCAGTCAACTCACTGAAATCTCTGTAACGATGAAAGATGACTCAACTGGGCCGGGTGCTGGACTGACACTACACTGGAGCGCCAGTGGCAGAAAATCAACCGCAAACTTGTCTCGGTTTTGTAAAGGACTACACTCAGTGCAGAACTCCTGCCTGCTGGAATTGCTCTCCTTTTCTTTCCCACTCTCCTCCCCCACCGCCCATTTCAGCTCATCCAATCTCTCTTTTTAACTTCTACAATGACATTACATAATCAAATTTTTTTTGAAGAAAGTTCCGTCCTCTGTGGAATTGGACCGACGTTGAGATGAGGCAGGGGGTAGCACAGCTTACGCTGTTCGTGCTCCAGAACAGGGCCGCTGGGCGGCTCATCCTGTTAAGGCGCCGTTCTAGTGTGTGGATGAGCCCCACGAACCGGTTTCGAATCCAGACTGTGCCAGTGCAGACTGTGGCCAGCAGCCCTATGGGGTGACACATAATTGGTGGTAGGGATGGAGGAAGGGTTTCAGTCAGCTGGGTTGTCATTGTCTCATTGCACACCAGCCTGCAGATCACTTGGATGCCCACAGTCTGCCGGCATAAAGCTGCACAGCTGAAGTGTCTTCATCCGTCACCCAGCCTAAGTTCATTCATGTCTGCGTGAGATTTACCTGTTGACTGTGGTGTGAAAAGAAACAGCTGCTTGTTGACATAATTATTGTGAGAAATCACATCTGTTGGTATCATTTATCATTAATAATAATATATAACTAAAGGAGAGCAAATTTGTTATTTCAGAAAAGTCTACACTCTAGCCCCGATGATTGACAGCGTGAGGCTGACAGCGGAGGCGAGCCTGGCTTAGAATACAGTTGAGCATTCCAAATTGTGAGGAAAAAAGAGCATTAAAAAAATCGGCATGTAAATAAAGTTCACTGTGAATATTAGGATTATGATTGTGGTGATGACTTATTATTATTATTATGAATAGTGGTGTGTCTGGGTGCTCTCCGTGTCTCATGTGGACAGCCATCCCACCAGGCTGCCAGTGCTATCCCCCCCTCTGGGAGGAGAGACTGGAGCAGGGCCAAGCCTGGATCCTGGGCCCAGCGGACTCACTGGGGAAGAGGAGGCTGAGCGCTCCACATACACAGCTCTCCCCAAGGGAGACGCCACATCACTCCAATGGGCTAATGGATGCCATCTCCCAGAGAGCCAGCGATGTTGACATGAAAGCAAGAGAGATCAAATAAATATGGCACTCATTGTAGTAATAGTTACAGAGGCGGGTGGGTGGGGGTGGATGGTGGGGATGTGATATTCAGTTACGACCACGGCGTGTACTTTGAGGGTTCATGGTTCAGATCACAGCTGGCAGAGGACACTGTGCCCCTGAGCCACAAGCAGCTTGGTGCAACATCGCCATTGCACAAGGACAAAAGCACCCCTGGAGAATCAGCGCGCGGAGAAAGAGGAGCGAAGGTTGGCCTGCCGCGGTAACCTTACGGAAAAGGGAGAGAAAGGCTTTGAGACACCCAGTTACATAATGCCGGGACTTGGCCGCAGAAAGCACCCTGACCTCAATAACCATGCCGACGATACACAGTGTACAGACAGAGATCACACACTGCTCCGCATGAGAAGGATGGGAGACATTTTACATTTTAAGCATTTAGCCGATGACTGGAGGCAGTGTAGTATAATTCCAATATATAAAAAGGGGGACCGTACTGACCCAGGGAACTATAGGCCTGGGCCATTCTATTTTTCAAGAATGATTCCAACTTGTCTCTAATAATACATTCCAGTATTTTACATGCGATTCAAGTTAAACTGACTAGTTTAGCTTGAATCGCACGTAAAATACTGGAATGTATTATTAGAGACAAGTTGGAATCATTCTTGAAAAATAATAGTATTTTGAGGGAGAGCCAACATGGTTTTCTAAAAAGGGAGGTCATGCCTAACAAACCTCCTGGACTTTTTTGAAAAAGTTACAAAGTGTGTTGACCTGAGCCAGGCTTATGATATTATATATTTGAACTTTCGGAAAGCATTTCACAAGGTACCACATGAGAGGCTCATTGTTAAAATGAATTCAGTAGGAATTGCAGGAGTGTTTTCCAAGTGGGTTCATAATTGGCTGCAAGGGCGAATACAAAGAATAACAGTAGGTGGGGCCGTATCTGACCTTGGTGTTGTTCGCAGTGGGGTCCTGCAGGGATCAGTGCTGGGACCTCTGACCTTCCTTATTTACATAAATTATCTTGATATGGGCGTTAGTAGCAAAATAGTTAAATTTGCAGATGATACTAAACTTGGGGGTTTGGCAAACAGTTTGGAATCAACTAAAGTAATCCAAGATGATTTAAACAAAATCCAAGAATGTGCAGATACGTGGCAGATGACATTCAATATTGCTAAATGTAAAGTTATGCACGTGGGAAATAAAAACATAAAACAACAAGAGTAACGGCCCCACCTACTGTTACGCTTTGTATTCGCCCTTGCAGCCAATTATGAACCCACTTGGAAAAAACTCCTGCAATTCCTACTGAATTTATTTTAACAATGAGCCTCTCATGTGGTACCTTGTCAAATGCTTTCTGAAAGTCCAAATATATAATATCATAAGCCTGGCTCAGGTCAACACCTATTTTATGGGAGGAGAAAAATTACTAGGTGTTCAATTTGAAAAAGACTTAGGAATTGTAGTTGATCAAAGTCTATCTGCATCAAAGCAGCATGCTACAGCAGTGAAAAAGGCCAAGAGGATGCTGGGATACATAGTAAAAAGTATTGAGTATAAATCAAAGGAGGTTATATTAATGTTATATAATGCCTTTGTCAGACCTCACTTAGAGTACTGTGTGCAGTTCTGGGCACCGCACTACAAGAAAGATAGAAGGGCAACTAAATTGATACCTGGTATGAAGGGTAAAAGTTATGTGGATAGACTTAAGGCACTCAATCTATTTAAGCCTAGCAAACAGCGACTTAGGGGGGATTTAATTGAGGTTTTTAAATTCCTAAAAGGGATTAACAAAGTGAACTACCAAAGATTTTTTAAGATAAGTTGGGTCAGCAGAACAAGAGGCCACAGGTAGAAATGAGAAAGGCAAATTCTGGACGTTTTTTCTTTACACAGAGAGTTGTCAATGCCTGGAACAGCTTGCCAGGTTGGGTAGTAGAGTCAAGTCTAGGCTAGATGCAGTACTAGATATTCTTTACATTAGGACATGATGAGCCTAGATGGGCTCTAGGCCGTTGTTATATTGTTATGTTCTTATGTACATTAATACTGTGAGGGTCCGCCACTAGATGTCGTTATTTGTTACCTTTTTAGTTGCTTTGCTCTGTTTTAGTCTCGTGTATTGAGTTAATTGTTTCATTGAGTTTATTGATTTGTTAATTGTTTATTGATTCATTGTTTTAGTGTTTCCATCTGTGCCTTGTTGTCCCTGATTGTTTTTGGTTATTAGTTTCAGTAATGTCACCTGTGTCTGGTTAGTTCCCCCCTACTTAAGTTGTGTGTTTCCTTGTTTCAGTGCTCAGTCTTGAGATTGTTCTCACCTAGTTTCCTGAATTGTTATGCTCAAGTATTTCTCTAGTCTCATTGTTCCTCATTTTGTTTGGTTTCTTTGTGCTACATTTTCTAGTTTGTTTTCGAGTTTGTACTTGTGTAGTTAGTTTTATTAGTTAGTTTTTTGGAGCCTCGTCTCCTAGTTATTTTCTCTGTGTTCTATTTGTTCTCCAGTGTTTTGTTGTTTTATTGTTCTCATCACTAGTAAAGATCTATCATTGTTACCAAGCCATCTTTGCCTCCATCTCATTCTCTGCACCTGGGTTCACTCAGTCCACCTCCTAACAGCAAGACTGAGCCAAACCATGAACCCAGCAGAGAATGCCAATCCAGAGTTGTATCATTTGCGATCCGCACTGGCGAACCAGGGAGCTATGGTCAGACGCCATGAGCAGATGCTAAACCAGATCTTGGACAATCTACAGGCGCTCAACCAGGCATCGTTTCCACCAGCAGTTCCCGCGCCAACGAACTCAAGTCCTCTCCTACACCAAGAACCCCGACTACCACCGCTGGAGTGATACAACGGTGACCCGGGTGGATGCCAGTGTTCCTTGGTTTTCGAGCTCCAGCCATCCCAGTTCCCTACCGAGTGCTCCCGAGTGGCTTACCTCATCCTCTTCTCACTGGCAAAGCACTCACCTGGGCCACCGCCATCTGGACCCAGAAGACTCCGATGTGCTCCACCTACAACCTCTTCGCGGAGGAGACAAGGCGGCAGTGTACTATAATGGTTAGGGAACTGGGCTTGTAACGTTAAGTTTGCAGGTTCAATCCCCAGGTGGGACACTGCCATTGTACCTTTGAGCAAGATACTTAACCTGAATTGCTTCAGTTAATATCCAGCTGTATAAATGGATTGTAAAGAAATGTAAACTGTAAGTCGCTCTGGATAAGAGTGTCTGCTAAATGCCTGTAATGTAATGTAATGAGATGCACCGGGTCTTTGACTACCCTGTCGGCAGAAGAGAAGCATCCAATCGCTTACCCCAGCTCCGTCAGGGGTCTCAGAGCATGGCGGATTACACCATTGCCTTCCGCACACTTGCGGCAGAGTCTGGATGGAACCCCCAGGCCCTCATCACCATCTTCCAGAGCGGCCTCTCTGAGGTTATAAAAGATGAACTGGCTATCCGAGAAGCACCAGTTAATCTGACTCCCTCATGGAGACTGCCATCCGCATGGACAACCGTCTCCGGGAGAGGAGTAGGGCGCAGGGTTCTTCTTTTTTACGGCCTCCAGAGTACGGGGCCTCCTTTGGGACATCAGCCTCGGAGAATCTCCGTACCCTTCCGTGCCTGTCTCCAGCTACCACCGAAGAACCCATGCAGGTGGGTAGCACCAAGCTTCCTCAGGCTGAGTGCAACAGGCGGATGAGAGATCGCTGCTGCCTTTACTGCAGGGAACCAGGGCATTTCCGCTCAACCTGTCCTGAGCTCTCGGGAAAAGCCAAGCCTCATCCAGGAAGGGGAGAACCATGACAAGGCTGACCATTTCTCCCGAGCCCGAGGCAACCGCAGCTCTGTTGACAGCCTCCCTCGCCTGGGGTGACCAGGACCACACCCTCCAAGATTCCAGCCCCTTCTCAAGCCAAGCTCCAGTCCCAAGACTCTCTCTCCGCTCCTGAGACTAAAGCTATGAGGGAATACATTCAGGACGCCGCATTGACCTCCTGGCTTCCTGACCCATCAGGTCCACTGCATTTGAACAACTGAGGGAATACAGGGGCCACCATATTCATCTCCGGCTGGAGCGGGTTCTTCTCGTTGGGAAAAAAGATGGTGGTCTCTGCAATGCCTACAACCTGATCCGTATCCGTGACAGAGACGAATGGAAAACTGTGTTTAACACACCAACATGTCACTATGAATACCTAGTTATGCCTTTCGGGTTGGCTAACGCGCCATCCATCTTTCAAGCCCTGGTGAACGATGTTCTCCGGGACCTCCTCAACATCTCTGTATACGTCTATCTCGACGACATCCAGATTTTCTCAAGAAACCTCCCTGAACACGTCCAACATGTGCGGGAGGTTTTGTGCCGTCTTCTCACCAATCATCTGTTTGTTAAGCTGGAGAAATGTAAGTTCCACGTCACCACTATTCCATTCCTGGGTTTCATCATTTCAGAGGGTCACGTCCAGATGGATCCTGCCAAGACCAAGGCTGTCCGCGACTTGCCAGCTCCCTCCTCGGTCAAACAGCTACAGCGTTTCCTGGGGTTCGCCAATTTCTACCGCCGTTTTGTTAGAGGCTTCAGCACTGTGGTCGCTCCTCTCACCTCTCTCACTAGGAGCTCTTTAGTCCATTTTACTTGGACCACGGAGGCCGATCGGGCTTTTCAAGATCTCAAGGATCGGTTCACTACGGCTCCTGTCCTGGTCACCCCTGAGCCCACACTCCCTTTCATTGTGGAGGTGGATGCCTCTGACGTGGGAGTAGGGGACTCGACAACAAACTCCATCCATGCGCCTTCTTCTCCCATCGTCTCACTCCGGCAGAAAGGAATTATGACATTGGCAACAGAGAATTACTGGTGGTCAAGTTGGCTCTGGAGGAGTGGAGGCACTGGTTGGAGGGAGCGCAACACCCATTTCTTGTCTGGACTGACTATAAAAACCTCACCTACATTCAAGAGGCTAAACGTCTCAATTCCCGTCAAGCAAGATGGGCCCTATTTTTTAACCATTTTGATTTCATCCTGTCCTACCTTCCGGGTTCCAAGAACCAAAAACCTGATGCTCTCTCCAGGCAGTTTGACCCTCCTGAGCTGATCGACCGCCCTGAGCCTATCCTCCAACGGTCCCATATTCTGGCTCCAGTTCTCTGGGGAATCGAGTCCCAGGTTCATCAGGCTCAGAGGAAGGAGGCAGATCCGAGAAACGAGCCTCCGGGTTGTCTGTTCGTGTAAGAGCTCAGGTCTTGCAGTGGGGCCATTTATCCCGTCCCACTAGCCACCCAGGAATCTCCAGGACCCTCGAGTTTCTCCAGCAACGCTTCTGGTGGTCCACTATGGAGAAGGACGTCAAGTCATTCGTCTCCGCGTGCGCCATCTGCACCTGCAGCAAGACCCCTTGTTTACTTCCCCTGGGTTTCTACATCCTCTTCCCATTCCCAGTCGCCCCTGGTCACACCTCTCGGTGGATTTCATCACCGGCCTCCCACCGTCCCAGGGTCACACGGTGCTGTTTGTAATCGTGGACTGGTTCTCCAAGGCCTGTCGCTTTATTCCCCTGCTCAAGGTCCCCTCAGCTCTGGAGACTGCTGAGCTTATGATGGAACAAGTCTTCCGAGTGTTCGGTCTGCCCCAGGACGTCGTGTCTGACCGCGGTTCTCATTTCATCTCCAGGTTTTGGAAAGCATTTGACCAGCTTCTCGGGGCCTCCGTCAGCCTGTCTTCTGGTTTCCACCCCCAATCCAATGGCCAGATGGAGCAGGTCAACCAGGACCTAGAGACAACGCTGAGGTGCCTTGTATCCTCCAACTCTGCCTCCTGGAGCAAACACCTCATGTGGGCAGAATATGCCCACAACACTCTGTGCTGCTCCGCCACTGGCATGTCACCCTTTGAGTGCCAATTTGGACACTCACCTCCTCTGTTCCAGGAGCAGGAAGTGGAAGTGGGGGTGCCATCGGCCCAACACTTCATTCGGCGATGTCGACGGACCTGGCAGAGGGCTTGTCAGGCCTTGCTTAAGGCATCCCGACAGCAACAGGTCCAGGCCAACCGACATCGCAGACTAGCGCCCTCGTTTCGCCCAGGTCAGAGGGTCTGGCTGTCCACCAAGGACCTCCCCTTACTCGTGGAATCATGCAAGCTGGCTCTGCGGTTTATTGGTCCTTTTAGGATCTTGCGCTGGATCAATCCGGTGATCTACCGCTTGCTGCTACCCAGATCCATGCGAGTGCATCCCGCCTTTCACATCTCCCATCTCAAACCGCTAACCACCAGCCCCCTATCCCCTCCCACCCCCCCACTTCCTCCACCCCATATGATTGATGGCCAGCCGGCCTATCCAGTCCACCGCATACTGGACTCCCGACGGGTGCAAAGGAGCACCCGATACCTGGTGAACTGGGAGGGTTACGGCCTGGAGGAGCGATCCTGGGTCCCAGCCCGGGACATCCTGGATCCCTCTCTCATTCGAGACTTCCGGCGTCACCATGCTCCATGTCCTGGGGGAACATCGGGTGCCGTTCCTGGAGGGGGTACTGTGAGGGTTCGCCACTAGATGTCGTTATTTGTTACCTTTTTAGTTGCTTTGCTCTGCTTTAGTCTCGTGTATTGAGTTAATTGTTTCATTGAGTTTATTGTCTCGTGATTTGTTAATTGATTCATTGTTTTAATGTTTCCATCTGTGCCTCGTTGTCCCTGATTGTTTTTGGTTATTAGTTTCAGTAATGTCACCTGTGTCTGGTTAGTTCCCCCCTACTTAAGTAGTGTGTTTCCTTTTTCAGGGCTCAGTCTTGAGATTGTTCTCACCTAGTTTCCTGAATTGTTATGCTCAAGTATTTCTCTAGCCTCATTGTTCCTCGTTTTGTTTTATTAGTTCGTTTTTTGGAGCCTTGTCTCCCAGTTATTTTCTCTGTGTTCTATTTGTTCAGTGTTTTGTTGTTTTATTGTTCTCATCACTAGTAAAGACCTATCATTGTTACCAAGCCATCTTTGCCTCCATTTCGTTCTCTGCACTTGGGTTCACTCAGTCCACCTCCTAACAAATACATGGTATGATCAATCATTGTGCAAGAGATCAGTGCAGTAATGCAGTAATAGACATTTTGTTGGCAGCTGCACACCATACCTGTAACACAGGGAAGGAGAAGGTTAGTAAATTATTATTATTATTTATTGTTTTAGACCGTTTTAAGCAAGGATACATATTACGAGAAGCAGTGGGAGAGGTATGAGAGGTCCAAACGTGTTGGTAAAGGAATATTCTTCACAGTTCCCTCAAAAAACACTCTCTTTCTCTCTCTCCCTCTTGTCTTCCTCTTTTGATGAACAAGACTTCTCATGTCTTCCTCGTGTCCTTTGCTTCTGGGTGCTTGATGTGACTTTCATTATGTGTGAAGCATCAAAAGGGTTGTGAGTCACCCGATCCAGATCTGACGTGTGAAAATGTATCCGCATTCCACATACATGCACCCAGCAGTGATCAAAACAGAGCATTTTTTTTGTTTCTTTTATGTCACCAAGCCCCCTACAGCACCAGCATGCCTCCTGCCTCCCGCCTCCCCTCCCCTCCATCCTTCTTCCTTTCCAGTAGCTCCAAACAGCTCTGAAAACATTTGATATGAATACAAAGTGGCTAGTGATTGTCATCTGATTTTTGGAGAGCATCTTAAACCCCCTCACCCCACCATTCAGATCCTCTCTCGTGCGTGGCTGACCCACGGTGGGTAGTCACTGACATTTTCAGCCCACCTATCATGCAGGGAAAAAATATTTCAACCGTTACCCTACTAAAATGTCTAAATAACCCATATTAAATAATATAATACTGGACCTGGGGTGTCTGCTAATGTCATTTAATCCCACCACCTCTTTGGCTGTTCTTTCATTTTGTTTTGTTTACAATGCGATTGCACACTTGCAGACAGCTCCCTCGCATTTCCAAACCCTGGTAAGTAGCTGTTATTAGTTAGCTAGCTACACGGCATAAATCTCCGATGTCTGACGCTGATTCTGATGCCGAGGCGTCTGTAATGATGAATTATATCCCCAAAAACGTGAACTCTTTCATCCATGTGGACTCACTTTGGATTAATAAAAAAAGATGATCGAAAAGAACGAATCTCCGATCTGTAGAGAATGTTGGAAACAGGTAATGGCCAGAGGAGAGAACACATCAAACCTTTCCTTCCACCTGTGTGAGTAATACACAGGTGGAATGAAAGTAAGTAAGTAGCTAAAAATAGGACTAGATCCGATAACGCGATAAAGCAGAATGTTGCCTAATTCACAAAGTGAATGATTTAAATTAATTTGAACATACAATTACAAGGAATGAACTATTCAGCTGCATTTTTTGTTTTATTTTCCCAAATTTTCCTCCTTTTCCTCAATTTGTATATTTTTCCCTGGGAAAAGGTACAAAAACTGTATCAGGAAGGATCTTATGTGCACCTTTGAAGGTACAAAAGTGTACCCTAATTGTACCTTTATTTTTGAGAGTGTAGAGATGTGAATGGCATACAAGAGGCATATTTACTACGACAGGTGTGTGTGTACACAACAGGTGGATGTCTGCAGTGTGCGTGTTTACGCGTCACCAGCTGCTCGTGTTATGTCTGCACAGCTGGTGGTGTGTAAACACACAGGGGAGCGTGATCATGTGACATGGGCTGTCAGGCGATGTGCGCCTGCTGTGCTGTGTATACTCGGCCGTGGGGGATGGCGATCAGTGTACGTGGAAATGACAGGCCAGCCACCGTTCACACGTCAACAAGACTAACTGCTATTGGCGGAAGGAAAAGAAAGAGTCCGTACAATATGGATGTTTTGTTTCCCTCGATAAGGAAAACTTTATTGGTATTGTTCAAAAAAACTTTCAAAAATCGTTTTGTAAAAAGAGGGAATTGGGAGGTTTTTATTTCTTACGAGGAAATTATTACGTTTGAAATACGTTTACAGCCAAAGTGGCCGTGAATCTTCCAGCTTTTATATTACTATTATTATTAATATTATTATTGATCCCATGAGGCCTTAATAAGTATATTTATTCTCAGATTCACTGCAGAAGGGACTTTTCTCATAATTAATGCCCCTGAGTCTGAAGGAGCCAGTGGTCAGTCTGACGGGTTAAATGCTGCAAAGCCCTGATCCAGACTGACGGTCGAGGCTGAGTGCATCTAAGCAGCGCATGCAACACAGAGAGTGAAAGAGTGAAACACACTGAGCAATGGAACGATCGATGTATCGTTTCCCTGGAGGAACATAAAAAGCGGGAAATGGGTTTATTCCCATTTCTGTGAAAAGGTTAGACGGTACAGTTCATTCACTTTTTTTTCTACAAGAGTCGTTTTTTTCCCTTCAAGAGCTTGAGCAAATACAGCAGTCAATGGTCACTGTAATACAAATAAGACACAAATCTGAGCACAATTTCAATATGATTAAACCAAGAAAGAGATGGGAGAGATTGGGAGAGAGAGAGGCCACAATAAAAACAATTTATGATCAATGTCATTTCAAAGCTTTTCAAAACCTGTGAACCCCCATGCTATTCTACCCACTTGAAGGAATCAAATAAATACCACTGATTTAACACAGCACCTGCTCTCCCCCTGTACCTGATCCAGAGAAGGAAATGGACAGTTTGGCAAGGAGCGTACTTAAACAGACTTAAAAAGGCGAAGGTAGGTGGCGGATAGCATAGCAGTCTAATTCACCATATTTTGATTGGTGGTGAAACCCGTCTCTATCAGACCGGCCCTAGTCAACAGCCCCAATCGGGGGTGGCATTTGGCTGTCCGCCCCAGGGGGAGGGGGGAAGGGGAGCCGGCCCGGGTCCGCCGTGAAGCATGTAAGGGAGTCTCCAGAATGTGGCTTAGCTGCCCTCGCAGAATTAGCTTGCCTCGTAGAGATGAGCAGCGGACTCATGTGGGGAGGGTAAATTGAAATAAATAGAGGGTGTAATTGGCTACTGAGTTAGGAAAAAAACTGGAAAAAAATCTGAAACAAATTAAAAAGTAATAATATTAAAACATTATGAAGGAAATAATTTGTTTCACGGCACATGGACCTTTGACCCTTGACTCGTGAACCATGCCTCTTCTGCTCCCTGGAGGCTCAGGCGCTTCACAAAACTCGGGAGATGAGAAACACTCATTGGTCACCCTGACACCCGGGACGTCCAGTTTTTGGGACAAATTTGTCTCGTCCTGTACGGGACGTTCCTTGTCATGTATAACAAAATATCATATTGTAACGGTGTAAATAAGTTCAGTAGTAATGAATGTTAGCTTAGCCACATCGTATGCTAAGTAAGCTTGGGGGCTGCCATTATTGTTATTGTTAAGTGTTCAGTCTCCCATGATTCCTTGTGTGCCAGTTCCCCATCACCCCTTGTGTCATTGAGTGTATTAGTGTTGCAACCGTGACTGTGTTTGTACGTTCAAGCGACCCCTGTGAATTTCTCGCATTCCTGGTTGTGCCCTGTGTCTATAAGCTTTGTTATAGTAAAGCTGGTAGTGCGATCATGGAAAAGCAACCTTTCCTGAGTCTTCCTTCAGCAGTCGCCATTACAATATACAGTATGTGTTGATTTACATCCGTACAACACCATACACACTTCGCCCTGTGTCCCCCGCCTTCTGTCCCGTATTTGGATGATAGGAAGTTGGCAACCCTACCTGATGGACAGTACAGCACTGGACACTATTGAGGTATTTAGTGTAATGCTGTGTACTGCAGTTTAACACTATAAAGATCGATACCAAAAGAGGGGCGGTGCAGAGGGTGAGGCTATAGAAATATATGGCATGGAGATCTTCATTATGGAGCTATAAGATGTGTAGATCTTCACTATGGAGTTATATGGTGTAGAGAGTATCACAGTGTGGCTGTGGATAGAGTTTGGCAGTGTAATGATAGAAAAGAGATGGGCGCTGATGGGACGTGGGGCTTGGGGAGACCGAGCCAGGGGTGTGGAGATGTCAGGGGTGTGGTGTGAGGTACGGGATAAGGACCCAGACGCAGACCAGGATTAGGCAAAAAGGAACGTTTCATTCAGGCAGGGGTCAAAACCAGGAGTCAGGGTAGCGAAGGTACAAAATCACAATGCAAAGAGTAGTCACAAAAAAGGCAGTCCAAAAGGTCAAAACAGGTAGGCAGATAGGCAAACAAACAGAATCGATAGGCAGGCTCGGAGTAGTTAACAGAAGGGGTGTCTCGGGAAATACGATAAACTCTGGCTTTAGAAGAATAGGCTCAGGGAATAAAGATCAACGTTCTGACGGGGAAGGAACATAAACACGGAACAGAAATACAAAACGGAAAGGGTAATACAATAGGAATCAGGTGTGACTGGGAGGAGAGAGAGGTAGGAACACAGGTGTAAACATTGGGAATCGTTAATCCAATAACGAGGGGCAACGCAAGACACGGACTGGGAAACATACAAACATATAGACAATAAACGACCTGGGAGATCAGGCAGACACGTGCATAGCTAGAAGGGGAGGAACGCAAAGAGAGAAGCTGCGTGCGAATGAAAGGAAAAGTGAAAAGCTAACAGGGATAGGATAATGAGAGAAAATGACAGCGATAGTCAGAAGCGTGAGATAATTAGAGATTAGTAGTGTTAGTAACTTAATCTAAATCCCTAACGTTAGTAGATTAGTTGGTTAGTACTATATACATCTAACTAATATATACAAAGTGCAATCTAGAAAGTAAGAAGGAAGAAAACGAGATAATAAGCGAAGACGGAGAAAACCCGAAATTTAGAACTTCCCGAAGTGCATGACAAGACAAGGATTGGATCTCGAAATAACAGGAACACAGACAGACAGGGACCAGAACGTGACAGAAAGATGAAGGTAGAATACAGAATAAAGAATAATGAATAATGACTGATGAAAAATTAACAAAGTACAAAAAACAACAGAACAGACACTCAGAACATAACATGTGGAGATATCAGGGGTGTGGAGATATCAGGGGTGTGGAGATGAGAAATTAGAATATGTGAAATTCTCTCATGGGCGGCCTGATGGATTCCTACACAGAATTGGGTGATGTGCCATTTCCCTTCCTGTTAATTAAATATGATAGAGGCAAGATACTACAGGGAAAGATATTTCAGAACATATCATCCGGCAAAGCACTTAAGATTGCGATTTATGCAAGATGCAATAGCAACCCTTTTTATCATGAAAATTATGTTTTTGATTAATGTATTCTGTTATGCCAATTGATAAAATAACGACACAGCCAGTATTGGATTATCGCTTATCAATTACAATTAATGATGTATTAATTCAATAATTATGCTATACACTAAATGATGGTATACAATACTGGAACAGGTCTGGATTTTATGATTCAAGAGAAATATGTTAGTCCTGTCCTATTCATGTGAATATAGATTCCACACACACATGCATGCACATATGTAGGCGCACGCACACAGACACACACACACACACATGCACACACACACACAAACACAAGTCAAATCCACACTTTGAAAGAGCAAGAAAACTATTGAAAGAAACCAATGCAGTAGTAGGAATGAAACAATGTAAGCACAGGTATGTTTTTGCACAAACTACCACTGAAAATAAGAACACAAAGCCCGCAGTGTTGAACAGAAAGGGTTTAATTCCTTGGCCGTCTCTGGTTAAAGTTAAAGTTTAGCATCTAACATATTCCCTTTAATTTTGGTTTGAACATATTTGAGTTATCAGCAGCCCTAACTTGTGCCACTTATTAACATTATGAAAAGTTATCCTAATAACCTATTCTCTCTGAGCCAATCTTTATCCTTTCCCGTGAGGGCTTTGAAATGATCTGGCTGGCTTAGAATAACCCAAAAATCTTCAAAGTGGACAGTCAAAGTGTGAAGCTCCATTTAGCCTCTTAAAGAAATATATATATTTGTGAATTGAACTTCAGGAAAAACTAAACTGGAGTGCGTGTGTAAGGCTGTTCCGGAAACAGTGAAAAACAAGAGTCAGGGTTATTTAAATGAAGTCAGATGAAGAAAGGGAGAAAGAGAGAGAGAAGTTCGGCCAGGGGACAAGGGTGGTCCACACGTCCACACACGCACGCACGCACGCACGCACGCACGCGCGTCCCCAAGGGTTTGGCGAAACGCACGGCCCTTGCAGAGGGCGTAGGCAAGTTCAAGAACACAGAGGAGGCAGTATTCAAAAACAAAACAATGATTTATTAAACTAACTCTTGAGAAACACAAAACAAAGGGTGGGGTCTTCAGGGAAATACAAACACACAAAGTCCGCAATCCTTAGCTCGTTGTCAATGTCCGTAATCCAATTCCAAAATCCTGTTCCGTTCCACAATCCAGTCCGTAGTCGATATCCAAAGGGGGGTCCTCAAACAATCCAATTTCATACACGAACAATCCAAAAACACTCTTTCCTGGCTGGCCAAAATGACTTCACAGGTTCTCTACAGGTTCTCTACAGGTTCTCTACAGGTTCTCTACAGGTTCTCTACAGGTTCTCTACAGGTTCTCTACACTCAGCAACTCCTTACCAAACACATTCCTACTCCTTTCCACTGTGTAACAGGTACGATCCCTTTAAATAGGCCTCCAAATGGCCTTCAACTGGTTATTAGTCCCAATTTCTTGACTCTGCTCAGGTGTGACTGTGGCCTGCTGGGAAATGTAGTGTTTCCTGGCTCCCATGTGTTGGAGGCCAGGCAGCCATTTCCTTTTGCAGCCCCTTGGGCTGCCACAGTGCATTCACACTCACAAACGCACACACACACACACACACTCACGCACGCACACACACTCACACACTCACACACACACACACACACACACACACACACACACACACACTCATACTCACACACACACACACTCACACACACATGGTTTCAGTCCAGAGGTGATCAGACTGCCACCCTGGGGGGCACTCTGACGCAGATGTGTGGTCCTGAAGGGGACAGGTGTGGGTGACAGCACGCTAACCCCACGCTGTGCACTCATCTCTGTGTGCCCCCACCCCCCCACCCCTCCGGCCCCTGGCCCCCACCCCCCCGGCAGCACAGGCTCCGCTCCTCAGTGTGTTGGGTGTGTTGGGTTAGCAGCACAGAGGGGCCCCTGTGAATTATTAATCAAGGAGACTGTCAACTGTCTCAATGAAAACTGTCAACAATGTCAATTCAGCAACTTCCACACAAAAAATAATAATACACTGTATATATAAATGAATTAACTAATTACTTAAAATAACAACCTTCCATCTGGATTACGGCTAATCGAGCACTCCTTCATTCTTAAGCAAGATAACGACCCGAAACACACCTTGAAGTTGTGCAAGAACTTATCTTATCTAGTGAAGGAGGAATGTGAAGGACAACTCAAACTAATGACCTGGCCTGCCCAGTGTCCAGACCTCAATCCCATAGAACTTGTATGGGACAAACTGGACAGAAGAGTCAAAGCAAAGTAACCCACAAGTGTCTCTGGGAATTGCTGCAGGAGAGCTGGGAAGACTTCCTGCTGAAACGTATTAACCGAATGGCCCGTGTTTGTGAGGCTGCTATCACGGCAAAGGGTGGCTATTTTGAGCAATCCAAGATTCAATTTTCAATTAAATTCTCTTGACCATTGCTTTGATGTTCCTTGTGTTTATTGTTACATGTGTTTTTTTGTTAATTTCAAGTATTTACAGAAACTTATACGATGTAAAACATTGTCAATCATGGGATAAACCTAGTTTCCAGCAGGTGTACTCAAACTTTTGACTGGTACTGTATATATATATATATGAAGTATTTAATGGCTAATTATGATGGGGAAATTGACTATGGTGTGCTATATGTCATTAGAGTATAAAAAATAAAAAATAAAAATTGGGGAGGGTGGGTAGTATTATTGCGTGTATTTGATCTATCATTGTGCTCTTCATGTGCTGTGGGCTGTGTAATGGAGTGTGCCGTGCAGCTTCCTACAGCGTGTGGGGCACACGCACTCCCGGTGTCAGACAGCAGAGTTACAGGCCTGTGTGCAGCTCAGTGGGAGATCTAATGAGGCTGCAGTCAATGGCTTGTGAATCAGGTTACAGCCGCCTAATAATAGTCCAGCCGCGTCCCGGAGTTATGTTTAGCAGGAAGCGTCTACTCGCAACGGAGTTACAGCTCCCCGCTACCGTCGCCCACTGCTTCGGCAAGGGTGACGAGGCATTCACACACAGAGGCTCGTTGTCGCGGCCCTCTTTACCGCCAAGCGGCTGCAGAGGCATCAGTGTTTCCAGCCATTCGCGCTCGGTGCTTTCTACGAGGCGCTGGAAGCAAAGTGTGTCATTCACAGACACACACGGTCGTACGCAGCACTCGCAAACAGACAGGCACACACACACACATACACATACACAACGTGTCCAGACACAAACACACCAAGCCTACACACAGAAACAAAAACACACACATGCATAGACACACACACACACACACACACAAATGCACAGAACACACACACACACACACACACACACACATGCACAGACACACACATGCACAGAACACACACACACACATACACACGTGCAGACAGACACACACATGCACAGAACACACACGCACACATATGCAGACACACACACGAACACACACACACATATGCAGACATACAAACACACACACACACATGCACATAACACACACACACACACACGCACAGAACACACACGCACACATATGCAGACACACAAACGCACATACACACACATACACATAAATACACAGGCAGGTACGCAGATGCAGTTGAACCTTGTTTAGATGAAAGACTCCTTGTTCTCTCAAAGTCAGAGCGGTAAAGACTGCAGCTACGGGAGTCCCAAATGAGGTTTACCTGCTCTGCGAGGGGCTGTCTGTCTGGAGGCTTACCGTAATTCCGCAGCCATGTGGGAGAGGGACCCTGTTCGGATCAACATGGCGTCCTTCCCACAAGGCCATACTTCATGATTATGCTGGCTTTCCCAAGCCTTCCTTCTCTCTTCCTCCACCTCCTGCTCATTATCCCCCATCTTCAGAGACAAGGTTTCTGCTCACACAACACCGCAGACAAGATCCTTACCCCCGCTTCCATTTTATTTATTAATACTGCCAAAAAAAACGTTGCAATGCGAATTTTATTTTTAGAAATTAAATTGGATCTAAAGTATAAATAGCTGGATTTGAGCAAGCGATAGTCACACGCAAACACAAGGCATCTGCAACACACGCCTTTCCAGTGCATAAACAGCATACTTTTTTTCAAGATATTTTTCTGCTGCTTTTAAAAAAAGCACTTTTTTAGTTTTTAGGTGTTTCAGATTTTTTTCCCCCGTTTTTCTCCCAATTTATGAGCCAATTGACCCTTCGCTAAACCACGCCCCGAAACGCAGACTGGCCAATCACAGCGCAGCATAGGACAGATATACGTTTTTTTCCCTTTCCAAAACCAAAATCAAATCCTGAAAAGTGTTAGCCAGCTAAGCTAACGTGGCTACGGTCTGGATATACAGCTCCGGGTTGCAACGTTGGTAAAGTTAGACTAAATGTTAGCTTTGTTATTCATGATCCAGCCAGCTTGCTAACGTTAAGATGTTACAGTCAAGCTCTAGAAAACCAAGTGGGTAACGTTACCTTGATGTCAAAATGTAATACTATTTTTTCATGACTATTTCAGCACTTTGTCAATGGGAAGCCCAGTCCCGAGTACCCAAATCTTGTGGAGGACTGGGCTGACACACTGTTGATATTTTTTGCTTTACAGAGGTCCAGGGTATGGATAAGTCCGATGAGATGGGCGCAGAAACCTGTGGAGCTAACCAGAGTAATGTCGTTACAGCACACTATAGGCTACTAATATTACGTTAGTTAGCTAATGCTAGCTAACTTACTACTGAATGTAACATTATATAGGCCTACTGCTTTTGCTTTTTAGTGATTGTAATAGTGAATAGAGACCTACCCAGCTTTACAGGAACAGTGTTGCTCCTTAATGTCGTTGTCCTCTGTCTCAATCGCCAGGTGATGCGGTGGTTCACTTTTACTCTGTGATCTGTAGGCTTTCGCTTCTATCTTAATTTTTTTTACGTCATTTTGTTGCTGAGTCAGTGTGATATCTTGAATATAACCTTCAAATGCATATTGTAGGCCCTTCTGTCTGCTTCTATCTGAAATCGCTTTTTCTATTTTCCAAAAATTGGACACTATTTCTCCAGGGAGTGCAGTTAGTGACAGTGGGAGCGCCATGCTGGCTCCGAAAGCTTGTGGACTTAGCAACAGTAACTAAGGGGGGCGTGGTTTAGCAAAGGGTCAATTACACCCTCTATTTATTTTGATTTACCATCCCCACACAAGTCCGCTGCTCGTCTCTACGAGGCGAGCTAATTCTCAGAGGGCTCCCTTACGTGCTTCACGGTGGACCCAAGCCGGCTCCCTCTCCCCCCCTCCCCCTGGGGCAGACAGCCAAATGCTGCCCCTGATCGGGGCTGACGACCAGGATCGTTCTGGTAGAGACGGGTTTCAAACTGCGTCCCTGACAAGCAGCGCACACCGTATCGGACCAGCCAAGATACGGTGCGTTAGACCGCTACGCTATCCGCCGCACCCCTAATTTTCATTTTGATTATAATTTTTAAGTGTGCTAGTCTTATTCCTTCAATTATTTCATCTTATGCTGCCTTCATATCTCAATCGGCCTTTCCTGGAAAAATAAAAGAGAAATAAAAACATTTAAAACGGTAATACAGGTGTGAGCTAGGGCCCATTGGAGGAGAGGTGAGAACATGGGAGCCTGTCGTGTTACCTTGGTAACCCTGGTAACCCTGACTAACTTAAACACACCCCACCTGGAGTCCCGGGCAGCATTGGCTTATGCCATAGCCGAACGTGGCTTGAACCGGCTAGATCTCGGCTACCGGGCCCAGCCTGCACCTGAACCTGAACCTGTACTGAGCCACTCGGAAGTCCATAACCCAGGGGTGGGCCGGTGTGTGCAGGTTTTTGTTTCTACCAATTACCCTGGCTCAATTAGCTAATTAGCTGGATGTGCCAATGCTGGGTCACTTGTAGATTAGACCACAGTAACACGTTTCATATGGGAACACAAGAACAGTCTTCAGCTGTCATCACGGGCTTATCAAGAAATGTAGCTAAAATGTCAGATCATGTAAATGATTGGGGCTAATGAAATAATTAAGAGCAGAAGTTGGCATGAAATCCAGAAACGGATATGACCCTCCTTGCCCACCCCTGCCTTAACCGTAACCTTTCCCTATGGACTCTGTTGTTGGAAGGGTCGGCAGGGTTTTCCTGGATTGCGGCCGTCCTCAGTCCGAGAGCCTGCCTCTGGGTATGCAGGTGCCTCACGCTGGCCTAGCGGGCAGCGAGCGAGAGGCTCAAACTAACATCACATCTCCTCTGCCTTTGATATTCGTCGGGAGATGGAAGGCCATCCCGAGGGAGGCAGGGCGGCGGCGTGGGGGCGCCAGGGGGGCGACAGCAGATCAGAGGCAGCAGTCGATGCACTTCTGAGGAGGACTGGAGTGGGAATAAGGCCACAGATCTGTGTGCTCTGAGTCTCAACGCTGCGCAAGACACAGGGGTTCCGAGGGCCTCCCGCGTGGTCTAGTGGTTTCAACGTCCGACGCTGGCCACGGCAACCGGGTTTGATTTCCCGTTGCGCCAGAGTCGGCTCTGGCCGGGAGTGCCACCAGGGCGGCAATTGGCTGTCCGCCCCAGGGAGGGGGAGGGAAGCCGGCACACACAGTTAGCTGCGCACAGGAGTGGTTCTGGGGTATTGGAATTACAGTCGACGGGACAATGAGTGCCGTCTCGGAGGAGGCAGCGCTTTGCCTTTGTCACTGCTGATCACAGGGCTATGGCAGCGCACTACGAGGGAGGGGATTGAACTAAGCACAGTGGGAGTACTTGGCTACCAAATTGGGAGAAAACGGGGTAAGCGTTAAAAAAAGACACAGGGGGTCCAGACAGAGGGAGAACACAGCTCTCTCCCGACTAGTTTCTCAACCGTACTGATGCTGTGAAATCCAGTAGGTCAAAGTTCGATTCCCAGGCGGGGCGCTGCCGTTGTACCCTTGAGCAAAGGTACTTAACCTGAATTGCTTCGGTAAATATCCAGCTGCGTATTTGGATTTATTTATTTATTTATTTAGCACCTTTCCAGCGATACAGCACAAAATGCTTCACAAGAAAGGGATTAAAATAAAAGACAACAACAAAAAAAAAAAGGCAAATAGATAATAAAAACTCATTAAAATACAAAACAAAGGTTGAAAGGTTGTAAAGGCAAGTCTGTAAAAGTTTGTTTTTAAAAGGGGTTTAAAAGAGGACACTGAAACAGTTGTTCTAATATCTACTGGAAGGCTGATTCCAGAGTCTAGGTGCTTTGATAGAGAAAGCTCGGTCACCGTTTTCAGCCTAGACTCCAGAACTGATTGCATGTAAAGACATGTCAGCTGTGTAAGTCTCTCTAGATAAAGAGTGTCTGCTAAAGGCCTGTAGTGTAATAGTGTCTATGTTATATAGCCATGATGTTACAGCATCTGCTGTACACTCTGCCATGTTATGAAGTCTCTCTCTGATGGTGAGCTAGTGTGCAGCTTTTTGCGGTCAGTGTGTGTGTACAGTTGAAACATCTCTGCCATCACAGTGCTGGGGTCAGTGTGTGTGTAGAGGTGCAGTCACAGTGCTGGGGTCAGTGCTGGGGTCAGTGTGTGTAGAGGTGCAGTCACAGTGCTGGGGTCAGTGTGTGTGTAGAGGTGCAGTCACAGTGCTGGGGTCAGTGTGTGTGTAGAGGTGCAGTCACAGTGCTGGGGTCAGTGTGTGTGTGTGCAGTGTGTAGTCACAGTGCTGGGGTCAGTGGTGCAGTCACAGTGCTGGGGTCAGTGTGTGTGTAGAGGTGCAGTCACAGTGCTGGGGTCAGTGTGTGTGTAGAGGTGCAGTCACAGTGCTGGGGTCAGTGTGTGTGTAGAGGTGCAGTCACAGTGCTGGGGTCAGTGTGTGTGTAGAGGTGCAGTCACAGTGCTGGGGTCAGTGTGTGTGTAGAGGTGCAGTCACAGTGCTGGGGTCAGTGTGTGCCTCTCTGTGTCTCTGCGCAGGACCCTGACGGACCTCCTGAAACAGCCCGGAGGGGAGGTGGCCTGTGTGGAGCGGGGGGTGAGGAGCCCCCCCATCGGGACCAACGGCATATCTGCCCACATGCTGCGCAGCAGAAGTGGTGAGCCAAGCTGTCAATGCACAACACACTACACACTGCTACACACAACACTACACACCTCAACAACAGATACATATTAAAAAAACAATGTACTGCTCAAACTACTGTTTGCATTTTGCAAGTGACAAGTACAGAAAAAAACCTCTTGACTGACTGATACGGCACCTTGATGCAAAAGGCACATGACAGTGAAACAGTATAAAATCTCCCCTCCTCAGCGTGCCTGTTCAACTGGAGGGGCGCGCATCCTTAATGTTTCATTTTTACCACGGCTTTGTGAAATACTCGATCCTGATTGGTCAAGAGGGTGGCGGGGGGGATGGGGGGTTCCATTGTAATTTAATATCGGACATGTTATGTGAATACATTTATTTCTAAAGTAGTTGACAGATTGATTCCTTTGGCAAGTAGCCGTGGCACGAGTGGGAGAATGCTTTGCGGACAAATCGCTTGTTCAAAATAACAGCACTTCAGGGTGATAAGAAGTGCTCTTATGATCGCCTCAGCCCCTGCTGTGTTTTCAACAACATCAATATCCACCACTGGAGTCGCAGTCCAGTTCCCGCTGACAATAAGCAGTGGAGTCTGTGTCCCTGTACCACTGTACCTCCCGCCCTCCTCCAGCACTGCTCTCTGCCTCCTCCAGCCCGTTCTCTTCTGACAGAGCAGCGGAGATGATGGCCTTTAATTAGTCCTTAATTAAGTGCTCATTAGTGGAGATTGTGCTGATGGAGCAGAGAACCTGAGCGTGGCCCGTCTGCCTGCCCCGTGCCCTGAACCAGACACACCGCTCACTGTAGACCCCCACGGGAGGGAGGGAGAGAGAGAGAGAGGGAGGGAGGGAGGGAGGGAGGGAGAGAGAGAGAGAGAGAGAGGGAGGGAGGGAGAGGGAGGGAGGGAGAGAGAGAGGGACAGGGAGAGGGAGGGAAGGAGGGAGAGAGAGGGGGGAGAGGGAAAGGGAGGGAGAGAGAGAAGGGGAGAGGGAGGGAAAGAGGGAGGGAGAGAGAGAAGGGGAGAGGGAGAGGGATGGAGAGGGAGAGAGAGGAAGAGGGAGAGGGAGAGAGAGAGAGAGCAAGGGAAAGGGAGAGAGAGAGAGAGAGAGAGAGGGAGAGGGAGGGAAGGAGAGGTATAGACTGATTTATTTTGCTCATTTAAAAATGGAAACAATATCAAATGGAAAAAGGCTTGTGCTTCCTAACGCTTCTTAACTTTTCCCCCTTCCTCCTTGTTACTAATTTAGTCAAAGGTAAATCCAATCTCTATATCCATAAGGATGGGGGAATTGAGTGAATGATTGGGAGAGAGATTGAAAGAGATAAATATAGATAGATACAGTTGCTAGATCAATAGCCATCTACGGGCAGGAAAATACCCTAAGACACATACGTATACAATAATATTGGTAAATGGCACAATTGCAAAATGCCAAGAACAACAAAGTAATCGATACTAATAAGTATTAAGACGGCCAGTGCATACTCAGAACTGAGAGAAGCCTTCAAGGCTTTAAAGTAACAAGCAACACAACATAAGAGTGTCACAGCAGAAAAATCATTACAATATTGTGTGAAAAAATGACATCACAGCGAGGCTAATAGATGTTTTGAGGATTCCAGTGTTTTTCCTCTCTCTGTGGGACACAAGAGCAACGGGGAGAATTTCAAACTCAAACCCACTCAAAGAATGATCCACATCCATCCGGATATTATTCCCATCTCTCTGAGCCCTTTTTCATGTGAAACGCTGTGAGACCAATCTACTTCTCCCTCGTGATTTTACAGCTCATGTTTATCATTACACCCCCAGGCCTGTCAGTGGTTGTTTTGTCTTCGCACTTTTCAAGCAAACGCGCACACGGAACAGAAAGTCAGAACACGCTTCGCAGAAAGACCTGCTCAGAACACTGATCAGTGTGTGAGGTCCACAGAGAAAAGGTCTTGCTTAAAAAGAGGAATCACCGCTGTCCTTTTTCAGACAGTGCACATCTGGTCCCGTGGAGGCTGCTGTCCATCAGCAGTCCAGGATACTTATATAAATTCATTCTGGGCTCTGCCACCCTCCCCCTCTTTTTATTTTTACATGGGACAACTTTCTGAGGTAACAATACCCTCTGGATTTTCGGAAAAGAAAAGAAAAGAAATGCATGGAAGCATGATCAGCTCAGGGCCGTCAATGCCCACCACAGAGCAGTTGAAACAGAATTAGAGATGTGCAGCTCTTCCTCATGGGCAATGGGTCTGGTTGGCTGGAAGCAGAAGTGTGTGTGTGTGTGTGTGTGTGTGCGTATATGTGTATGTCTTCCTAGACTTACCCACAAGGCAGCGGGACAGGGGAGCACACCCTGAGAGAAAAGCAATGTGATCGGCGGCACACGACAGGTGGTCCTCCGAAAGACTGGAGCTCCGGCAGCCTCCTGCAACTGTGGAAGAGTGCCGGTCGTCCTGGGTTTTCCCTTGCCACCGGATCCCACCCTCTCGCAGTGAAGTAGTGCTGCTGGGACATGCGCACCCCCAACGGCACTCTAAATAAGGAGGATGAAGGCTGCAGCAGAAAAGGGTCCCCAGTCGTCTTGGACTCCATACCACTGGATCCTGACCCAGATCTGTCAAGGACCATGTGGTGGCTGTTCGTGCACCAGTCTCCCCACATTAAACAAAGTCACACACAGGCGTCCTCCATAAAGGGAATCCACCATAACATCCCGGTTTAAAGTCCTATGGCGACCAACAAGTGGCGACGGGGGCAGGATTGTGAAGTCTGGAAGCCCCTAGTCATGAGCTGACACATCAGGCGGTGGGTGCTAGATTCAGTCGCTGGGCTCTTGGAACAAGGCAGAAAGAGCCCTTCGGTAGCTGCACTCACGGCTGAGCAGCCCTCTTTAGGATCCACTCTGCTCACCCCACCTGGGGAAGGGGCTAGAAAGGGTGCCCTAAAAATAGCCTGCCTCAAGCTTCCCAACTGGAATACCGCATCCAGAGGGATCACCACATTGTGGTCGAAAACACAGAAATATGAACTTTGGAGCCTGGAATGTGCGCACACTGATGGATAGTGCAACCAGTGACAGACCGGAGATGAGAACCGCGATCATTGCTAGAGAACTGAGGAGATGCCGGATTGACATAGCTGCTCTTTCCGAAAGGAACTGAAGGAGGAGAAGGGTGGCTACACTTTCTTCTGGAAAGGAAAAGCTGCTGATGAGCCTAGGATCCATGGGGTTGGGTTTGCCATCAGGAACCAGCTCATCAGTCACCTCTCTGAACTTCCTGTGGGGATCAATGAGCGTCTCATGACCATCTGTCTGGTGCTTGCTAACAACCAGATGGCAACAGTTGTGAGTGCCTATGCCCCTACTTTAGATTCTGAAGAGGAAGTAAAAGAGACCTTCTATGCCTGCCTGGATGAGACACTGTCAAGAATCCCCAAGGAGAATAAAATTATTCAAGGAGAATAAAATTATTCTCCTAGGAGACTTCAACGCCAGGGTCAGCCAGGACCAACACCTCTGGAAGGGTACTATAGGCAAGGAAGGCATTGGGAACATCAACTGCAAATGTGCTCAGTACGACCTCACCATCACTAACACTCTCTTTCACTAGAAAAACAAACTTAAGGCATCCTGGAGACACCCTCGCTCCAAACAGTGGCATCTTATTGACTATGTCATTGTACGAGCCAGGGACAACCGTGACGTGAACATCACAAGGGCCATGATCGATGCAGATGACTGCTGGACAGATCACTGCCTCATTTGATCCACGATGTCCATCAAACTCAAGAGAAAGAGGAGGGTTCAAAAGAAGCAGATCCGGCAAAGACTGAACCTTGAAAGCCTGGATGAAACTGCCATCCAGCAGCGACTTCAGGCCTCTCTTGGGGAAAGCCTCCAACAGGAATATCCTGATGACATCGAAGAGCACTGGAGCCTGCTCAAATCCACCATCCTCAATACCTGTAAAACCACCATTGGGTACAAGTCCAGAAAACATCACGACTGGTTTGATGAGAACGACACCGAGATAGAACAGCTCATCTCCAAGAAAAGGAAAGCCTTTCGTGCCTGGCAAGATGATATAACCTGCAAGGCCAAAAGAGTGGCTCACTCCAGAGCCAAGGCGGACGTCCAGAGCTGGGTGAGGGAGCTTAAGAACTCCTGGTGGACAGAAAAGGCTCTGGAAGACTCGGGTGACACCAGAGGCTTTTTCAGTGCTACCAAGGCCGTCTATGGCCCAAGCTACCGCGGCTTAAACCCCCTGCGCCCAAAGGACGGACAGGAGCTGCTGAAGGACAATGAGTCCATTAACACCCGATGGAAAGAGCACTTCCAGGAACTCCTCAACCATGACAGCACAACTGAACCAGACATTACCAGCCACATCCCTCAGAGTCCCATCAGAGAAGACATGGGGGAACCTCCCACCATTACAGAGGTCCAAGATGCCATCAGGAGCCTTAAGAACAACAAGGCCACCGGTCCAGATGGGATCCCAGCTGAGATCTTAAAAGAAGGTGGACCAGAGCTCCTGCACCACATCCACGCCCTACTACTCAAGGTCTGGGAAACTCAAGCTTCAGTATGCGGACAACAACGCCATCGCAGCACACTCTGCAGAAGACCTAGAGCCCTAGGTCTAGCCTTAAACATCAAGAAGACCCAGGTCCTCCACCCAACCAGTCATCAACCCAGCCCACCATAAAAGTGGACAACACCACTCTTGAAAATGTTGACCACTTCCCCTACCTCCTCCAAAGCTGACATAGACTCTGAGGTCAACCATCGCCTGAGTTGTGCCAGTGGAGCATACGCCAGACTCAGGAAAAGAGACTTTGAAGACCGAGACCTAAAGGTCCAAACAAAACTCCTGGTCTACAAAGCCGTGGTCCTCCCCACCCTGCTGTATGGAGCGGAGTCATGGACCACCTACAGCAGGCGCCTGAGAGCCCTGGAACAACATCACCAAAGATCCTCACCAAAGATTCTGAGGATCAGCTGGGAGGACAGACGTACCAACATCAGCGTTTTGGAGGAAGCCAACATGTTCAGCATCACCACCACAATAATGCATCACCAACTCCAATGGACAGGCCATGTCATTCGCATGTCCAACACACGTCCCCCAAACAGATCCTGTACTCCCAGCTGAAGGAAGGTCAGCGAGCCCCCGGCGGGCAAAATAAACGTTTCAAGGACAATATCAAGACCAGTCTGAAGAAATTCCACATCACATCGAGCAACTGGGAGCACATCGCATTGGACAGGCGCTGCTGGAAGAAATCCGTGCAGGAAGGAGCTGCACATCATGAAATGGTACTCCACCGTGTCGCAGAGACAAAGCGACAGCACCGCAAGGAAAGAGAGAGAAAGGCTCCACCACCTCTCACCGCCTCCACTTTTCCCTGCCCACATTGCACCAAAGTATGTGGATCGCGGATCGGCCTCTACAGCCATCTGAAGACCCACAAGTAGACAATCCTACGGAGAGGACAGTCATACTCGTCTCGAGTGACCGCCGATGATGTGTGAATGGGTATGTGTGTGTGTGTCTAAGTGTGTGCATATGTGTGTGAATGTGTATGTGTGAATGGGTATCTGAGTGTGTTTGTGTGTGTGAGTGTGTATGTGTGTGTGTGTGAATGTGTGTGTGTTTGTGTGTGTGTGTGTATATGTGTGTGAGACACACTGATCAGGAGAGGAATCAGGACCATGGACGGCTCTCACCAGTCCTGCTAATTTCCCTCACCATGTGACAACTCAGTGCTGTGGAGCCCGTTTCTAGAGGAGGGAAGACCCAACCTTCTGTCTCACAGCAACAGAGACGGACCATGAACACACCAGGCCTACTGTCCACTTCCTTTCAATTGATTCAACTGTGTTTAAGGTGATTTTCTGTCCTTTATGTCATTCACGTGCGCTTTAATGCTTCCAGATTTAGATTTAGAGTTCAGAGACGGTCTGTATAAAGGATCTCAGGATAGGAGTGCTGATCTAGGATCAGTTTAGCCTTTTAGCTCATAATGGATGTGGTTAGGATATGAAACTGATCCTAGATCAGCACTCCTACTCTGAGATGCTTCATACGTATCAGGCCAGATTCCACTTTAATGTCCTCACAATTGGGACTGTGTCCTATATATAGGTGCACTAACAACAACAAATACATAACCACAATATAAAAAGGGGCAGCTTCTAAAAAAGGAGACTGCTTCTGCATCATCACATGTTGAAATTTCGTACTTCCTCTGAACATATATAATAATAATATAATGTAATTATATTGTATTACATATATTATATTTAACACTTTGTTGTACGTCGCTCTGGATAAGAGCGTCTGCCAAATGCCTGTAATGTAATGTAATATTATATTAACTGTCTGAACAGTGTCTAGGATTTTTTACGAATGAGCTGGCAGAGCAAAGCCAACAACTCATCAGTGGGTGACAGATCTATGGAGAGCTGCTTTAAAAAAAATCACAAATTACAATGTGGAAAAGGCGTCAGATCGACAGGACAACACCAGCGAGAGAAAGAAAGCAGGCAAAAAGAAGGAGAGAAAGGATGAGTCATGACCACGGCACTGTTTAACACACATTCAAATGTGTTTGCACTTCTTATCCTCTAGGACTCCCGTGACAAAAAAGTATGAACATATGATTCAGTGTGCTGTTGAGGTGATATCGTTAGGTAAATGGTTCTGGGGCAGAGGATAGTGCAGAGGTCTAATTAGTAGCTAAACAGGTAACTGCATTGTTCATCATTAATCGCTGTTTCATTTAATAGACAAAAGATACAGAGGCCTAACTTACACAAAATATATAGTTATCATTTTACATATATTTTACATTTGATGTAGGAGTTATATTGAACATGTAATCGATGGAAATTGAAGAGAAAAGCAGACATTTAAAGAGGTTCTTCATTAAAAAGACCAGACCAGGCCAAGAGGGCAGGGATGCAGATCCAGAGAGCAGGCTGTGTGTCTTCTGGAGGATGACAACTTAATTCTAATTGAATTTTTTTATTTGTTTCAGATTTTTTCCTGTTTTTCTCCAAATTTGGTAGCCAATTACATCCTCTATCTATTTAGATTTACCCTCCCCACATGAGTCCAGTGCTCGTCTCTACAAGGCAAGCTAATTCTCAGAGGGCAGCGAACTCTGCTTCCTTTGAGATAGAATTTGCCCACACACGTTCTGGAGACACCCATACGTGCTTCATGGCAGACCTGAGTCGCCTCACCCTCCCCCTTCCCCCTGGGGCAGACAGCCAAATTGCCGCCCCCGATCGGGGCTGACGACCAGGGCCGGTCTGGTAGAGATGGGTTTTGCACGACGTCCCTGACAGGCAGCGCACACCGTATCGGACCAGCCAAAATACGGTGCGCTAGACCGATACGCTATCCGCCCTCCCCCCCACCTGAATATATTTCTAAGTAAATGCTGAAATGCTGTATATGTTAAGTTTTCATAATATTAAGATGTACAGGTAGCTGCCAAAATAAAGGCAACATTTGAGTAAATGAGGGATCCTTTGAACGAGTGCAGTACCGCGAGTGCCATAGCCACTATCAATAGCTAACTCTTCTTGAAACTCCAATCTGCCAGATCGCTGAACCTGTGCTCTTGGTTTTCATGTAGCTAAACACTGCAATTTGCATGAGAGCAGCAGTGGCCAGGAGCTCAGAAATGAACAGCGTTATCTGAACCAGGTGTCACGCACATTGATTTAGTTGACATTTAAACTGAATTAAAATTCATGTCGGAAAATCTAGTTGCATAAAAAAAATTCTCAACTTTCTTTTTATTCAAATTGGCGGTGGCAGCTGGGGTAGCAAAGCTCATCGCTAGGGTGGCACCTGCCACCCCATGCCCCCCTGCTGGGCACACCCCCCCCCTGCCTCTGAAGGTTTCGCTCTGACGAAGCTGTGAGAAGGTGAGATCACATCAGTGGTGAAAATAAATTTGGAGGGGGGAGGTGTTCAGACAGCATCGAAACAACCTGGAGAGGAGCATGCCCTATGGTGTGCCGAGGCCCTTAATTACCATGCCTATTCACCACTCACCATTCACGAGGGGCGCGTGCCAATTACACACAGTATCCCTGCATAAACAGCACGGCCTGATTGTGTGTGTGTGTGTGTGTGTGTGTGTGTGTGTGTGTGTGTGTGTGTGTGTGTGTGTGTGTGTGTGTGTGTTCGTGTGTGTTTGTGTTCATAGGTTTGTGTGTTTGTGCGTTTGTGTGTGTGTTTGCGTGTGTGTGTTTTTTGCGTTTTTGTGTGTTCATGCGTGAGCTTGTATGCGCGCACAAGGAGCAGAAGTGTTTGATCGTAGTTCTGCCCCCCCCAACCCCCTCTCTCCCTCTCTCCCTCTCTCCCTCTCTCCCTCTCTCCCCCTCCCCTCTCCCCTCTCCCTCTCCAGCTGTCTTCACAGAAAGTCAGAGAAACACAACTCTGCACCAGAGCCCTACTTAATCATGTAAATCTGTACCCCCCATACACTAACACGCTCCCCAAGCCCTCCAGCGCACACGCTCCCATCGCCATGCCGACGCGCAGACAGCGACCTGCGGCTGAGGATGCGCAGGCGGCAGACGGGATCGGCCCGTCTGCGCAGTCGCCGCTCGCTCTGCCATGTGCGTCTCCAGGATTTGGATCCTACCAGTTGTGTACTATGACAGCACCGTGCTTTAAACGGATTTGCACTGATCGCCGTCGACTGTGTGTTGGGCGTAGATTTATTATTCATTTATTTCTTTATTTACGCCCCTCCCCCACCCCAGAGGTTTTGTTTTGTTGGGTGCCTGGGCTTAAATGATTTGACGACACATATCTGCGCGTTAGCTAGCTGTAGTGCCGTTTGAAGATGAGGGATTCACACACACAGTTCAGTTGTCGTGGGTATGTTTCAGGAAGGCTTGCTCTGAAGGTGATGCCTTGGTCTCTAAACCGTGATGTAAGTGAGGTGGCGTCTCCATTCTGTGCCACTGACGCATTCCTGAGTTAGGAGTGCGCAGAGGCATGCGGATTACACACGAGCTGCCACAGCACTGTACATGAGCGTCACGCGGATTTACACAGCGATGTGGAAGGCGTTCAGCCAAAGCAATGGCCACGCTTGTCTCTGTGAGGTTCTGCGTAACATTTTAGAATACAGCGTGCTTATGAAGCCTTAATAAAGCATGAATAACAGCATTAATTGTTTCAGATTTTTTCCAGTTTTCCTCCCAATCTGGTAGCCAGTTATACCCTCCCCACAGGAGTCCGCCGCTCGTCTCTACCAGGCAAGCTAATTCTCTGAGGGCAGCGAACTCTGCTTCCTTTGAGACGGAATTCGCCCACCCACGTTGTGGAGACACTCTTACGTGCTTCACGGCGGACCCGAATCGGCTCACCCTCCCCCCTCCTCCTGGGGCGGACAGCCAAATACCGCCACTGATCGGGGCTGACGACCAGAGCCTGGTGGAAATGGGTTTCGAACCGTGTCCCCGACAGGCAGCGCACACTGTATCGGACCAGCTAAAATACGATGCGTTAGACCGCTACGCTATCCGCCGGCCCCAAATACATATTTTTTTATGGTTGTTTCATACCCACTAGTGTGAACTGTGAACTGTTTCCAAGGTAAAATAGATATCATTGGCAGGAGAGGCTTGGAGGGACAGCGCTGACACACACACACTGACCCATGTAACTCAAATCCCGTTTAGAGGAATTACTTAATAGAAAGCTATAGTTTGTGATGGAGTCAGTGCTCCAGAAAACTGACAATGCCTGCTCTCTTTGTCTCTCACACGCACAAACACACACTTTCCCGCTCTCTGTCTTGCCTAACTCAATTCCTCGATCTTCCAGTACAATTTAAATGTTGTGCACCTGCTTCCACACGGAGGCTGCAGAGTGCAGGAAATGACACGCGTGCTGAAGGCCCTGTCTGTCACTTGGTGCCTGTGAATCTTTGTGTCTTTGTGGGTTTAGGCACATTTCTTTGTGTTTGTGTGTCCTTGTAAGTGGATGAATTTGAGTGAGTGTGTGTGTATGCGTGTGTGTGTGTGTGTGTGTGTGTGTGTGTGTGTGCACGTATATAAGTGCTAATGCATATGCTAATGCAAGCACCCTGTTTCACTGGGTGCTTGAGTTATTTTTTATGCTTACCTACGTTGTATTGTTAATATGGATCGACGATCCTTGTCTTTTCCTCACAATGTGCTTGTGTGTTATAAATCTACTATGGGGGAAAGACAGGGCAATGGACGCAGGCCAACCAGAGCATGTAAAAAAGTAAGGAGTGACTGTCACACTGAGGAGAGCACACTGGAGAGAATGATTGACCTTACGCCTCTCTCATTCTTTCCCCTACCTCTCCTGCCATATGTCTCTCCCACCCCCTGACTCTTCTCCTTCACTCCCTCCTTCTTTTCTCCCCGTCGTTACTTTTAATAAAGCAATTTCTACACCTGTCCTTTGCTCCTCTCCTCACAGAGCCTCAGAACTCTCCTCCCACGCCATCCGTTAAAGGCTCCGTTCGGCTCGTAAGATGGGCTTGTTGTTTAGAAAACTGCACAGAGACTCGTTAAACCTCTGCCTTCGCATTTCCCCCGATTCACTGACACAGCGTGACACCACAAACATCAGGTTCCCTCACAGAATGTGACAAGAGGGGGTGTGCGGTGACACGGTTTTTGGTTTCGGAAAAGGGCAGAAGGAAACCTTTAATTTGCAGCCGGGGGGGTGTTTGTGTTGGGGGGCGCGTGGTTTTTGCACCAGTCAGCCAAACGTGCTCAACGCTTTTCGCCCGAACCGCACACTCACATGTGCCAGGGCCTCCCTCGTGGGGGTTTGTGGTCCGTGACGCTATTACGACACACGTCGAGTCTCACAGACATCTGCTGTGTACCCTTATTATCACTTGCGGATGGCCTCCCCCCACGGGCCATTTTAATGTGCGATCACCTGCTCAGCGCTTCCGGAATGTTCTGTGGACGTGCGCGCACAGACACAGGGCTCCGGCAGGAGGAGCAGGTGGTGTGTGGTGCTGTCCTGGGACCCCTGGGGACACAGGCGGCACATGGCTCTACATCCGCAGCCACACTGCGGCACAGACACTCCCGTTCCCCAGGGATTTCACCCAGCCCTTTAACTGTCAAAGTAAGGAACCAACAAACGAGAGTGAAGTGGAGGACGCTCGCCAGGGGAGGAGGCCCCCGGAAACGTGTGCTAACGCGCTCCCACGTGAACGCTTTAACCTTGTGGAGCTGCGCGAAACCCCTCTGTGCTTTCGTTTGATGTACTGCATCAAACGGAACACGTCATTCCTCACTGTACCCGGCACACTTGCATTTTTGCATTTGAAAAAAACCAAACAGGTTTGGTTAACAATTGTTGTTACACTTGTACTTGCCTTTATATATATATATATATAACAATAATTTGTGAGTCCTGTTTATATTGTGAAGTGCCTTGCTTTGTGGAAAGCCATACCACTGCTCGGTATGTTTATATTATTTTACTTGCTTAGCAGATGCCCTTTCCCATGCAGGGCAACTTGAATAGCTTATATTTGACATCTCATTTGTACAACTGGTTACACACAGAAGCAAATTAGGTTAAGTAATCAATGGTAGGAAGGCAGAGCCCCCGATCCAGGAACTTGCACCCACAATCGTCTGGTCACACGCTCTGTTGCATAATTATGGTATGCAATGCTGCTACCACTGTAGACCAGTTTCAGCAGCAAGCCTTTAGTACAGACATGAAAAGACATCTGGAGTTAAAAATTGATTAAGAAGAAGGGCCTCCCAGGTGGTCTAGTGGTTACAATGTTCGACGCTGGCCACCGGGACCGGGGTTACATTCCACCGGCCGCGCCAGAGTTGGCTCTGGGCGGGAGTGCCACCAGGGGCGGCAATTGGCTGTCCGCCCCAGGGAGGGGGGAGGGAAGCCCATATGAGCTCGCTGTGTAAAGGAGTGGCTCTGGAGTACCGGAGTTACAGTCGACAGCTTGGCGAGTGCCAGTTCGGAGGAGATGATACTTCGCCTCTGTCACTGCTGGTCTCATGGCTACGGCAGTTAACTCACAATATGAGGGCCAGATTGACATCAAATGAGATGGCCTAATTGGTTACTAAATTGGGAAAAATCTGAAAGAAAATCTAAAAATTGATTAAGAAGAAAAAAATATTCGGTACAGTACGCGCGCCTGATGAGTGTTTCCCAACTTGGCGTGTGAGCTGTGTCACGGATATTAGCGAACACTTCATAGCGGGTTGTTTGTAAGTGGAAGTGACATAATCATTCTAGCCATCGGCGGGCAGTGGCTCTCTTCGGCAAGAAGAGGGCAAAATTTGTCTCAAAACCTCTGCCATTAGCGTATATCACTGTCAGCATTTATCCCCCCTCCAATCTCGCGGCGGCAGAGCGACTGGAGGACCGGTAGCGCGACGCTGGGCCGAGTGGAACAGACAGACGCTCGTGTAAGTGTACTGCACTCGATGTTACTGCTGGCTCACGCACTGCCCTACAGTGAGAACAGGGTCCCGGCAGGCTCTGTAACGAATCATGAGATGATCCTGCCCCTTACTCCTCATAAACGCTGTGTGCCTTTAGAGGTCGACTCAGTAATATTTAATGCGCGGTGCTGACCTCTCTCTCACTATCTCTATCTCCTTCTATCTTGCTCTCTCTCTTCCTCTCACTTATTCTCGCTCTCTCTCTCTTTCTGTCTCTCTCTCTCTCACCCATTCTCTCTTTCTCTGTCTCTCCCTCTCTCTCTCTTCCTCTCACTCATTGTCTCTCTCTTTCTCTCTCACTCATTCTCTCTCTCTCTCTCTCTCTCTTTCTGTCTGTCTCTCTCTTTCTCTCTCACTCGCTCTCTCTCTCGCACTCATTCTCTCTTTCTCTGTCTCTCCTCTCTCTCTCTCTTCTTCCTCTCACTCATTGTCTCTCTCTTTCTCTCTCTCGCTCATTCTCTTTCTCTCTCTCATTCGTTCTCGCTCCCTTGCTCATTCTCTGTCTCCCTCTCTCCCTCTCCTTTGTTAGGTCCTATAAAGTTAATTTGTAGCTGGGTCTGATGAGGCAGCCTGTCCCACGTTGTCACACAGAACAGAGTCAAACAACACAGAAACAAAACAAACGGCAGTTAATAGTTAATGTCACAACTATTTACACTCCAAGTCCCCATTGAACATTCATCCCCTCGAGAGGCAAAGTGTCCGTGCGTCTCAAACGCACAGACGTCGCCCACATGCGGTGAAGAGTTCAGACTCGACTGTCTCAGTTCCAAAGTGCCGAACTTCCTGTTTCCATCTCAGCCATGAAGTCGAGCACGGCCAGAGAAGTGCTTACTTTATAAGTGTGGTTATTATTACAGTGCGTGTTATAGAAATAGGACACACTCCAAACTGTCAGAAGTGAGATTACAATATTTTTATTTTCAGTAGTAGGTGAAGAGTTCAGACTCAAACTCTCAAGTTTATAAGTACTTCCTCTTTCCTCTTCAATCTCAAATCATAAGGCTTAGGCTGGGCCAGAACCGTATCCTCTGTATGATTGCGACAGTGAATATTATAATGGTATAATATAGGGACAGAGACAGTTTTTTTTTAGTTTTTCTTTTTTTATAGAAAAGACAATTATTTTAGGACGTTTTGGCAGCAGCCATCTTCTGTTCTGTGATGGGACTTGGCACTCTCCACAGCCCTCAGGGAATTTGTGGTTTCCGCATCAGACCTGCTGTGGAGACTGAGTGGATTCACGATCTAATGCTAAATATAGTCATTTCTTCAAACAAGTTAATTTGAATTCTATGAACAGATTGTTTTATCACAATAATAAATCCCCATTACTGGGATGCTATTACCAACGATATGAATTTCAATATCCATGCCTAAATAAGGGCAGTCACTTCTTATTTAAAATATAAACAGTTCTTTACAAGGCTGATGCTTTTCAAGTTAAATTATTGTGATGTTTTTGTCCCACCGGTGCTTGTATTTTTTTTCTTCCGATTTTTCCTCATTTTCCTCCCAATTTAGTAGCCAATTGTTTCCTCTTTTCATGTCAACCCTTGTATTGTGAGCCTGCCCGGTAACAAAGGCAACATGCTGCCTCCTCCAAGTCGGCACTCGCCAAGCGGTCGACTGTAACTCCCTGGGGCAGGCAGCCAATCACCACCCCTATTCGGGACTCCTGGCCGGAGCCGGGCTGGCATAGCCAGGGCTCGAACCCCGACCACAGTGGGAAACTTGCACTCCGGGCGAGTGCCTTTACCATTGCTCCACCCAGGGCATCTTTAAAATCAACCATATCAAATAGGCAGACGTGATATTATATCCATATCAAACAGGCAGACATACAACATTCTCATATCCATTTTTTTTCCATTTGAATAGAGACGGAAACATTCAGTGTCAATCGCAAACAATCGCAGATGTTTGGTGGATGTTTTGAATTACGTCCTCATGACGTTGGTGATCACCAGAATGCCCCTCACTCCAGTGTGGACACGAGATTTGGCAGCGGGAAGCAGGCACACTGACTCTGATGCCCAGCACTCAGGACAGGGGCACAGTCCTGTTCAACCCTCTCAGGGCTGGGTCTCAGGCAGGCAGACAGGCAGGCAGATAGACAGGCAGGCCTGGGTGGAGGGATGGTTGGGTGTATGGGTGACCTGAGCACTGTGTCTGCTAAATGAGTCATGAATAATTAACATCGGAACAAAGACAAAAAAAATCCACTAATTGAATCATTGAACTCTCTGCCCCCTCCATCCTGCCAGCCACAGCTCAGGCTAGGTCAGGGCCGAGCAAGCGGCCAGCACCCATAATGCAGTGGGGCATTCGAGCTGGGTGGGTGTTAAGTGGCCTGCCTGGGTGCCTATTGATCAGCAAGCAGGGATGACTCACCACTGATGCTAAGCGCTAATATCTGACTTGTGTGTGTGTGTGTTATGCATGTGAGTGTGTGTGTTTGTGTGTGTGTTAGTATAAGTGTGTGTGTATGCACGTTAGCATAAGTGTGTGTGTGTGTGTGTGTACTGGCTCCTCTTTCTCCATGTGTCAGTGTGTGTATGATGTAGTGGGAGTGTGAGATTATGAGGAAGTGGTGGCCTAATTCAGACGGCTCAGAGCTGTGGGTCCTCTACCGGAGATGTGACTGACACGCCCATGAGACACTGCAGCCCGGCCCCAAATACTCACACCCTCAGAGAGAGGGGAGGGAGGGAGGGAGGGAGGGAGAAAAAACAAGGGATGGGAGGACAGAGTGATGGGGAGAGAGGTGATGAAGGGAGACAGGGCACAGAGAGGGATGGGAGGACAGAGTGGATGGGGCCTGAGGTGAGGAAATAGGATAAAATACAGTGAGAGAAAGTGTAGTGTATTAAAACAACTGAGACGTACGTCCATGCGCTCTCTCTCTCTCTCTCTCTCTCTCTCTCTCTCTCTCTCTCTCTCTCTCTCTCTCTCTCTCTCTCTCTCTCTCTCTCTCTCTCTCTCTCTCTCTCTCTCTCTCTCTCTCTCTCTCTCTCTCTCTCTCTCTCTCTCTCTCTCTCTCTCTCTCTCTCTCTCTCTCTCTCTCTCTCTCTCTCTCTCTCAGCCTTATCCACACAAACCAAAAAATACTTCCTATGCAATTTGGTGGGATAAGCTGATTAATTCTGAAAAATGCTCATATGTAATTACACTCCAGATTTCCACTGTAACTGTAACTTTCCTCTCATTTGACAAAAGGGAGTACATTCTTGTACACACACACACACACACACACACACACACACACACACACACACACACACACACACACACACACACACACACACACAAACACACACAAACACACACCCACACACACATTCACATGCAAACACACACATGCATACATACATGCTCACACACACACACACACACACACACACACACACAAACACACACACACACACACACACACACAAACACACACCCACACACACATTCACATGCAAACACACACATGCATGCATACATACATGCTCATACACACACACACACACACACACACACACACACACAAAACGTTCTAGTAATTTTGTAATTACTGTGATGAATCACCCTATCATGAGTCATTTATAAATGATACAAATTTCCACAACCCCAATACAGCTGGAATTTCAGTGGGGCAGTTGGAATAACTTCCTCAACGGCACAGCAACAGGGAATACCTAGGATTCAAACCCAAGACCCTCTGGTGTCCCTTAGTTCTGACCACTATATGCTGCTTACAATGTCCAAGCCCTTAAGTGCCTGTTTGCAACGTATCTACTATTTTTCTGAGAACCATCCATGTGATATGTGACCTTTTCAGAACTGAAGCACCATTTATAATGTGCATTTATGAGAGCTGGAATAAAAGATTATAATGTATTATCTTTCATAAATGGTGTGACTGTGTGAGCCCTCACCGTGAGCTCTTATTTGTTTAAATAAAATAATTGCCTGGATCCAATGAACATTTGTTATCATTTTCGACGCACGTATGCCTTTGAACTCTCCGACTGGGTTTGTGAAACAAAAAAATCAAAAAGTTGCATTTGCATTGAGTCAAATTCAAGGACAATTAGTCATTCATTTGATGGTGTCGCTGTCATTCATCAATTATTTAAGAAAGCAATGCACAAACCAGGGTGGCTCATGGGTTTGGGCCCTGGGGCCACATTTCTGTGCCATGAAGTACTGAAGTGCAGCCGCTGGTCATGGCGCCTAACTGTCACAGAGCCTAACCCACAATCCATCTCTTTTAATCCTGTGAGCCAAGCAGAGTCTTTGGGATGACTTTGGCACGTTCGGGATCTAACAGGGTCACCACTGGCACTCATCTAAACTACGGTGGTCTGCAGGGGCCATTCTAGGATTTGGCCTTTAGGGGGGCTCAGCCCCCAATGAGAATGTGAGATGTACACATGCAAAGCACAAGCCTAAACTTTTTATTAATGTACATTTACATTAAGTTACATCCCCCAAAACAAAAATTGAAATAGCTATTAAGTAAAAATGTTTTTTAGAAAAGAATGACTAAACATTTTCAGGGGGGCTGAGATGAATGACAGGGGGGCTAAAGCCCCCCTAAATAGGGTCTAAGATCGCTACTGGTGGTCTGTGTGAGATTGCTGTCTGTGGGTTAACATCTCCCATCTTTGTTTGTTTGTCTCTCCATCCACGGCCCTCTCCCGCGCTCCAGAGCAGTACCACCTCAACAACACCTCCCTCGCCCAGCTCGGCCCAGCGATGGCGCTGTCACACACGCACGGCAACCTCAACATGCCCGGTCTGGGCTTCAACAAGTACACCTCACTCAAGGCCGTGGGTAAGAACCGCAGCGCACGCACGCAGATGGGCACCACAGTAACTGTGTCACCGTGACACCGTTACCGTGACACAGTTACAGCCCCTGTTTGATTGACAGGATAAATGATTAGCTGTCCTCCAGCATGGCACTGTGCAGCGGTGAGTCCATCTGGGGGCGGGGGGGGCTATGGGGCAATCGAGCGATAGGAGCGTAAGGGTGACCTGAGAGACCACGACTACTCAAGGCAGAGTCTGAGAGACACACGCACACGCACACGGGCTCGCGCACAGACAGAGATGCACACTCTCAGGCACGGGTCACACTTACAAGGGCACATTGAGCCCCATCGCCGCTGAAGCGTTGGACTACACGAGAGCGCATGAGATCATTCCTCCCTCTGGCACGGATCGAGCGCTCATACTAGAGAGCAGACTGCCGCGGTGCGCTGCCAAAGGTCACCTGTCCATCGGCTGTACCGCGGACACGCAAACGCATGCACACACGAAGCCTCTGACGGGGAGCATTGACCTCCTCCTCCTCCTCCTCTGCTTGCTGTGATTAGGGTTTCAGTCTTTCAGCCTGTTTGCCATTAAAACACAACCTCTTTGTGCTTTAGATTTACGGGAAGAGGAATGCGAGTGCCACCCAATTTAACGGTGAATAATGTGACGGTTGGGAATGTTTCAATCCATCGAAAGGAGTGGAAATTTGGAATGGAAACATACACTGACACGCACATGCACTGA